>OZ014458.1:1250892-1850892 GCA_963966035.1 Acleris laterana | reverse complement strand
TTGTGAATGGAGGATTATCGCCTTTTTCAGTGGTTGTGTATGGACCATTTTTAAGGCGTAGAATTAAACTCAAAATGACAACGGAGTAAAAATATAAAAAAAAGATTTAATTTCGTGAAACATGATTAATGATTACGAATATAAATCCATTTAATTATATTAAGGATTAATTAATTTTATTATGCTTGGTCCAATTAGTTATAAAAAAGGTTTTAAATTTGAACCTGTTGGCTAAACATGCAAGCATTTAAAGAACTTTACAAAAAAAAAACCGCGGTACAAATTTGTAAGAAACTTTATTACTTTCTCTACTACCAAAATTACAATTTTAATTTTTAATAACTTTCATCGTCTAGACTATTTATACTCTTTATATACATTTACATGAATTCACAAGAGGAAGTTAACAAAGGGTTCGAGCATGCACGAAAGAGACGACTGTCATTAGTTTGAAAATCTCTTTTTTGCCTTGACCAACTTGGGATAAGTCCGCAGCCCGCACACCCGGCACAGCAAAACATTAATTATTTATTTTTTGCTTGTTTGTTTGAGCATGGCATATAATCTCATTACCTTGAAAATGTTGCTTGCTCGTTTAAAAACGTCTAAAGAGAGTCTACTCTTTTCCAAACATGTAGCAAAGGCAACTTTTACTATAGTAATAGGGTCCCGTTTTAACCCTCTGCTCTGGGATCGGAACCCAAAAAAAAACTAATTCTGAATCATGCACTGTCATTTTACATTTAAAACAAATTAGGAATCACCATGGAAGTCTTTAATTGTTACGTCCTTCAGCAAATTACTCGTTAAAAAACTGCTTTGACACGCAAAAACCAATTTTCTTAAAGCACTCAATTTACCAATAAACGTAATCCCTTAACTAGTAAACCCCGCGTCTTCTCCCGTTAACTTCGGGTACATTTAAGCGCTATTATATAGTTATTGAACTGTTTTATGAGGGCTATAAAGTTTTATATACCTATAGCTTTTAATACTTAGTAAGGTTCAGGTTTTGTTTATGACCATGAGGCGAACGTTGGTTGGATTAAGGTATACGGGAGAGGTATTCATTATTTTGAAGAGAATACATCGACGGTTGAAAGGCAAAACGATCTAAGCGACAAATTGCGATATTGAGTGATATAATATTCGTAATCAACTGATTTTTCTGCGTCATTTGAGTTAAATTTCAAATAATTCTGACCCTTTTATGGCACTTGAACCAACAACAAAATATGCCTCATTTTGGACCTCATTCAATGAAACGACAGGAAAACTATATATTTTAAAGTCGGAGGAAACTTCAATATTAGGTATCCCAGTGTTTGCTTTTCTTTTGTATGAAAAAAACAAAAAAAAAGACAAACAGACTTAAAAACTGCGCTGATTTGTAATGATTATAATTGTGTAAGATACCACTGAAAAATTTATGAAATAAGATATGATATTAATGATTATTCGTAAAATGATCAATATATCCGAAATTAGTCAAAATCGCTGAACATACAGAGGGGTTATATCGATAGCTTTTAGCTATTCTATCAGCCCTCTCAGTTTTGGAGTTTTAAGAACATCCAGTATAAAATTCACGTTATAATATCTTTTAATATCAAGAGAATAAAAACTACGATAAAGTCAACAATCGTAAAATGATGTTTCAAGCAAGAGGCCAAAAATAAATGGGAAAAGAAGTCCTGAATAACTTACTTTGACACCATCCCACCATCCATTCTGATAAAAAATAAAACGTAACTAAGCATACATTGTCAGTATAATGAGACACCTGACACGTCGTACGGCGTCTAAAGCGAAAAAAACTCAACAAAAGTATATCTCTCCGTCATTCTACACGAGAAAAAACGAGATAGAACACGCCGTTATGTACTTTTTAGTCCTGCCTTTTTAGACTGAAGAAAACATCGAAAGTCGTCGCCAGTAACGTCGACAAGGCGATATATTAGCGAAGCGTGACCCGAGGTAGCAATTTAGGAATTTTAACTCCCTTTTAGATGTTTTTATCGCCGACAAATCGTATACGTAACGAAATGAATCTCGATTTTTAAATCTCATTAGCTGGAAGACATTCGTGAAAGCGACAAGTTCACCTTTGTATAATTGTTTCTATTTTGTAAATACAGTATTTGAATTTTTGTGTTTTGTTCAATAAAGTTTCTATAAACATACAAAATTTCCGATTTTTACTAATATCTGGCAGCATTATTTTTGATTATCAATGGTGAGTGTATTTCTCACACCGATTATATCAAAAAGACAATGAATTAATAATTGTACTGCCGAGTTTTTGGGCGTTTCTTCTCAGCAGTGGTCTCCTCTTGGGAAGCGCTGGTAGATTCTTGACGTGTAAAAGTGCCCATGCGGCCTACTTACTAAAAAAAAATGTTTTGTCGTTTTTATCTTTTAATCAGCCACAACAAACGTAGATAAAAAACAGCTAAATAAATTGTAAAAAAAATGGCGGCGAAAAGGTTTCAAACTTTGCGACCCAGATATTCTGCCAGGACCTAAAAGTTAATTTACCTAGGGGACAGTGGACCGGGACGAAGTTAACAAAATAAGGCATGGTCGTAGAGACATTGTTAACACAAATACGAGTGTCCCACCATCGTGTAAACCGTTTACCGTAAAACACAATTGATATGGCTTACCGATGTACCTACGCAAAAGGCGAATTCTCGTCTGTATTCTGTGCTATTATTGGTTATTACGAGTAGTAACGCCATTTTGACGCGCGCCCGCGTGTCATTCAATCAGCCGTGAGTGTGATGAAAAAAATAGATGCACAGCAATTTAATTTGCACCCTATAACTATTACGCACAAGTCTGATCGTCGTTTTAATCGTGCTTTCGGAAATCAACGGAATCGTTGTTCGTGTCTGCGCGAACGAAGATTCACGACACGCCATATCAATTGTGTTCTACTGAACCACGTGACTTCATTTTCATTATTAGTACATTGGTAAGATTTCTTTCTCTTTCGTTCTAGTTTTGTTTTTATAAGTTAACTAGCCCGCAACTCCGTTCGCGCAGAAAAATAAAACATGGTCTATAATGATAATGAAGCATTTTATGGTGAAAAAATTTTTGAAATTGGGCAAATAGTTTTTGAGTTGATTCATTAGTTTCATTACAAACATACAAAAATCTTTCTTCTTAATATTAGTGTAGATAACGATAATGTTCCACTTTGAAATACTCTGTATTTTTACATAACGCTGTAGAAAAATGTTAAGAACATTTTTCGTGTAGCGTAAAGAACTTTGCAAGAGAGCACCCAAAATCTCAAAGTGTTATCTCGACGGTAACGTTAAGTGTCGAGGGAATTTAGCTAAACGCGTGGATAATATTTATAATTAGATATTCCATCGATTTCCGATCCTGCTTCGAGGGGAAGCCAGATATCGCAGCCTCTTCATCGAAGATTATCTTGTAAGGAGAAAAGTAGGCAGTTATACCTTTACTTTCTTAACCTTGTATACGATCGAATAGTTAGAAAGGAAAGTAGTCTTTATTATTGGGACCAGAGTAGTGATTCTCTGAACACCTGTTACCTGACGAAGTTTTAAAGTTACCATTTCCAGTACTTAAAACTTACTTGAAAAAGTCGCTGATGTCTAAAGCTTACTATAGGGTCGAGGACTATCTATCAGATAAAAGTGCTTGGCCTAAACTAAACACTCAAATAACTTAATAATAACTTAATCGTAAGAAATATGTAAACATTGTATATTGTCTAGGGGACACGGTTTCTGTAGGAGAATGTATCGAAACTTTTTATGTAGTTGTATTACACCATCATAATTAAGTATAATTTTTCATAATTATTTTTCTATTACTTACTACTAATTAGTTCTGGAGAAAATTCAGAGTTTTGACACATTTACCTGCTCAACTACGCGTGAATACATTTATTTCTTATCGTATGTTAGATTCATTGTTTATATACTGCTAGGTTAAGTTTTATAATTGTATATTTAAAAAACGACTAACTGTTGAGTTTCTTGCGGCGTTTCTTCTCAGCAGAGGTCTCTTGCGAAGCGCTGGTAGATTTTTGACGTGTAAAAGTGCCTGTGCGGCCTACTTACTGAATAAACATCTTTTATCTTTTTTTATCTTATCTTTAACAACGACGGTCGGACGGACGGACGAGTGAATGTCCAAGCGGCGAGAATGCCTTGTACGTTTGATCCATCGGCAGAAACCATACTGCTAAATTGAAAATGCACGCGCTAAAATGTGTTTTGTTCGCTCTGACGGGACAACCTTAACTCAACGCTGCGATTTCGCTCGTTCGTCCGCCCGTCCGTTGTTTTTGAGAGACTAACACCCCAGGAGATGACGATGATACGGAACTTAAGACAAAAAATTGGTAAAATAATATATTTATAGTTTTGGGTTGCATACGATACAAAAAAAGATCAGAGCAAAAGTGTTGTTTCCGTTGCGTCAAATTTTAAGGACAATTTTATTTTGAACTTGTAACGTTACATCGGAAAAGTTAAATAAGTTTATGTCAGAAAATTCCTGCTTTTTGCAAGGTTGAAGTTATTACGTACAACTGAGTCTAACTTGTTTTTTTATTGGAGTTATCCAATTTGTTAAAAATAGATTTGTTTTGTTAGTTTCTTTGCATTACAACGTTCTGTCACTGAATTCAAAGTGACGTAAAGTTATTGGATAAGGTGATTTCTAAAATAATATGATTACTGGTTAGTTTATTATTTACTTGGTAATCTTTGCCCGCCAATCTGTCTTATTTATTATGTATAGTGTTTTAAGAAAAATGCTGTGTATATTGGAAAATGCTTAGGAATGTACGAAATGTTGTTGTTTTTCTGATACGGTAAAACTTATAATAGGACTGTTATAAAACAAACCTAACTTAACAATGCCTTTTAAAAAACTCCTGAAATGTTTACCTACTCCTGTTTACGGTTTCAGAAAATACCATGAGGTATTATGAACTTTAGGGATATGATACATTAGGATTATTATTTTTTCTGATACGAAACTATTAATTAGTTTTACCCCATTCCATTACCAGAAACTGGATCAAAAATGCATCGCTTTATTAATACGGACACACAGTTGCAAGTTAAATAAAATTTTGATATTAAGGCCGCAAATGACCTGGGTAGTGATTCTCTCAACAACGACGGACGGACGGACGAGTGAATGTCCAAGCGGCGAGTTTAAGTAGTCCTGTCAGTGCAAACAAAATGTATTTTAGCGCGTACATTTTTAATTTAGCAGCATGGTTTCTGCCGATGCATCGAACGTATAAGGCTGCTTAATTGAAAATGCACGCGTTAAAATGTATTTTGTTCGCTCTGACGGGACTACTGACTGAGAGACCCTGTGCGCTCATAGCCTTTTCTGTGCTTAAAAAAACATCCACGTAACTTGCCACTGGCCTACCAATACGTAACAAGGGTCACTTCTCCTCAATAAACCTTTCATACTAGATCCTAAAGTTTACGAGAATGAAACCCTGGAAAGAATAATGTATGAACATTACACGGCCATTGCGAACGGTGGGAGGGGGTCGATCATATTTCGACCTTCAGTCAGATATACGACACGAGGTGGAGGTTATACAACCGTTCAGAGGAAAAAGGCAGTATAAAAGTGTACGACTTTTTGCGTATACGACATTTTTGCTTCGGATCATTAGGTTATTAGGGTCGAACCAAAATGATAAAAAAGGAACCTAGCCTTTCTCAGCAACTAAAAATGCTATAAAATTTACATTTGGCAATGTTTTACTTGCTTGCCTGCATCTGTTTTTCGTAAAACAATATGAAATTAATATTGTAAATAATTGAGAAGGGGTCTAAAACTTGAAAAATGAAAGTGGTTTGATTGTAGCAAATAGGGTGTCGTAATGAAAGTTCTTAATCTACACCTTTAATTTTTTTTTTTTGTAATTTTCCGTGATGTGCCCACTTTTAGATTTATAGCCAATAGTGTCCAAAAAAATACCGTTCCCCCATTATCTCAGAAGTTTATTAATCAAAAACTCTAAAAAAATCCTGACATATGGATAATTTACCTATAATATTAATGAAAAAATTAAATGAAGTGTTCATTAAATAGGTACAGTTTTTGAGAATTAAAAAAAACTTAGAAAATTTTGGCGAGACAAAATTGACCTAATTGCATTAAAAAAAAAATCATAACCAAATTAGTATTTTCTTTTGCGGTTAAGCACAATTATCTTAAATACAGAACCCTCGATGCGTGAGTCCGACTTGTACTTGGCCGGTTTTTTTTTTTTAGGAATTCAGAGTTATGTATATGATGGATAGTAATTTAGTGTCAAATGGCTGATGTCTCATGTCTTATATTAAAATAAATGCTGATGTCATGCTTAAGATTATTGGTCGTAGTATCTTGAAAGTGCAAGAAAAAAAAACTGGCTTTGAATGAATGAATGAATGATATTTATTTTCCAAAGTAAGTCACAGTATACATTGCATGTTATGTCAAAAGTACAAGAAATTACATTGGAATCGTCAACCATATACATAAATTTTAATATAATCAAAATAGAACCAAGAAGTCGGGATAACAATCGTCTTAAAATAAGTCAAAACATTACAAATAATTAAAAAAAAAACATATTTAATAAAAACAAATTATAAATTAAGGTGTTTATTTAATACCACTAATTATTATGTCACTCTTGATTTCATAGTGTTAGTAAACCTTCCTCACACCCAAATGAAAAAGCTTATAAAAGATATAAGAGTTGTAATATAGTTTTATAAGACTTTCGCACGATACTTTACTCGGCGTCTCAAAAGATTTATGATTCTATTAGGACCTTTCTCAGATCCTATTCAGCCACATTAATAATCGTGAGTCAGAATTCTTTGGACTTTTTTTTTCTAACTTAGAACGAATACAGGATGATTGGTTTTATAAATAAGGTATTAAGAGTACGCCGAGCAAACGCCAAGCGTCCAGTGGTGCCCTCATTACTATTATTGTGTTTTCTAATTAACGAAAGAATTTCCTTAGAATTAAACGATGTATTTTTGTAGTGCAAGTATAAACATAATTATGAGATACGTAACAAACTTTAATAATAATTTCCCTTTGAGTAGTCAGCTTAATGGGAAAAGGTGGCCCCTTTTTTCCGTTAAGTTGATAACTCGAAGGTGAATTGTTATTAAACTATGTGATATACCCTATAAGTTGTGTTTTCTTTTGTAGTACAAAAATATACCATCCAATTTCAAGAAAATACTTTAGTTTATTAGAAAACACAATTCAAGTACTGTAATGAGGGCGCCACTGTACATCCGGCGTACGCTCGGCGCAGTCTTAAAGACTTTAAAAGTAATCTCAGGATCAGATTTCTGAGTGTATTTTCATTTTATTTGCAATGTATGATCGTGAAATAAGTGGTCTACTAGTTTTGACAAAAGTTTCTGTGACATCTAATTATTACTAAGGTTGACACTTGTTGCTGTCATAATATTATTGCAAGGGAAAATCGAACTTGTTGTAGGTACCATGAGTATCATGACTTGCAAAATGTACTTCAACCGTAGGGTGGTAGACTACACTTTTGGCCGACTGTACCTACTTGGTTTTAGTTCTTGTAGGACCTTAGACAGGGCTTGTCGCAAATGTCTATGGACCGGGAGTCCATGAAGTGAACTGAGGCAAAAAAAAAAAAATTTGGTTTTTATACCTACACTTATAATTTTATAATTTTTAATTCATAACAGCGTTAATTACACCTGAAACCAAGTAAAGTAATTAAACTAAGTAACTTTTCCACGTAATGACCGCAATCAAGAAACAAGTCCGGAACTTTTGCCGACCTTGAAAGTCTGTCCGGATGCTCAGACGGAGTCCTAATTAGTTATTAATTATGAATGGAATTAGTAATTAACTGAATTTTACCCCCAACGCAGACAAAGGGGTTTAAGAAGGTTTATCTGTATCTGTGGCTCCTAAGCGGACAGACAGATCCAGACGCGGTTTAAAAAAAAACTAGTGATTCTGGGGAGGTTATTTATTAGCTATAGTCTATACTTTTAGGTATTTAAAAAATGGTAACAAACCAAACCACGTGACATCGTTAAACAGCCAATCAAAACTGTTTTATTGCACTTTGACGTATCAGTGTTCTGCTTCTATTGGCTGACGAACTATATCACGTGGTAGTTTTGTTTACATATTTTTAAATGCCTAAAAGTATTCACTATAAGTATGAAATTGGAATAAACGTAGGATAGGCCAAATAACATTTCAAAGTTTGACCATAAGCAAGAGCGGTCGAGGGGTTAAGGAATATAATATGCATAGATTTTTAAATTGCATTTCTTAACAAAATATGAAATTAACGTAAAATAGATGACAAAGAGCGAAATTCAAATTAAAATTGCCAAGAAATAAGAAAGATACAAGGCTGAGAGATCCGATATTATGAATTGTGTCCTCATGTAACAGGTCGACCATATAAACTTTATGTTACATTCCGTTTTGCTAGAAAGAGAGGAGCAAATCCTTATTGAGTTGTATCTTGGTTATTGTTATAGCTATTTAAAAAAATATTTTTATTTGTTAACAGTTTGTTACATGACTCAGCTTTTATTGGAGCTGTGAAAACAAGTCAAAAATATTCTTTTTTCAAACTCATCTTATTTATCAATATGTTTATTTCAACTCCACATAATATACAAGCTTAAGCATAGGAGCCAATACGCTCCCATTATAATGTATAAAAAACAATATTTAGGCAATGAATGTTATGGGTGTATCAGGTATTCAAAGCTCAATATTATTATAAGTTCGTTTTTTCAATATCTTGTTACACAAACGTCTAACAAATATGATTCCAGTGTATTTAGAAATAATATCACCAGCAACTAAGGTCCAAAAACGAATTTTATTTATAACCCGAAGACAGACAGTTAGAAAGACTGAGTCGGGAACAAGTGAAGGAGAACAAAACGAGAAGAAAAACATCAGTGGCCAGTGTTGTATGAATAAAAAAGTTTATGGTTATTTTAGACTTTACAGTCAATTCCCAAAGACAATAAAAAAATCATATCATTGTTGTTTTATTTTGTCAATTAACATTCCACTTTAAAACTCAAGTCTAAATATAAAGTGTTTATGGATCGCAGTGTGAAGTTTTAAGAAGAGTTCCAGCCAACTGTGATTGTGTCGTGAATTTCTCGGAAAAATCGAAAGCCTAAATGTTGCCAAAACCAAGAACATTACGAGATTAAAAATCTTGGATATAATCGCGTGTGGCGTTCCACGTGACTAAAACAAGCGTTCTCTTCAATCCAAGCAACATCTTAAACGTACTGATTTACTTATAGTAAAAATTCGAACGCCTCAGTTACAAACTCAGTGACGTGCTAAACACATTTAGACTTCAACCCAACGTTATTAGCTTGGACTTTGATGTGAACGTTCCTTTACACTACCAATCCAATTTGGATCGAGCTGGTAAATACTGGATTTGATCTGGAAATTTTTACTCAATTTTGAACATCTTTGGCGTAAGAGACATCATTTTCTCCATTGGATTTTGAACTAAGTGTAGTTGAATTAAAACTTTAAAATGAACGCGTCGATGAAAGCTGGTCCAGCGCCGACGGTAGCGGTGGTGGCGGTGCCAGAGAGCGAGATGGATGCGTTATTGCTCGGGAGGACAGCGGTGAGGACATTTGATCAGTACGTGCGAAATGTATGTATTTGTCTAACTTATATTATATGCTTTGAACTGTACATTAGCGAGCTTGTAAATTAAATTGGTCTGTTGTTTAAAAAGGTAACTGCAATCTAGTAGTCAAAGCATTCTAAACTGTATTTGGAACAACATTAAATTTAAATTGCTTATACTATTACTATGCAGTTAGGCTTCTTTGATTTGATGGCAGTAGGGTTGGCAGTTTTGAGATGACCTCCTGAATCTCAAGATTTTTGCTTGAGGACATAATGCCAAATATAAAACGCACCCTATGACTAACCGATAAGGTTGCAACTACAATGTCCCTTATGTTCCTTATATTTTGGTTCTTATGAGAATAGAATTCAGAGTATACTTACCATTGTATGCTTGTTTACCTTTTCTTACTAAGTATTTTCAAGGATTCAAAGATTTTGTTGTTTTCTGATGAAAATCATGCTTACGAGAATGAGGTTTGTGTCAAAAGCATTTTTTTATTTGTTACTGAGAAAAGAAAATTGAATGTTATCCGTGATTGCTACGCCCGCTTTGGGAGTGATATAACGTCATTTGGTTTGTAAACGCGTTTTTTTTAAAGTCTAGCACTAGCTATGACGTAGAAAAGAGCATAACATTATGGCGTTTAAGTTTTAGCAAAAACAATAAACAAAAAAAAAGAATTTCCTATAAGCTTAATTTTAATCAGAACACGTTTTAAAAAAAAATATGTTGACAATTATTGTATTGAAACTATTGAAATTCTAGTATTTTGACCTGCAAGAAGGGTCATTTTTTATAGTCCTAGTTAAAATAGGATAACTGGACGGGGAGTCCGACATCACACATAAATCCGTCGCTTTGGAAAATAAAAGTTTGCCACTTTTATTACACTGTTAGCTTCATACATGTGACCCGTAACGAGCTCTCCAGTATACAGTGTGTTGCAATGTTAGCGCAATCTGGGTTTATTTAAAAAGAAAATATTCCACTGTTTGTTTTACTTTATATTACCGACGTGTAAAACCGCCCTCATGTAGCCAATTTACTAAATAATTTTGAATTTGAATTTGAATTTTGAATTTGAATTTTGAATATAAATATTGAATTTAGTTTTGAATTTGAATTATGTACTTTTTTTTACAAGCAATTTAATCTCGAGTCCATCATCTCTAGTTCATTATAACGATATTCGAAGTCAAAGGGTTTTTACATCAAAGCGAAAAAGTTAGAGCTTGTGTTAAATTAGTCAACTGTATTTTTTGCTGATTTTACACTCAGACTTTAATGAATTACAGTTAGAACTATGTATACAAAAGACTATTATTGCATAAAATAAGTATAATAACTTGAGGCGTCAAGTTTAACATCGAAAATATAATCAAAGTGAAAGAGTACTTCGAATCGATTAATATTTTTAATATTACCATCTAATGGACGTGAGACAAAAACGATTATAGACAAAGTTAAAAATCAGTTTTTAATGAAACAGTTTAAGCTAATTTTTTACGAAATTATAATATTACAAGTACCTATTGAATGTGCATTTAAATTACTTTAATAATTATACTTTATTGTTGTCTTTGAATATGAAACCGTAAAAAATACGTAAAATAAAACTTAGATACTTGCTTTAATTTCTATATTTTAATGGTAGTTCTATCAATATTACTAAACTTCATTATCGCAGGAGTTAATACAATTTGACAGTACTGAAAGATTATGACAAAATAGGTACCTGCCTGTCTTAATTTCTATGATGTTCATAAGCATACACTGACGGGGGTAAAAACGTACCAGTGCTAGTGTCTCATTAAATATTGACTAAGTTTATCGACATCGATAAAAAACAATTTTTAATCATCATTATCATAAGTAATGGCCAAGTTTGAATACCTTGTAATTATGTGCAACTCTCTTTTTATTTATACTTATCGCAACTAATATTCAACCGCTGTCTGACATTGACTCAGGACTCGAGTCACTTTTGACAACCATTTGAAATGACGTTGAATAACAAATTTATTTCGTTCAATAATATTCTTTAATAAACTTTTTGTTTTTTAAGTCGGTTAAAAATGCCTCGAAAGAAAAACAATCCTTTATCGTCATGGAAAACTGATGATTCAAATATAAAAGATAACGGTATGACTTACTATTGCAAGAAATGTAAGATCCGTGTCGCGAAAAAAGTTGTCGATAAATTTAGTCGATATTTAATCGAAGCACTGGTAGGTACATTTTTGCCCCCGTCAATACGGTATATTTTCATAAGAGTCAGATTATGTTGTACTTCGTAACCGATTACAATCTATTTTTTATTTACTATTGCTGCCAATTAGAATATCAATAACATCGTGCAAACGCTAAACCAAGGTCTGCAAGCAAATCACACACACACAACAACATTGGCTTGCGGTAAACCAAATTCCCTTTTAAACAGGTTTATTATACCTTATTATGAGCAGCTCAAAGTTCATTATACGATTTTAACTCGACTTAGATTCAATCTGACGTTTTGTTATTGAATAACACAGATCTTTCTCAGAACAATATTTCTATGGAATCGTGTTGATGTTGGCTCCTAAACCACAACCGCAAGCATCTACGTGTAACGATCTGATAAACTGTTACTAAAACTGAATTGTAACAGCAATAAATTCAAAGTGATGATATTTATTAACTGTTTTCTTTACGTCGATTACAATATTGATCTGAAGAGATTTTATGAAAATTTTGAAATCTCGAAAATGTGACTGGAATATTGTAATCATTATCAACAAGTTTTTAGAGTTGTTGATAATTCTGTGTCTGCCTACCTCACTCTGGGAATAAAGGAGTAAGTCTATGTATGAGTATGTATATGTAAAATTGTAATCCCTTGCAGAATATCGATAATAGCCATCTTTAGAAGTAATAATTGAAAAAAGTACTTTTTTCAGTTATAGCAAAATTTCTGCTGGTTATGATTCTTATTTTTTGCTTTTATAAACAAATGAAAACAGGAAGACCATGAAGAACTTGCCTAGACCAATTAAAAGAAAAAGGGTTCGTGCCATACCACTGTTATGAAGCGAAGGCTATACTGTTTTGTAGGAAAGAAAGAAATTACTCCACTGACAAGAGCATACCTCAGAAGTAAATATACACAAATATTTTTACAAAAAGTTATATTTCAGGAAATATGATTTAGCCATCTGTTATCTACTATGCGATCTTTTTTTCTGCGTTAAGACTTATTGGACCTAAACTTAACCTTTCAACCCACTGCGGTTTGAAGAACGAGGGCAATTTTACGATTACCTTTTGTTTTATAATAACAAAAAGATCTTAGTAAAGATTGACTTTTTTTTTTTCTGAACTACATTTCAAAGCAATGAATACCCAGATTGAGCTACTAAGCAATGCGTAGTATTAACCCGCATTCTGTAGTGTGTTATCGTCGGTGATACTGCAAGAACTGCGTAACCAACAAATTTACTATAGAGCAACATGAGCCTTAATTTCTTAGAAATAAGGTGCATTTTGCTCTACTTTAACAATGTTACTTGCGTGGTTTCACCTGCGTTATATATGTACTGTTTAGATATAGTAATTGTGTGTACCCTTTTGATAATAGTCCTAGGCAAGTCAAGATGAGTAACGTCAAGTTAGCAAGTTTCGAAAATTGACAAATTGTATAAGGTTGACGTAAGACCATAGATTGAATCGACCGCTTACGTTAACGAGTTGATAGAAAACAGAATCGTTAACAACGCTTGCATCTTGGCTAGTTACGAACGTTAATTTGTGACCCATTTTAAAACAAACATGGTTGAGATGCCAAGTCATTTGTAACTTATAGGTACACATCGCTAACTCGTGGCATTTAGGTAGGACTTGATAGTTTCTAACAGGCTAGTGATGTGACAATGTTCTTCCTGGACGAGTCGAGAAAAGGAAACCAATTAGAAAAAAAATATTTCCATTAATTTAACATATGACATTCTTCTAAAGTTTTACAAGTCAGCCTACGTCTACTTGAGAAATTCCACTTTGTGTAAGAAAACTTTACCTTGTCACGTTGTAGTATGAGTTCTGGATGGTCTCTAATGATTTCCTCCATTATTTGGAAACGATCTATGTTTCGCGACACGTCTCCTAATAATTATTACGAGTAAGTAAATGAATGACAATATCATTGACATGACATTGATGTTTTTAAACTAGTGATCAAATCTACTTTGTCATTATGTTAAGACCATGTAGGTAATATTAAACATTAAATCACGCCTGTTTTCCAGAGGGGTAGGCAGAGACCACTTCTTTCCACTTGCTACGATCTTGACAAATTTCTTTCGCTTCTTCCACATTCATACATCGAGTCATGCACGCACGTCGGTTTCGGGTACTTAAGATTCGGCCCTTAAAGTACGCCTAGGGCGGCCCCTTCCGACCCGTCCACTCACTTTCGATCTGTATATCTCTTTCATCAATCTTCTTTCATCCATTCTTTCCTTCATCCATCCTTTCCAAATGATCGAACCATCGAAGCATGCCCTTTTCAATCTTAGTCACTACATCTTCTTTTGTTCCACGTTTCTCTCTGACTCTCTTACCTAAAGGTGTTAATATTTCCCCGGGTTCATAATGCACATAAAATTAACTTACAATGTATGTATGTCAAAATCAAATCTTGCAAGTTAAATTTGACCCACTTCCCGGTTTCCGATGAAGCTGAAAATTTGCATACGCCTTTAGTTCTGATGACAATACAATAATATAATACCATCGAGCTGGTCTGATGGAGACTTAGGGTAGCCATAGGAACTCCTACATTGCACGTGATAAACCCGTCGTGTTAGTGCTTGTTAGAATTGCCTTGACAAGTAGATGAAGACTGTGCAAAAAAAAGTACAGTCGGCAATAAAAGATTGTCCCAAAAATGAATATTCTTTGTTAGACTATTTATTTTTTCCAATGTATGTTCAAGCCATCGTCTACAAGTTCATCGTTAAAATATAATGATTTCTCCGAGAAAATTGCTTTTTGTGACATGATACGACTTTTTCTTTTGGAAAATTGGATTTCTAAAGCCTTAAAAAAAAAGTTCAATTTTCAACCAAATGGAAAACCTATTTTGGCTGAAACTAGATGCCTTTGATACCCGATGCGTCTCATTTGGGGGCATTTTTGGGGCTTGATGTTGCTGCTGTTCTTTTGATTGAAAGCTTGGTTAGGTTGATTAAAATCTTTTTTTTTTATTCCGATCATTCTAACAACGTTCATTTTATCACTTTTTAACTTTGACTTTGACATTTCTTGGAGAAAGTCAATTTTTTTTTAAATTAATAAATCGGTTTTTCGTTCTAAAAATTAAAAAAATTAGTCAAAAAGGTTAACAATATACCCAATGGCATTCTCAATCAGTTGACCTCTGGGAAAATGAGAAAATGGTCTTAGGCAAAAATGGTAGTGCAATATTCTACAATTGATAGTATTAAGAGAAAAATATATAATAAAAACCATAATTTAAATTCTTCGATAAGATGTAATGCATCTAGTATAGTCATTTTATCAGTTGCCTTATCTCCACACCAAAACACAACAATGCAAACACTAATGTTTGGCGATAAGAGGATAAGATAGTGGTAGCGATTTGGACGATCCAGCACGAGGTCTAACTCAATCTAACAATCTATTTAATGTCAATTTAAAATCAACTACTTTGGTATTTTATTACTAAATTAAAAATAGAACTGTGGTTGAAATTGAGCCACATACAACCTTCAAGCTTGTAATCCCAGAGTGGGGTAGGCAGAGCTACAGAATTACCTAGAACTGTAAAAAAATATATGCAGGGTAATATTGTGCAGGGTCCGTCCGGATCGCTACCACCATCTTATCCATTAGCCTACTGCTAAACAGCAGTGTTCGCATTGTTGTGTTCCGGATTGGGGATAAGACAGCCGGTGAAATGACTAGCATAGAGGTATTCCTATCTTAGTTCTCAGGGTTGGCAACGCATTTGCAGTCTTAGGATTGCATTTCAGTCTTGTGTGTGTCACAGTTTCCACTTACCATCAGGTGGCCTGTGTGCTCAATTGTCTTCTCTATGCCACAATAAAAAACTGTAACCACATTTTGCACAATTAGGCCAAGATATTAACCATTGTATTAGTGACAGGTTGCAAGCCCATCACCTAACAGGACTACCAGCCTTTATTCCCTTAGTCGCCTCTTACGATATTCACGGGAAGACTTGGAGTGGGAGTATTCTAACATTTCTAACACTGCAACGACACGGGACAATAACAACAGCCATCTAATCAGCCTATAAAATGAATCAAAAACCATACTACCTATATTACATTCATACATATAGCAGAACCATAACCCTTCTCTCTAGCAGTCGGATAAATTACGACAGTAATAACATTACAGTACAGTGCAGTTTCCTGACATATTACGCAAGCCACTTGGTTAATTTGCATCTGCCATGTTGCATACGAGATATAACAGATGCATCTACTACAACTCTATCTTCCCATACGAAAGCGGCACATCTCATAAACGGTATAATACCGACCTCATTACTAACAGGAAAGAGTCTGAAGTGCTTAAGCTATTGAAATTCAGTTGAGACTTTTTAATACGGAAAAGGATGAAGTCTTTCAAAGATTATTATTAAAGCGCCAGTGGGTTATAATACCTTTTTGCAAAGAAAATGGGAACTTTTGATTACTTGGAGTAGATTGATAGTGAATTAGATTTTATGCTGTTAAATTAATTTAGTATTATTGACATTTCAGAGGTATATTATGATCAGGGGTCGGATTTTTCATCGCATGGTGAGATGAAAGAAAACTGTGGAGTCGATATTAAAGCTAAATTTTAATTCATATTCATACTCATACTCACCAATTTTCTTAGTCCCGTAATACTTTTGTCCCTTGTGCAGGTTGACAGATCGAAAATGTTAATCGAAAATTAATCTTGCTGAATGTAATTAAAATTATTTGTGTAGGTAGTATGATTTGGGAAGTGTTAAGCCTTTTGCTTGGTAAAGGGTTACATTTACCCTGTAACTATATCAAATTAGTTAATCTTTTGTTTGGTTCAGACTACTTTGTTGCGGTAAACGTAATGCTAGGTACTAGCTGCTTTATCAATTTTATCATAAATCATAACGTAGAACGATCTTTTTCAAGTCACAAGTGGATTTTCAACCAATATAGAACCAGTTTTAGCCCAGAAAATATGGAAAAAGTTACCATTATTTACTCGTTTTACAATTGTGATTTTGAAATGGACAATGCACATGCCATACCTTGTCAAGATTTTGAGGCACTCATTCCTATATCTACAAGTTTTATGGATATTGGAAACTAGGAGCATATTATAAAAGTAATATTTTATTTTATTTTTATTTATGATATAATTTATTTCTACTCATATGACTTATTTTATTTATAATTTAATTTCGTTCTTAATTAAATGAATGAGTATGAATATGAATTAAAATTTAGCTTTAATATCGACTCCACAGTTTTCATTCATCTCACCATGCGATGAAAAATCCGACCCCTGATTATGATAAAGTTGGTAGTGTTCTTACAGCATAACCATAATGCCTTCTTATCTGGTCTTTTGATATATTAAACTTAGTCCTATTTCATTGAGACTGCTAAACGTGAAAACACGATTAGAAATAAAATCCTCGATATTTTTTTATTTTTCTAAAATGAAACCTTTTTTGCATGTTTTTGTTTGAATCTTTAAAGCCCTATAATCTTTAATGATGATTTTTAATTCACCAATTGAGTACTTAATAATTCAATAATTCGCCACTTTAGAAAATGTAATTTAGTTACCAGCCACCAATTTTATACACAGACACCGTTCGTAAAGATACTATGACAATAGTCATGAAAAAGGACGTAAAGTACTTTTCAAAAGGTTATTAAGAAAAAAAAATACATCCAAGCGTCGCCGGGCGCGGAGAGCTAGTAACGTATAAAATGTTACTTCTGTACCCTTACCATGAGTTGCAACTACTGTACTCGCTAGCGAGTCGAATGCTCTGTCCCTTGCACTCTATAAGAATACCTGCGAGGTCTGTGAGGGGCAGAGCATTCGACTCGCTAGCGAGTACACTAATTGTAACTCGTGGTAAGGGTACTGATATAATTTTGCATTTGACACGGCAATTTCCTGAGTTGTCTGTCACTCTATAACCTGTCAATATTTTTTCCACAGATTTTATGTTAGTATTAGACGACATAATAATAAATTTTTGAACAAGTTCTTCAAAATTTATTCAGTTTCTCTTATCTTATCTTACAGATGGGTCCTTTCGGATTCACTTCAACCCTTTAGAATCTTTTCCGGATTACCTTTTTCACACTCAGCTGTTCGCATGTGCAGATTCACGGTGTTTTTAAACGTTTTCAAAAAAAGGAGGAAATTCTCAATTCGTTGAAATCGTCCTTCAGCGTAAGAGCATCTCGTAATGTACTTAAGTTATATAAACTTATTGGTAGATGGTGACCGCGGGTTTCAAACTCTGTACCTTACGATCACGACTCGACTCCTTAAGTCACTAGGCCACCGAGGCTCTTATATTACTTATTTATATCTACACTTATATTACATACATAAACACTCATATTATAAAGAGGAAATATTTGTAATTTTGTGTGTGTGTATGTTTATAATGAATAAACTCAAAAACTACTGTACCGAGTTTGAATTTCAATTTTGAATTTGCAAAATAAAGAAATTTGAATTTGAATTTGAACCGAATTCAAAAATTCTTTCACCATTGAAAAGCTACATTCAACCTGAGTGACATAGGCTATGTTTTATTTTTCTGCATGGACGGAGTCGCGCGAAACACGCGCGTGTTTATTTATATCTTAAGTACATATTTGACAAAGCATGTTGATGATTAATTTTTAGTACTGTTAGGCGATGGGCTTGCAACCTGTCACTAATACACTGGTAAACATCTTCGCCTAAATGTGCAAAGTGTGGTTACAGGATTATCAAAAAGTTTTTATAGTTGTTGGAAATTCTGTAGCTCTGCCTACCCCACTCTGGGAATAAAGGCGTGACTTTATGTATGTATGTGTATGTATGTATGATTAATTTTTACCCGACCGCTGAAAGAGGAGGGTAAAATACAAATCGTACTTGATCTATTTTTGGTATTGTTTTTAACTGGCCGCCATTACTGTCTGGTAATTAAGAGCTATCAAAACGTTGACAATACAATAGCAGGTTAAAGACGATATGGTTCTTACTGTGTTGAATAGGCCCTGTATGTATGTATGGTTTTCTGTTCCTTCGTAAAGGCTATATGGATGGGCCGATTTCAACATAAAAGTTGTCGTTAGATTTGTCTTAACATCGTAACAACTGGATACTTAAGTTAAAACAAAAATCAATATAGCGGAATAAAATTAATTACGCCTACTTATCCCTACGAAGCTAGCTGTCCTGGGTTCAAATCCGGATAAGGGCTAAAATTTATAATGATGAGCGCGAATCTTAGTTTTCTATGTATTTTAGTGTATATTTCTCTATATTAATATAAGTATTTATATCGTTGTCTAGTACCCATTGTACAAGCCTAGAGCTTAGCTTGGGACCAGCGTGCCTAGTATGGCTGCGTCTATATCGCGTGTCAACTGTGGATAAAGCATCCGTCACTTTTTGACACGTGTATTTATTTACCTGTCAGAAGGTGACGGATGCCTTATCCAACATTTATCACGCAATAAACGCAGCCATATTAGGCCCCCAAGTCAAGATGTGACATAGTCTCCTGATATTTATTATTTCACCTTACCCCCAACAAGAAACGGGTGTTAAAATTTAATGTGGGCGGATATCTGTGTGTTTGTCTTGGGGATTGCACCTCCCAAACGATTTGTTTTTTTTAATCACCGGGAGCCTTTTCAATTACACAGTTTAACAAAAAAAAAACACTTTTAACAAACAATACAACATAATATACAGGTTGTTTTATAACCTTTTACGCGCACTAGGGAGTCCCAACGTTATTTTCTCCGACACAAATTACTTTACCCTGTGTAATACCGAATTCTTCCCTTTGCTACCGACAAGGGCTTTCAAGGACAATGAACCCGCAAGGACACGAGTTCATTCATGTGATCATTTATTGTTATAATTTTATTATACAGGTTGTTTAAACCCGGTTTTAGGTAGACATGTGAAAAGGGTCGACAGAGTGTTAAAAAGTGGAGTGCCCTGATTTTTTTTATGGGTCCTATGTAAAACTAGGGTAGGACAAGGGTAAAAGAAAGGATCCCTTATAGTTTGGCCATATCTGTCCTTCTGCTTGTTTGTTGCACTACTTTTTTCTCAGAAACTATCAAAATTGAAAAACTGTTTTTTTTTACTCATTTAGATATTTACACGCGCACCAATAATGAAATAAATAAAAAAAACTTATAATACTACCCAGTACATGTAAAACAGGGTTTTTTCCAAGCTTAGCATAACGTGTAACATATTGTTGCATATATAATTATTATGTGTATATCATTATTTAATAAAAAAAATGGGTATCGAAAATTAGAATGGCACATTTATTAACTCTAAATTTCAGGCTTCTACGTTCATCGAAATAAGCCTGTCGTTGTATATCAGTCACTTTCGTATAAGTTGGGTAACGATAATGTCTGAATGGGAAAAAAAACTTTAGTCCTTCTTTCTTCTAGCTTATTTTTATTTTATTTTATTGCCATCGACGGGAAAACATGCAGACTGCCAGCAGTCGAAAGTGGTCACCACCGTCTAACATTTGCAACGCTGGAGGCGTCACCAATGCGTTGTCGGTCTCGAAGAAATTTAATAATACCCTTTTTAAAAAGCTCTACATTGTAGCGCATTGGGAAAGTCTCAGCAGAAATCATACAGTCACGAGATAATATTTGGTACCCACCTTAGGTCCAAAGTCAATCTGACATTATACAACAACAAGGTTGAGTTTCGTAAAAGTTACAAATGACTTGACATCTCCAATGACATTGACGACTTAATGCATATTTTTCTCGAAATGGGTCCCTAATTAACGCTCATAACCGTACCATCATCATCATCATCATCATGTCAGCCGAAAGACGTCCACTGCTGGACATAGGCCTCCCCCAAGGCTCTCCACTCAGACCGGTCTTGTGCTTTTCGCATCCACTGCGTTCCCGCGATCTTCACAAGGTCGTCACTCTATCTTGTTGGACGCCTACCTACAGCTCGTCTCCCGATCCGCGGACGCCACTCAAGAACCTTCTGACCCCATCGGCCATCCAGTCCTGCGAGCAATGTGCCCCGCCCACTGCCACTTAAGTTTAGCTATTATTCGGGCTATGTCGGTTACCTTAGTTCTACTGCGGATATCATCATTTCTTATTCTATCACGCAGAGAAACCCCGAGCATAGCCCTCTCCATAGCCCTCTAAGTGACCGTACCAACATAAAAATAAAGCTAATATTACAATTTCCATCATCGGTTTTTTAATCGAAACAGCATGGCAAGAAATGTATCACCTCAACCGAGTGAGACAGGAAACTAACAGGTAAATCCAGATCAATATGGATTGCAGCCGGATAAATGGTAATCCCGGCCCCGGGGACCCGGATATCCGGTAATGTGACAGGTGACTGACAGACAACATTTTCACTACGGGAAATAGTAACGTTTTGTTGTAGTGCAAGAGATTTTCCCTATACCTGTTCGGATTGAGATAGAAAGTGTCAGGTAAATCTAGATCAATAGTGATTGCAGCTGGATGACCGGTTATCGTATTACAATTTTTTATAATATTTATTTAAGCGAATATTAAGCATTTTTAATGTTATTTAAACAATTTTTTTGATTTTTCTACTGAATCTTCTTTTTTCATTATAATACAAAGTCGCTTTCCACGTCTGTATGTATTTCTCTCCTTCTATCTGTATGTATATCCGTAAACTCCTCCTAAACTGCCTAATGGATTATGGTAGGGTTGTCACCACCACGTAGATATTTTTGACAGATTTTTTATAACTAGCTTCTGTCCGCAACTTTATCTATAATTATTTCTATTATTATTCCTTCGGGAAGGTTTACATATTTTCGATCGATAATTTTTTTATTCGAGGTACTTATCAGCAATCTCCATTCCAAATTTCATCTAAATCCGCCCAGCAGTTGCGATAAGCAGTTACAAATTAACACAAATCTTTCGCATTTTTAATAATTTAGTTGGATACATTCTGGTTTACGCCCAAGTACTACTGAAAAATAATATACACCTGAGCAAAGAACGGGTCTCTAGTATAAATATCTTCATTTTAAGGAATTTCTAAATTCCTAGAGGTTACCTACATTACAAATAATACTATCGATATTTCTTGTAGTTTTGCTTGTCTTTACCCCTAAAACTTTTCAGACTTAACCGGCTCAAATGTTTCTCTACACAGCCGGGTATCCCGGATATCCGGGTAACATGACAACTGATTGACAGCCCTTGATAGCACCTGCATCTCCGCTAAGAGCCGCTTAATAAGATAAAGCTGGGTCAAGATAAGATATGTAGACATATATATGGACATTATTATATTGATAGTAAGATTTAAAGCATTTAAAGGCCCAAGGTCAGAGGCACCCTGTAATAATCAATGGCGTCGGAAAAAACCAAAACAGTGCAGATTTCTCTTCCCAAATAAATATTAAGGGATGAAACAAAATACGCGGTTTATTCGTATCTAAATCAGATATTTACGGATTGGTTGCTATAGCAACGGGTCTCGGGTATATTACGTCATATGAATACATCCGGATATCCGGATACTAACAGTAAACATGCGAATATCGATTTGAACAAGTACAATTTTCAGCGTAGCGCACTGGTTCATAATCCTAGTTAATCCCACTAATATTGTAAATGCGCAAGTGTGTGTGTGTATGTGTGTGTGTATTACTTTGTTACTCGTTCACGCTTCAATGGCTTGACGATTTGGATGAAATTTAAAATGAAGATAGCTTATACCCTACATTAACATATAGGATTAAATTTCTGCGTGACCATGGTAGCCAAGCTGGCTAAAATTCTACGTGAAAAATTAAAAATAAACATTGTTTTTTATGGTTTTTGACATGTTATCGTATTTTCAACGTTTTGCTAGCTCTTATTTACTTTACAGCAATGGTGGCCGAACTGAAAGCAATACCATAACAGAGGGGCTATTGCTTAACGCACTCGCAATCGCAATTGTTTTAATTTTGAAAATCGAAGGCTTGTCTGTTCCGGTTTGAAGCCAATTGAGATAGCGAGTGCGTTAGGCAATAGCAACGCTGGTCAAAAGCAATATTGCTATGTCGAGTTAAAGAGAGGCCTAGTTGACTGTTTAACGGCTCACATTTTTTTAACGAAACCAGCCTTATAGTTTAGTAAATGGATTCCTAGACCTTTGGACTATGTCATAGTGACAATGCAAATAACAAGTCTCATACATTTTGATTGGTTACGTCACTTTGACACAGTCCATTAGTCAAGGAATCATTTTATTCCACTATACGTTGGCGTTTATACAGTTCGTGTAAACGCATACACTATGACTCTATTTGTTTCAAAACGATGAATTTTAAATGCGTGTTGAATAAACGTACAGTCAGCATCAAAAGTAGCTAAGCAGAATACATACATACATACATAAACTCACGCCTTTATTCCCAGAGTGGGGTAGGCAGATCTACAGAATTTCCAACAACTATAAAAACTTTTTGATAATTCTGTAATCACATTTTGCACACTTAGGCGAAGATGTTTACCAGTTTATTAGTGACAGGTTGCAAGCCCATCGCCTAACAGTACTACACGCCTTCATTACCTTAGTCGGCTTTTACGACATCCACGGAAAGATACGGATGGCACTAGTCTAAAGCAGAATAACATGCTCAAAATGATTTAGACACGACGTATTCTCTTGACAATAGAGTCGAGTGCAGGGGTGTGTTTCTCTGAAAAATGCGGTCGGTCGAACGAACGAGTGAATGTGTCAGGGGCGAGTTTAGGTAGTCCCGTCAGAGCGAATAAAACACTTATTAGCGCGTGCATTTTCAATTTGGCAGCATCGCTTCTGTCGATGAGATCGAATGTATAAGGCAGCCTAATCGAAAAGCACGCGCTAAAATGTGTTACCCGTGCGGTTGCCGGGTTAGAATAGTGCCACTCCATATCTTCCCGTGGATGTCGTAAGAGACGGCTAAGGGAATAAAGGCGTATAGTACTGTTAGGCGATGGGCTTGCAACCTGTCACTAATACACTGGTAAACATCTTAGCCTAAAAGTGCAAAATGTGGTTACAGAATTATTAACAAGTTTTTAGAGTTGTTGGTAATTCTGTAGCTCTGCCTACCCCACTGTGGGATTAAAGGCGTTAGTTTATGTATGTGTGTATGTATGTAAATCTGTTTTGTTCGCTCTGATGGTGAGACATTCCCTCGTTCGTTTGACCGACCGCGTTTTAAAGGGAATCAAACCCCAGATCACTTTGACCTCTGGGTTGCGTAGCTACTTATGCTGCTGACTGTACGTGTAAATGTGGGCTAAGGCTGCCGCGCCCTTCAGATCCTACAAAATAAGGGTCCGTGAGAAATGTTTATCTATAGATTTTGATGACATTCATAAATTCCGGATTTCATGTTCAACCATTTCGTCCCTTTACATTCTCAACCTCGTATCTAATCGAATAGTTAGATGGGAAAGTACTCTTTATTCTTAAGGAAGCATGAGTGCTTTTCCTATCTAACTGTTTGATCAAATACGAGGTAAATAAAGTAAAGGAACGATTTATACCTACAAAATATAATTGAATTTTGAATGTTTTTTAATAATTATACTGCTAATCCTATCCTACTTATAATAACGGTCACGCTGCAACAGCTGGACAGATTTGAGTTAAATTTGAAATGAAGATAGCTTATACATACTTTTTTCTCAGGGGAAATCTATTATGGATACCAATCGACCCGATGTCAAGGTAGATACAAACAATAAGTGATATGAGACATTCACCTTTGTTCCCGTGCCCACTTCGTCGGGCAACAATATTTTTTTTTGGCTTATTATAGGGTTCAATACTCACAAATAACGTAGCTTTCAAAATCGGTTCAGTAGCTCCAGAGATTACCCCTTACAACTTCACAAACTTAACCTCTTTATACCTATAGTAATATACTATAAACTCGTATAAATAAACTAATCTCGACTATAATATACGTAAGATAGGGCAGTTTTCTACGCTTACTTTGACGTGTACTATAACCGGCATCACAAACAACTTTTTTTTTACGTAGAACACAAACGAACACACAAACATCCTGACGGTAAATGGGATCTGTTCATGAGGATTCTCCAGACTAATCTTAAGACTGCAATCCTAAGACCGCAAACGCGTTGCCAATCCTGAGATCTTAGAAGGAATTATGCTGTTAGTAATTTCACCGGTTGTCTTATCCTTACATCGGAACACAACAATACAAACACTGCTGCTTGGCGATAGTTTAAAGCATAAGATGATGGTAGCGATTCGGACGGACCCTACACAAGGTCCTACCACCATGAACATATTCTTGGTCCTCAGGGCACGTTGCCTTAAAGTTAAGATCGTGCTGATATCACTAGGATTCTAAGCTTTACCATCAGATGCCCTATACGTTATTTTGTTATCTTATCACACCACCTTAAATAAACCATTGTGTGGTACCCCTGAACGCCAAAGTATTGTGTGAAAACATAAAACTGAGTAAACAGTTGGCAGCCCTACAATGTGTCGCTTAGCGTCTGTCGTCGTCAGCGAGCCGACTGTTAGAGTGGATAGGGCTGTGCAAATTAATTCATATCATCGGAAAAAATGGCACCAGTGCTACTCTTTACTCAAAGGGCATTGGGTAAATTGTTTATTTTTAATTTTTTCTTTTTTATGGCATAGATAAGACAAACGAGCACACAAGCCACCTGATGGTAAGTGGAAACTGTGACCCATAGACATTCGCATTCACAAGACTGCAATGCAATCCTAAGACTGCAAATGTGTTGCCCACCCTGAGGACTAAGATGGAATGCCTCTATGCTAGTCAATTCACCGGCTGTCTTATCCTGGACCGGAACACAAC
The DNA here is from genome assembly GCA_963966035.1 of Acleris laterana. Taxonomy (NCBI): domain Eukaryota; kingdom Metazoa; phylum Arthropoda; class Insecta; order Lepidoptera; family Tortricidae; genus Acleris; species Acleris laterana. The sequence continues at coordinate 1,825,012 of OZ014458.1, read as the reverse complement.
ATTGCGAACACTGCTTTTTGGCGGTAGGTTAATGGATACGATGGATTTGAAGAATATTGCCTTTTTTTTTTTGGCGGCCACGGATGATTTTTACGTAGTTATTTAGAGGACCTTGAAATAAACATAGATATATGTAAATGTATGGCGTTTAATAATATCCGAGCTGAGATATTTAAAGTGATCGGTTTTTGGTACTAAAAGTACGCCCAGGTAAGAATATTAAATATCTCGGCTCCGATGCACTTAACAGTATTACATTACATAACTAAACATGTTTATTTTGAATTATTCTATCATAATTTACCACTTTTACTAATGGCCGCTCACCTTGAAAATGTATGACTTGTACAAAATGACAACACTTTTACCCAAACCCCTTTAATTCGGTGGTAGATGACTGTACTTTAGCAAGCATTGAATTTCAGTCAGTTCACTAGTTTTCAGAACTGAACAAATCGAAAACACGACAAATACTGAACCTCGGGCCTAAGCAAACAGAATTGCGTCCAATTTGCTTAGACCTCATATTTGTATGGACATGTTGTCGGTGAAAGGTCAAGGTTAGGTTAGCATATAACAGAGTGGTTTCGTTATATACCTATGTATTAAGAGAACTATTAGGTACCTACATATTATTTTAGTCCTAGTGCGGATTCATCTGAGTCGCTACCACCACCAGATCTTATCGTATGGCGTTTTTAAAAAGCTGGTTAAAAAATAAAAGTCAGAGAGAAATGTGGAATAAAAGAAGATGTAGTGACTAAGATTGAAAAAGGCATGCTTCGATGGTTCGGTCATTTGGAAAGGATGGATGAAAGAAGATTGACGAAAGAGATATACAGATCGAAAGTGAGTGGACGGGTCGGAAGGGGCCGCCCTAGGCGTACTTTTTCGAGTTAAATCGGAAAAATACTGGAAAAGGGCCGAATCTTAAGTACCCGAAACCGACGTGCGTGCATGACTCGATGTATGAATGTGGAAGAAGCGAAAGAAATTTGTCAAGATCTTAGCAAGTGGAACGAAGTGGACTCTGCTTACCCCTCTGGGAAACAGGCGTGATTTAATGTATGTATGTGGTTAAAAAATTAATGAGATTTCCGAGCCCTAACCGGAAATCGAACCTGGAACCGCTAGCTTCGATGCGTTATCAAACTTACCTACCTCCTATTGGCCTTCTATTACCGATCAAAGTGATATTTCTCATATTTATTATGTAACATTATATTGAATAAATAAACTGAAACAGAACCCTCATTAGAACTAAAGTATCTACGAACAGACACCCATTGATGTTGCCGTTTCCATGGTAACAGAGGTTATTGGCAACTTAAAACTTATGCCAAATTCAACCGAAGATGGCTTTAGTAAAGGTTGTTTTTGAAGTAGACGTTCTGATACAGTACGCCCTTTCATCTTAGAAGGACTCGGTTTCTATTTTGGGTAGAATACACAATTAGGGTTGACTGACTCTGTATACAAGGTACCCTCGTTAGAAAAAAGGACGTATGTCTCATAATCAAAATCAAATCAAAATCAAAATAATTATTCAGTAAATTGGCCACATACGGGCTCTTTAACACGTCGGTAATGAGTGAATCTACCAGCGCTTCGGACAAGACCATCATTGCGGAGAAGAAGCGCCGCAAGAAAATCCAGCAGAAGGTAATTTTTTCAAACATAAAATGCAATTAATACTTAAAAGTAAGTTACATTACAAGGTGATAAAGTAACAAATATTAATTATCAGAATAAGCAAAAATATTAATATTGGAAATGTACGGTCAAATAAACTAAAAATGATGACTAGGAGAACAACACGACGAGGTCTCGAGGTATTTCTACAATTTCATTTTAAAATGGTCACCCATTTACATCAACCGCACGGTAACGCACGTTAATTTATCACCCATTTAAAAAAACCGGGTAAGAGCATGTCGGACCATGCTCAGTGTAAGGTCTGAAGCCGTTACAACAAACAAAAAACTATCTCAAAAAAAAACATGTCTTAACCTTAGTGCACAATTATTGTATTAAATGTTTTTTTTTCCAGTAAAGTTACGAATTTATTATATTATGTGCACAAACTTTTCAAATGTAATTAGTACAATTGTGAACTAAAGTTATTTGGTGCAGTCTTTGATGATTTTAAGTAGGTATAATCACATTAGCCGCTTGTATTCTCAGGAACTAATAAAGTCTACTTAGTCGTGATAGTCTGCCTTTTAAATTTGTTATATGCGCTTTCATTAAAGATATTTCTCAGATTTAATTCATTTTTAGTAACATAAACGGATTCCTTAATTGAAAAGCTGCAAAGCGGCAAACTCGCAATATCCAACGACACCCCACACTAAGGGGTAGACCAGAAAAAAAATACATCTTCAGGTTACGTGTAGGGGAGGTACATACACTAAAAAAAAAACTTTCAAGATTTTATTTTACCACTTTGTTGGCGTGATAATTATGTATATTCATGCCAAATTACAGCTTTCTAGCTCTAAGGGTCTCTGGCTAGGCTGCGGACGGACGGACGGACGGACATGGGAAACTATAAGTAGTTTGACTACGGAACCCTAAAAATAGGCTTGAAGTCGTCAATGTTAGTAGAGATGCCAAATAATTTGGAACTTATAGCAAACTCAACCTTCTTGTTGTAGAATGTTATATTGACTTTGGACCTAAGGTGTAAGTTTTTTACTATACAATTTAAAATTTTACTTGACAAGTTCCACTTATTCGCATTTTTTCAAGCATTTTATTCATCAAAATAAAAAAATATAGCGATGAGATAGAAGCCAATTTCATGGTTAGCTGCCACCGCTCTCTTATCTACTTCATGCATACTTTATTCTTAATTTGCTTTTAACAGCCATTGAACATTATAATGTGATATAGGTTCTAGGTCACTTAAAGGACGTATTACAAGTATGATAAATGTCCCAGTGCGCGACAATGTCCCAAAGTATAACAATTTCGCATTTCAAATAACTCCAAAATCGTGTTCAAGTATACTACTAGTGACATCTATCATAATATGATAAAATTATGTACCTAAGTTTAAAAACATTCACTAAAAACTCTAAAAAGTGGCCACCTTTTTCCGTTAAGCTGACTACTCAAAGGATAATTGTTATATAACTTTGTTACGTATTCCATAAATTGTGTTTTTACTTGCACTACAAAAACACATCGTCTGATTGCAAGGAAATTCATTAGTTGATTAGTAAACACAATAATAGTAAAGAGGGCGCCACTGGACGCTCGGCGTTTGCTCGGCGTAGTCTTAAAAGATTAAGTGGTTTAAGTAATTTGGGACATTTACCTTACGCTACAAAAATAGCCGACGAATAAAAAAAAATTGCTTTGACTTTCCAGCATTATTTAAATAATGATCCTCAAATCTCTTAACGACAGGTTGCTGACCTCTCACATTTTTGTTATCTAGCGAGGCAGGCTTCTGACTTTACAGAAAGCTGACAAGGATTATAATTATGACAAATTAGTTCATCTGCTAGAAACCAAAAAGAAGTCAGTCATTTTCAGTTCTTAAAAAACTATTTTCAAATTAATTTCATAAAGAATGCCGTATGGTTGCCGGCTTAGAATAGTGCCACTTCATGTGATCCCATGGAAGTCGTAAGAGGCAACCAAGGGATTAAAGATTTTGTAGTGTTGTTAGGCGATGGGCTTGCAACCTGTCCCTAAAATATACACATGGTAAACATCTTAGCCTGCTTGTGCAAAATGTGGTTATGCGGTATTAAAAAGTTTTGTTGGTAATTCTGTAGCTCTGCCTACCCCACTCTGGCATAAAGGCGTGACGGTATGTACAGTCACGAGATTTAATTTGGTACCCACCTTAGGTCCAAAGTCATTCTGACATTCTACAACAATAAGGTTGAGTTTCCTAAAAGTTATAAATGACTTGACATCTCTAATGACATTGACGACATCAAGCATAATTTTCTTGAAATGGGTACCAAATTAACGCTCGTGACCGTACGAGTATGTACGTGTGTATTAATAGTTGAAAATTTTTTAAACTGTATGGTAGTCAAGGCTTTAGCCTTGAGAATACGAGCAAATTGAAGGAGGTTCAGAAAATGAAAATCACAAAAAAGTTTCAGTTTAAAATTCTCTGAATCCCCTTTTTATTCGTAAGTAGGGACAATATATTTATATAAAGCTGACTACGTCTTAAGTATTTTTTTTTTACTTATGCCACCTGATTGTAAATGTGGTCTAAGGCCCGTATTAATAAACTCATATTCGCTGAGACGCTCGTCTCAAGATAGGTCAAAGTAAACGTCAAACTATAGAACACTGTCATTTTTGACGCATCTCGAGACGAGCATTAGAGTTGAGATTAGTTTATTAATACGAGCCTAAGACTTGTTCGTTCTTAAGACCACAATCTTAACATGCAATGCCCACCATGAAGACTAAGATGGAATACCTCTATGCTAGTAATTTTACCACACAACGATGCAAACACAACGATGCTTGGCGGTAAATTAAAGGATAAAATAGTAGCTGTCCAGACGAATCAAAATATTTCATTGTTTATCGTGTAAAAATCAAATACATACTTGACTTACTCAATAATAAGTCTGTATAAAATTATAGGTTCGCTTTTTCGACGTAACAATCTCGTTTCAAAGACGATCGCCTAAAGCAAAATACACCAATAAACGAGAACGAAACATTCCAAAGAAGCTTCGATTATTTCTATACAGTCAGTCCAATTTCATGGAATCTTATTTGTCGGAATCAGGGGTGTTATTCACTCAAAAACAAGGACGGTCGGATGAATGAGCGAAATCGCAACAGCGAGTTTAGGTAGTCCCGTCAGAGCGAACAAAACTAATTGTAACGCGTGCATTATGGAGAATATGGAGATGGAGTGCAGGGAGGCAAAAGAGTTGCCTCCCTGATGCGTCGAATAAGTGGCAGTTCCAGCAGCCTCCTAAACAAGATCCTAGATAGGCTGCACTGTCCCATGGTTCGCCACTGGAACTCAGCCCATGTGGAGCCCAGAGGGGACATTTTATCTTAATTTTTTACATTTTATGTGTTTGTTTGCTAACATAGTTTTAAGAGTATTGTTTGTCACTAATCATCTATGAGCTGTATATTAATTCTGGTTCGAATTAAATGCTTATTATTATTATTATTATTGTTATCAATTAAGCAGCCTTATACGTTCGATCCATCGGCAGAAACCATGCTGCTAAATTGAAAATGCACGCGCTCAATATGTTTTCGCACTGACTACTTAAACTTGTCGCTTGGACATTCACTCGTTCGTCCGTCCGACCGTCGTTGTTGAGAGAATCACTACAGTCAAGGGCAAAAATATGTATACACCTGTACCTGTATATGTGTACCTTGTCTAATTGTCGTCATATTTGAACTGCCATATATGAACTGTCACAGTGGTTAAAGTGACAAGGTACTAAAGTGTATACATATTATTGCCCTTGACTGTACCATGGAGGAGTATTGCCTAACGCACTCGCAAACGCAATCGGTTTCATTTAGACAGTCAGTTACAAAATGAGATCAATATTTTCACTTGCGTTTGTTATATGGGAGCCCCACTTAAATATTAATTTTAAGCTGTAAAGTATTTGTTGTTACCTATATATCGGCAACGGAAATACATCAAAAAAAAAAAATACTATAGGGATATTTGTTGATCTGTCGAAGGCATTTGACTGTGTATCACATGAAACTTTATTGAGTCAGCTCGAACATGTTGGGATTCGTGGAACAGCCCTACGATTAATTCAGACGTATATCACAGATAGGCTTCAAGCTACAATTTTAGACGCTTACGATAAAAATACAAAAACAATAAGAAAAGTACAGTCGAAATATGAAAAAAACTTGCAGGGGGTACCCCAAGGAAGTGTTCTGGGGCCTCTATTGTTTTTATTATATATAAACGAGTTCCCAAAAATAGTCAACCACTTGTGTGTCATGTTTCCCTCTGGCCACGTGGTCCTACTGCCTTTGTCCTACCGATCGGACCACATGAACTTTTTTTTCCGGTTGGTTCGATTGATCGGATTACAAGGAATTGTAATTCCGCTTCGTCCTACCGATCGGACCACATGAACTTTTTTTTCCGGTTGGTTCGATTAATCGGATTACAAGGAATTGTAATTCCGCTTCGTCCTACCGATCGGACCACATGAACAATTTTTAATTGTGCTCAATTTGTATATCTATCTATATACACCGTGCACGGGACATACCCGAAGGATTTTAACCATCGATTCTAGAGCCTATTTGGAGTATATAATGTGGTATAACATGTAGTCCAATATCGCATAATTTCCGAGATTTTTATTATTTAAAAAACAATTCCTTAGTTAATTTAATTTGAACTCTGTCACCTTAAAGCATTATTTAAGCGTCTAGAATCGATGGTTAAAATCCTTCGGGTACTTCCCGGGCACGGTGTATATTTTTGTATACTTACCAAAAAATTTACCACACCATTTTTTTGTTAAAATCGTAAAATATAGGCCAATTTAAGTTACTGATTTCATCCGTTTGCCAATTAGATACGTTTCATATTTTTCCATAGTACGCATTTTGTGATGACGTCACTATTGACTTCACTTGTACTGCAAAACGGCAAGGACAAATAAAAGTCAAAAAACCTTTGAACCTAAGCACGTCTTTTATTGGTATGAGACGTTACATACGACGATATGTTACAACTCCACAAAATAATTCAAACTCAAATTAAAAATAATTACATTCTAATTATGTACAGATACTAGAGATGACTGTGTGCTCCAACGTTACATTTTAAAAAGCGAGCCTTTCCACGCTAATCTTTCCAAAAAGAATCCGACTTCCATATCAAAATTAATGAGCATAGTGTTAGTATTCGAGATAAATTCATCACGTCGAATCACTTCTTTTCGTCGTATTTCGAGGAGGCCTCCTTTCATTTTAATCAGATAAAAGTCCGAATCTTTTTTCAAAACATTGAGAATGCTCACCAAATTTGGCTTCCTTCTCCCAACCAACTGATTTATTTTGGAGTGCCACCCTTCTAAACAATTTGTAGTTCTTATGATCTGCCCAAAGATTGACCACTTTGCTATGAAATCGTCGCTCTTAAGCCAGTATCGCTCCATGTATAGCTCAAATTTAGCCAGGCCTACGTCATCATCTGGCATGTCATTTAATATATAGGCCCAACCATCCTTTATTAAATACGATGGTAAGAATGGTAGTACTGTAGCCAAAGCCACAATTCTTTTTTGACTTTGTGCTTTTGTCACTTTTAATTTCTGTGCTTGTCTCCAAAGTGCTCTCGCGTAGTGATAAAAGCAGCCTTTTATCACTGCCTGTGGAAATGTTTTTCTTATCGCACGCATTGCTGCTAACTCATAGTCCGTCATGAATTGTTGAGGATTAAAGCCTGGTATCTGAGATTTAACCATGTTCAGCATTATTTCATAGGATGTTGCTTTTTGGTCTGACATTAAGATGTAAATGACTGGAACAACGTTAACAAACTGTGTTGAAGAACCAATATCTGCATGTATCGTATACAATTGCTGAAATGATCGTGGGCAACTGTGAAAAGTTCCATCACCAAAAAAAGACGTAAGGGTTGGTATGAGTTTTCTAGCTTCTTGTGAGCAAAATGCGATCATACGTACAGTAAGCTTCATAAGTGCATGGACAGATTGCAAACAAATTCCTATGAGGCAAAACATTACGCCATCTATCTGGTCATAATGTAAGCTGAGTTATCTATAATTTACACTAGTTCAGTAATATTCTACTAGATGGCGTTGAATTACCTTAAATATGAAAAACTTAATTTCCGCTTACCGCAGATTAAGTAAGGACGACACGTTCCTATACTTTATTATTATTTAGTGACAGCCAATGTTCCGAATGTTCCGATTGTTTCGAATCTCCAATCCAATCTTATTACAAATTTCAAATACAAAAACATTCATCACAGACGTAATTGTATCGATTGGGTTCGAACCCGCGAACACGGGGACTGCGAGTGATCCCTTATGCCACTCGACCGTCGAACGTTTAATTATATCTTCGAAATTAAGTATATCTTTGTTTACTTATACGGCTTATTTCCCAACAAATATATTTATATTAACACTTAGGGTAGTCTGAAGATTAATAAATACCTGTTAGGATTTCACAAAGACTCCTGCTCGTTCTTTCGTTCGCTGCTGCTTTGTTTCCTCTTTGGTAAATATTCACTGTTGTTAGATCATTCGATTATAATGAGTTCTCGTTGTAATATTGACATGGTCAAGAGAGCACAAATAATTGCTTTCTACAATGAAGGCAAAAATGTGTCGGATATTGCTCGAGATACCGGTGTAAACGTAAGTAACTAGTTTTTTTTGTATTGTCATGTTTATTTCTCAAAAGATTTACAAAATCACTTCCTTAGAAAACAATATTGTTATCTTTAGGAGTAGAGGCCAGTTACACTAAACTTTGTTCATTCTTTGGTTATCGATAGGATTATTGTTCAGGATAAAATCTCCCTAATAAACATTTGGTCTTAGAAATAAAAAAGATCGTAAAATTTAACATTAATTATAGCGAGTGATTTTTTAACTGGTTCGATTCCCGGGTGAGACAAGAATAATTTTGAAAAATAATTTTTTTCCTCTTTTTATATTTATACACCCAGCAGAAGCCATAATGATGTGTTTAATAATATGTCTTGTATAATAAAAATGACTAATTTCTAATAAATTACTTACTATTATGTATTCAAATGTTTGATTTTTGCTACAGCGGAAAACGGTTGTTTTATGGGTACGAAGATACCAAGAGGAGGGAACTTTACTCCAACGTCAAAGATCGGGTCGACCACGTCTCATAGACACACCGCAGCGTCAAGCCATGGTACGCGAGTATGAGGAAAATGGTTTCATACCGACGAACCATTACGCCGGCTTATTCGGTACGAGTGCGGGCACTGTTCGTCGTGCTCTTCATGGCGAGGGTTTGCATTATCGGAGGCATGCCGTCAAACCTTTACTTACGGAGAATCATAAATGAGCACGGTTGGAGTTCGCTACACAGTACTTGAATTTTGACTGGAATGGTGCAATCTTTACCGATGAAAAAACTTTTAAATCAAGCCAACATGGTCGTTTAAGTTTGTGGCGTCGGAATAATACGCGATACGATAGCGGACACGTAGTGCCCAATATGGAATCTGGTCGTATAACAGTGAACATGTGGGGGTGGATGAGTTCAGCCGATCCAGGTGAGCTAGTCAGGATACCTAGTCGAGCGAATAGCGCAAACTATGTGGAAGTGCTGGAACAGACCATGTTGCCTACAGTACGAACCGTATATCCGGAAGAAGAAACGCCGCTGATTACATTCGTGCAGGATAACTGTCCGGTGCATCGTTCGCGTATCGTGCGGGAGTGGTTTGGCCAGCACAACAACATCAGCGTTATTCCTTGGCCTAGCAGATCGCCGGATTTGAATCGCATAGAAAGTTTATGGGGGATTATTGTCCAACGCTGGGAAAACCAGAATGAGCGAACTCCAGAAGCGTTGGAGGCTCACTGTTTAAAAATATGGGACAGTATCCGGGGTTCAAATCTGTGCAAGAATCTCGTCGACTCAATGCGCTTCCGCTTGCAAGCTGTCATCGACCAGAACGGAGGTTATACTCGTTACTAAATTGAGTTTGAGGTTTAAATATCGTTCATTGAATACAAGACAGACACATTCCAAAATGAGTCAGTGTTGGATTTTAAAATTAGAAGCGGTTCATATAAGATTTTCAATGCAAGAGCAAATTATTTTGGAATGTGTCCGTTTTGTATTCAATGAGCGATATGTAATTTTTGATAAAACGCAATATGTGTAATAGAATTGAATGTTAGTGAATATGTTTACGTTATTTTAGTTTAAGCGCGCTGCACAGCATGTTTGTATGCCGAGAAGCATAAAGGGACATAATTTCATAACTGTATTAAAGATCTATATGTATAAACCTATGCTGGACAAACAAATAAATGATTTATGATTTGAAAATGGAGACCGGGTTACACCTAATTTAACTCAATATTTAAAACAAAACCTAAACCCATTTTTTTTCTATATTTTTGTGATTATTAATTTTTACCTTATTTTATATACTTAAGGTCAAACCAAATACACTAGCGTACTCTTAGCTATTCGTACTTTCAATAATTGATAAGGTAAGTGATAAAAACTGCAATGTAAAACATACCAGCACCTAAGCGTATAACCTTTATGGCAACCCGGTCTCCAGTTTCACATTATACTTACCACTATATGTTACTTTGGTAAAGCTTCAATCCACTTTCCGATTTCGGAAACGAATACTTAAGCTATTACCTCAATACGGTTGGTGGTTGTTTTATTGTTAAAAACTTACGGTGTTATTAACAAACATGTCGTTGAACATGTGTTTATCAAATGTCAGTTCATAGAAATCTGTCATTTAAGACGTGTCTGAAGTGTCTAACTTTTTTGTAATAAGTGATAGTTAACACCGTTAATATCGTTAACAGAATATTGATTTTGACAATTCGTCTTAACTTTTTTTTCCTTCTTGCATATTGTTGTCAATTAAAAATGTATTAAATGTAAAGTAAGTGAACCACAATTATTTCTATAACCACCAACCATTATTCAATGCGATTACTGGTTTATTGTAAAATAAATAAATATATGTTTATCTTGAAAATCAAGTTTCATCATTTCTGGTTAAAAATAATTATTTTTTAAATAAATAAATCGTTAAATCAAACTAGAATCAATAATTTTATCCCGTAATATTAAATTGTAATAAAAAATACTTTCTTGCCCAAGTCATATTTGAACTCCCGTCCCGTGGAATCATATCGCGATTCAGGCGAGGCGCCGACCTGTTAAGCCAGCAACTCATTCAGACGAACGGTCGAATTATCGATTCAAATAGTAAGAAGTAAATAATTACATTGCTACACCTTTAAACAATAACTAAACTAGGGTCGTTAACAGCGCCATCTAGTTCAATTTTTGAGAACGTGATCTCAACGGCGCACACGATTATCGTCGTTAAGGTGTCCATGCACTTATGGAGCTGACCGTACATCATCGCAAGCATAATCCGCCAACATAAAAGGTTCAAAAGCCGGCGGTATCTCTACCTCCATGGGGTTTTTATAGCTTAGTTTTTTAACCTGAAGACCTTCCTTCCTTTTATTGAATAATTCACTTTTAACTGCATTGTACGTTGGTATTTCTTTTATGATTTCGAGAGCAGCATCTTTCAGTGGTGTTACGTGTTCGTCATATATGGCTTTTATGGGTGTTAAAGTTTTACTTGCTGCCTCTTTCATTAAATAAAATTGTTTGTCAATTTCATTTTTATGTAAATCAGGAATACAAGAATGCGTCTTGCAATTTTTTAAATGCGAGAATCCTGTAATTAAATGTACTATTATTTACCAGTAACTAGGGTTTTGGGAAAAATACTTTGATAGACGTACAGGTATAATTTGGTTAGGGTGATAAATAAGAGATATGTTTATAAGTCAAAATAATATATTATTATATTATTTACTAGGAGAGTCATGTTCTAAACGTAACTGTACGATCTATACGAGGTTTCCCGGGGAACTAACTGTAAGCAAACATATTGCTTTAGAAGAAACCTTTATAAAAACAAGGAACACTTGAGACTGTAAAGTATTATCCATACGAGTGAAAGAGAACGTCTAGATAACTACTAGTGTGAGTGGGACGGATTTACTTTTGTGAATTCCAACAATGACAGTGCTGATTTATTTTTTATTAAATGTACGGAACCAAAAATTTACTTACGTGTATAGTAATAGACCCTCGGCATTTTACAGTTTTTTTTTTGCTGCACACCCAAAGAATAGATCCGCTGCTGTATTTTTTGTTGCGGTAAAATTGGTATCCGTTGTAGAGCAACACCAAGCCACCTTTGCGTTTTATGTATAATAATTCTGGTTCATTATTATCTGCATCCATGCTTTGTCCGACCAGACAATAAATTGTAATGTTGATATTATATCTTTCAATTTCTCGCAAGAAAAGCAGGAACAATGTCGGTGACAGATATCTATTGACATTGACTTTATATTATTTCCTAAGAAAGTTACCTAATACGCAGTATGCAGGTCGCATTAGTCGCATTACTCATGTCTACGAGTAGAACGCGTGATCCGATTGGCGGGACTACGTGGTCTAAGAAAACGTCAGTTTCTATAGTCCGATTAGTTAATCGAACCAACAGGACATCAAAAGTTCACGTGATCCGATTGGTGGGACTACGTGGTCTAAGAAAACGATAGTTTGTATAGTCCGATTAGTTAATCGAACCAACCGGAAAAAAAAGTTCATGTGGTCCGATCGGTAGGACAAAGGCAGTAGGACCACGTGGCCAGAGGGTCATGTTCCCTCCCCTTTGCGGATGATGCTACCATATTTATAAGCGAGGATAAACTCAATGACTGTGATTCTCTGATGAAATATGTAATACCTTGAGAACTGTAATCTACTGGCTGTCATCTATAAATTTGAAGGTTAACTTAGAGAAGACGAAAATTGTGCAATTTACCAACTACAAACAAGAACCGCAATGTATAAATATAATAATAAACAATGAAAAAATAGAACAAGTGAAAAATACTCAGTTCTTAGGGGTCACAATAGATAGTAATTTAAATTGGAAGGCACATATTGACAAAATTAATAAAAGAATTTCGAAGAGTTGCTATGCGATGTCAATATTGACTAATATAACATCAGCAGTTGTCGCTAAAAATGCTTATTATGGAAATGTTTATCCTATATTGACTTATGGAATAATTTTTTGGGGCAACTCAGCAAATGTCCAATCTACATTTGTTCTGCAAAAGAAATACCTACGAATAATTTTTAATCTTAATAATTTGGAATCCTTGAGAACTATCTTTCAAAGTAATAACATTTTAACTCTAGCATGTATATAATATATTAGAAATCTGTTTATTTATGAAGGAATGTGGTAATGACTATTTTAATAAAGTATCTGACTCTAAGAAAAATTTACGAACACAATATAAACATGACTTACGTATAATTCGACCCACTAGCCATATTCTGAAAAAGAGTACTTATGTGACTGGGATTAAAGTATTCAATCATTTACCGAAATGTATTAAAGCAATAGATGGTGCAAGGTTTAAAAAGGAACTTAAGGAATGGCTAATAACTAAATGTTTTTACAACCTGCATGAATATTTTTCTGTTAATTATTAAAAATTGTTGTCCAAACGAAATACTATTGTACGCCCGAAATGGGCAAGCTGTTGATTCCATACGCTGTATTTTACTTAACAACATTTGTACACAGTTATTGACAATAAAATTATCTTATCTTATCTTATCATCTGTAAAAAATTCGACTGTCTAGATATCACGTTTCATGAGCAGCCTGGTGACAAACAGATAGACGGATAGTGGAGTCTTAGTAATAGGGTCCTGTTTGTACCATTTGGATACGGAACCCTAAAAAAAAACAAAATTCAAAATATTTTTTTATTATATTGGCCACATGACTCTTTTATACATCGGTAGGTAATATGGAGTGAATCTACTAGCGCTGCGTACAGTCGAAGTCATAAATATGTTTATACTTTAGTACCTTGTCACTTTAATCGGTGTGACAATTTCATATGACAGTTTAAACATGACGTTAAATAGACAAGGTACTAAAGAGTAAACATATTTTTGACTTCGACTGTACAAGACCATCATCATCATAATCATGCAGAAAAGAAGCAATATGGTTTTACCGAGTAGAATACAGACTCAGTTGGTACTCAAAACAGAAAATAACCAAGACCGAAAAAAAAACAATTTCACCACCGTAGCTACGCATATAACAGCGCGTTTTAACTCCAGACGTTTTTATGTCCCCGAGGGGAAAATAATCATTATTGGAGCTTTATGTAACCTCGTGTGTCATGTGGGAGCGCCGTCAATTACCAGTAAGTGATGGATGGCCGACATAACTATGTTAGGTGTAAGTAAACTACTAGTGTATTGCTGATGCAAATAACAAAATACCGGGGAATTAGCATGTCTGACCATGCTGAGTTTATGGGGTTCCAAAGCCGTTGCTACAAAAAAACTATATCAAAAAAGTCGGATCCCTTTGACTGCCATACATATCGTTGGTCATAATGTATTGTTAGTCATACTTTTTTTTGTCATAACTTCTTTCAGGCTGAAGTTACAGTTTTTAATAAACGTTTATCGTGTAGATTAGTTTTGTTAGGTTAGGTTAGTTTTATAAAAATCCTGTAAAAATAACCGTGTCCTGAGAAAAATGCATTATGACTCGCGAAAATTATGACTTAACACACACTATGACTAATAATAATTATGGCAGTCAATAGAGACCCCAAAAAAGTACACGGGCAAAAAACCGTATCTTCATGGCACTTACGTCCTTTTATTGAGAAGCGCAGTTTTTCGGCAATAACTCAAAAACGGTGTATCCAATCACGTTAAAAGTATTCATTATACGTTAGCTTTGTGATTTTTTTCATATTTTTTGGACGGTTTTAAAGATAAAGGGCGGGGACACAATTAATGCAATTTTTGGAGCGATTATCTCCAAAAACATATCTTCAAAATACTGCTCTGGATACTTAAAATATTTTTAAAAGAACTGTCAAAAAAAAAAAATGTGCCACGACTTATTCCGAACAAAATAGCGTGAAGCCGCTATATTAATACTCCAAATTTCATAAACATACCTCTTGTAGTTTTCGAGTAAAATGCCTGTGACATACGAATGGACGGACGGACATGAAGGGTTCCGCCTTGGATATATTTTGACTAAGGAACATAAAACCGCACAAATTACGAGTTCAAGTTGTTTGAATTTTTGGTTATTAGGCACGTGATTTTTTTGGCATGGACATAACAACATTAACAGTCCTATTTTATCTCCCCCGGATGCAAAAAAAGGGGTAATAGTTCTATGTGTGTATCTGAACGTCTGTGTTTGTATGTATCTGTGTATTGTCTATGGTAACGTAGCTTCCAAACGGATGGACTGTTACAGAAGCAGTTCTTTATTCAAAGGAAATAAATCAACCACTGGACGCTCGACGTTTGCTCGGCGCAGTCTTAATTATGCACAATCCCCGGTGACCGAGGCCTCGGGGACATTTTGTACATAATTATTATAGTTACTTCAAATAATTTCATATATTTTAGTCTTTAGTTTAAGTTATGTTTTTTTTCTGTACTCTGTTTGTGTCTTAATAAGCAGATCAATACATATCTTAAGATATCAAAGCGGTTATCAGGTTAATTTAGGTACGATCACGAGCGTTAACTTGGGACCCATTTCAAGAAAATATGTTCGAAGTCATCAATGTCATTAGAGATGTCAAGTCATTTGTAACTTTTAGGAAACTCAACCTTATTGTTGTAGAATGTCAGATTGACTTTGGACCTAAGGTGGGTACCAAATTTTATCTCGTGGCTGTATTAGAGCCAAAGGTGGAGTTCTTAATTGATCTAACAGTTTGAGTCCTTAATTATGAAACTCCAACTATCCTCATAAATTCTAAATATTCATTAACGTTGGTAATTCAATGGTTTAAAACGTTTCAACTTGTTGGATTGTTGAGAAAGGATTAAATACTAAGAAGACTTGACTTAAGGAGATTATTAAATATGCAAGCTCTCAAGAATCGCACTGGTAGGTCAAAACAGTATTAACTCAAAATTCTTGCCAGTTTTGTTTCAAGTTCATAGAAGTTGTGATAAAGATGATTTTAGAATACAGTTGTATATTGAGTTACTACTGTTTTGATCTAGCAATGTGAAATCTGCTTTGTTGCTCTTAGCAACGGGTACTTATCTATTGTTCTACCAGAACACCTTTCAACGAACGTATCTTTACGTAGAATTGTCATTTGATGAAAAGTGATTTCTCGCCGCATGTTGTTTTTTTGTTAGTAGCTAGGTACAAGTTTAATTTACTAAGTAATTAATGTTTAACATTATCATAACGTGCTTTGTGCAAATAGAGTTGCGTGTGATTGGCTGATGGATTTACTAATAAATAAGTTCAATCAAATTTACACGAGCACTCAAGTGGGCACATTTTGATTTCAGCAGAAAATATCGTTTGATGCTTTGAAATTCAATGAAATCGTACGTACAGTCATGAGATTAAAATTGGTACCCACCTGAGGTCCAAAGTCAATCTGACATTCTACAAGAATAAGGTTGAGTTTCCTATAAATTAAAAATTACTTGACATCTATTAATGTCATTGACGACTTCAAGCATTATTTTTCTTGAAATTAGTGTCAAATTAACGCTCGTGACCGTACAATCGAAGCAATAAAATTCGTTAAAATGGGTTACCCTTAGTATTAAAAAAAATCCTTCACAGCTCTTTTACGAACTGAAAGTGATATTCTCTACAGGAAATAAAATCTTAGACGTATTTTCGATGTAAGTTCAGTTCAGAATAAAACCAAGTTGAGCGCCACGGCACCGGCGAGTTTGTTTAAAAGTTACGAAGTAGTAATTGCAGCGAAGATGTAGGTACTCAAGAAAACTTCATCTGTAGTATTTTGCTTTAGGGAAAAGTTGTTGTGCATACATAGACATATGTACCTTCACGACTATCTTCCAATTGGGAAGGCAGAGATAACGGAACGCCAGGTGCACCGGTCTAAACATAATACTTTCGCTTTCTTAGGGTCGTATTAATAAACGTATCTCAACTCTAATGCTCGTCTCGAGATGCGTCAAAAATGACAGTGTTCTATGGTTTGATGTTTACTTATAAATAATAATAAATGAATAAATTATATCAGGGGACAATGTCACACCAACTGACCTAGTCCCAAACTAAGCTCTAGGCTTGTATTATTTATTTATTTATTTATTTATTTATTGGTGGGAAATCCAACAGTTACAAATATAACATACGAAACAAGAATAGGAAGCACAAAACCAATTACAGGATTTCACATGTAGTGATTGCCTATATCGATAAACTCAATTATCGATGCTTTTCTTATATATTAGTGATCGCTCCAAAATTAGTTAGTAAAAAAAAAAATATTGAAAGTATGCAATGAAACAAAATAGCAAAATAATTCTGGTTATTCTTTATTTTAAAAGGATTTTTCAACCTTCACTCATCATCATCATATATTTTTTCCTTATTGTGTATTAGAATGACTGTCCCATTTACGATTGTTAAAATAAACGACTAGAATTTGTTAGGAGTAAAAACAATATGACGATGATGTGTGAAGGTTATAAATCCTTTTAAAATAAAGAATGACTAGAATTATGTTGCTATTTGGTTTAAATCGCATAATTTAAAAAATAAACTCTTTTTACAATCTAAACTTGGAGCGATCAGTAGTATATGGGAAAAGCATCGATAATTAAAATAAATAAATAATAAATAATAAATATAAGGGGACAATCTCACACCAATTGACCTAGTCCCAAACTAAGCTCTAGGCTTGTACTATGGGTACTAGACAACGACATAAATACTTATATAGAGAAATATAATAGAAAACATCCACGACTCAGGAACAAATATTTCGCGCTCATCACACTAATATCTGCCCTTACCGGGATTTGAACCCAGGACCGATAGCTTCGTAGGCAGGGTCACTACCAACTAGGCCAGTGCGTCACGTCAACTTTGACGTATCTTGTGACGGGCGTCTCAGCCAAGATGAGTCTATATTGGTACGTACCTTGGACTTTTTCTACATTTATCACCCTCTTCATGCATATACGTTGATTTGGCCTTTATTCAGTACATCGCAAATTTGATCCCCCTGGCCTTTCATGGGTGTCCCTCGGAATCCCTAACAACGTTTCTCCTAACACATCGTTTTTCCGAATTTTCATTTGTCCTACATTGGTTTTTAGATGGCTTAGGCAACTTTTTTATAACAACACTAAAAAGTTTAAAACTTAAGCGTAAATGGTTTTAGGATAAATGAAAATTCGGACAAACGATGCGTTAGAACTAATGACGATAAGGGATTTCATAGAGGAACCTCCTTTCATTATAGTCTCTGCCCACCCCATTGGGAGATAGGCGCTGTATTAGGTATTATACCGTGTTCATACTTACTTCACTACATAGTTTAAAACAAAGTCGCGTCTCGCTGTCTGTCTGTCTGTCCCTATGTATGCTTAGAGCTTTAAAACTATGCAACGGATTTTGATACGGTTTTTTCAAAGATAGAGTGATTCGAGAGGAAGGTTTTTTATATATAATAAATTCTGTTTTATGTACGGGTGTTACAGAAAACAAACATAAACCGAAGCGAAACGAGGGCAGGTCGCTACTGTCTAATATATTAAACCACTTTCTAACTTCAAAATTAACCTTTTTTTACTTCACAGCTCTTTTATCGTAAATAAAGTAAACCAAGTAAACACTTTGGACATCTCTTGGCCAATGTTTTGTCTGTGATTGCGTTATTTAATTTAATTTAAAAGTTCATTTGAGGTTAGAAAGTGGTTTGCTATATTAGACAAGTGAGATTTAACACGGTGTATACATGTCGCTCATTGAATACAAAACGGACACATTCCAAAATAATAGCTCTTGCATTAAAAATCTTACACGGACTTTTAATTTTAAAATGCAACACTGACTCATTTTGGTATGTTTCCGTTTTGTATTCAATGAACGATGTACGTTTGTGACATAATAGCAAACTTAAGACAGCACCTTTGATGATGGACTCCTTTTTCCGCACTTAGCCCGTGTATGTCGGGCCATTGTGCGTAGGGGTACTGGCTAGTAGTCTAGCCAGCCTAACTCCGACCAGAAGCGCAGGATCTTCCTGGTATCTCCACAGGCTTCTCGGAGTGACCTCGGTGTCATGAGGATTTCAGTCCGTTGAGCGGCTATACCTACGCATTCCAGGATTACGTGGGGGGCTGTTTCGTCGGCCGACAGGCATCCCCTGCATAGGGGGCTGTCGGTCATACCTAGAACATACAAGTGTTTGTTAAGCGAGCAATGTCCAGTAATGTTTCCTACAATTATTCGTAGGGCATGTCTATCTAGTGATAGGAGACGCTAGGAAGACAGCACCTATAAACAATACTTTCAATTATAATGTACAGAGTCAATTGCCAGAATTATCACGGCCGGGTGCCGGATAATTCCTCACGTTCACAGTATTCATTTGTTCCATTCATTTAAATTGCGTATTGTTCAGAAATTATATACAAAATGTACATAAATTTAGCTTCAGACTTCCATTGTTGATATCGGTAATTGCCGCTTGCCACGGCAATGTTGACTTTGTTTATTACGTCATAAGCGTTACAATAATTATTCATGTAGAATATTTAAGGACGTATTTCTTTCAAAGGCTAGAAAGCTTATAGGTGTTTTTGTTCGACAACTAATTTATCAGTGCGTTGATGAAGTATTAATTTAACTATTAAGTATTATTTAGGTACTATCAGCCCAAATCAATGTAACCCTGACCCACCATAGAACGGTGTCACAGTGACATTATAAAACAATTTGTTTGACACTTTTTATGACTTGAATCATAACGTCTCTGTGACACAGTTCTATGGTGGGTCAAGGTTCCAATGGTCTGATAGTACCTGAAAGTATAAAAGAAGAAAAAAAGGAAAAAATATTTAGTAATAAACTGAAACAATTGCTCGTAAACAAAGCATATTATACAATAAAAGAATACACAGAAGTCGCATTACGATAAATTAATAATGGTTATAATACATATATGTATACTACTAATTAATTGATGCCTCCTCTCTCCTAGTGTTGCTGTGCCCTCCAGGGTTCATTTTAATATTTCTTATTTATTAGAATAAGCTGTACCATTATGAAAAAGCAATAAATAATTGAAATTGAAATAGGTTTCAGTAGGTACATAATTACAGTGCCCTTACATTGTGGTGCCCTTGCAGGGTATTGCATGGACTAACCTATACTTAAGTTTTAAAAAAAATAACTGAATCGGACATTGAATAAATGAATGTTAACTGGCGGTGAATCTAAGTTAACTAACCTATTCAATGCGTATAAATACCTCACTGAATTATAAGCAACAATAACAATTAGGGAACACGGGTTCTCGAGTGGAGACCACGAATCGGCAAAAGTAGTGTAGGACGCCCTCAGGCTATCAGATCTCTTCAGGGTGGCCGGAAGTATTTGAATGAGATGATGATGATGATGGTGATGATGACGATGATGATGATAATAATAATGATGATGATGATGATAATGATGATGATGATGATGATGATGATGATGATAATGATAATGACAATGATGATGATAATGATGATGATGATGATGATAATGATGATGGTGATGGTGATAATGATGATGATGATCCAACTACCCTCTTATACACGCAGCTGTTCGTATGTGCAGATCTCACGATGTTTTTCCTTCACCAAGAACATCGGGTAGTAATACACTTTAGTTAGACCTTCGGCATCACGAGTCGACTCATTAAAGCTAGGTTTAAAATGCGATACTTGACTGCTGTAAATATTACTCTAACTTATAAGTTAGAAAAGACGGCAGAATTGTGCTTCTTGCCCACCCACGCAACCGCCACCCTTTATGGCTGACTTAAACTTACTGCAATAGCATGCCAGTAGAAGTACATTGACGACTAGGTGTTCACGTTTGAGTCGAGAGCTATTGCAACGACGCAATGTACGACCAATTTTATTTTTATTTTCAATATACTTCAAAGTCAGTTTCAATCAAGTCTCTTAAATACATTTTCAATTGATGTTTACAAAAACAATATAACTAACATTGTTGGTTTTGATTTATTTTTAGGGCGTATCCATATTAATATGTACACATGACATTAATCACATAAGAACAGCTGCTCACCCTTTCCGAGCTCTGGTTAACAAATATTTCATTAAAGTGTCGACTGTTTTACTACAAGAAACCTTTCAATTAGATTAAAAACAATATTTAATTTGGGCTTTACATCGGAGCCCTAAAGCCGCAAACATACTTCAAGCGGTGCGGCGCGTTCCTATACTAAAAAGCGTTTTGAAAACGTGGTGGAGGCGTATTAGGGATCCGTGCCAAAATGGTAAAAAAGGAACACTTTGGTGTCCGTCTGTCTGTATGTCACAGCAGCTTTTCTCTGAAACTATAGAAGCTATCAACGTGAAATTTGGCATAGTTGTATAACATCTTTGCCAGCATCTGTTTTTACTAAACACAATATGCTTTTTTTTTTCTAAATGGAAGCTGCAATTTAAAGGAGGGTTAAAAAATTTAATTCATTTGAATATAGGAAACGGGATTTCGTATGAAAAGGCTAAATTAGTTAATTTCAAAACAATTTTTATTTTCATTTTCCGTGACGTACTTTTCGTTTTATAGCTAAAAATGTACAAAAACCAAAAATCTGAATAAATCCAAATTACAAATAAAACGAAGGTGGTCAAATTTAACAGTTTTGGAAAAATTATCATAAATCTCTAAAAATCTGTTTTCAAATTTATCCTATGTAGTAAAAATCTAAATTATTGTATAAAAAATAAAGATCATAACAAAACGACTATTTTCTTTTGCGTTTTCCACCCATATTATCTAAATACGTAACCCTCGGTGCGCGAGTCCAACTCGACCGGTTTTATTTGTATGGAAACGCGCCGCCTCCGCTCTCAGTACGTTTGAGGCTTAAATGGTGGAGACAAGTAGAAAATGTCTTTTGTTTCGCTAATGACTCGCCGATTGGAAGATATTTACGACACTCAAAAGGATTCTATTCAACAAAAGCGATATCGAAGATTGCGTTATTACAATACGGCCTTTACTGTCAAGTTATAGCAGCAACATTTCAGCCAGGCATAGTACAGTTACGAGATTAAATTTGGTACACTAGGTCCTAAGCCAATCTGACATTCTACAACAATAAGGTTAAGTTTCCTAAAAGTTATAAATGACTTGACATCTCTAATGACATTGAATACTTCAACTTCAACTTTTGCGGGTGTATTTAGGACCTTGTGCAGGATCCGTCCGGATCGCTACCACCATCTTATCCATTAACCTACCACCAAACAGCAGTGTTCGCATTGTTGTGCTCCGGTTTGGGGATAAGACAGCCGGTAAAATGACTAGCATAGAGGCATTCCATCTTAGTCCTCAGGGTTGGCAACGCATTTGCAGTCTTAGGATTGCATTGCAGTCTTGTGAATGCGAATGTCTATGGGTCACAGTTTCCACTTACCATCAGGTGGCCTGTGTGCTCGTTTATCTTCTCTATGCCACAAAAAAAAGTTTCCTGAAAGTTACCAATGACATGACATCTCTAATGATACTGACGACTTCTAGCATATTTTTCTTGAAATTGGTCCCAAAGCGCTCGTGACCGTACATTCCTTTTAAAATGATGTTTTTCGTCCAGAGGGGTTATTATGACATAACTTTGCAGTTCAGTTTACGCTGAGAGAAATGGACAGAGCTATACAAGTGCTATAGCGCTGTCCTTTGCGCTCACCGTAAAATGAACTGCAAAGCCACGTCGTAATAGCCCCCCTGGACCGAGATTCTAGGCGGTATAAGCCATATCGTCCTTGACTTGTCAATTGTCAACCTTTTGATAGCTCTTATTTACTTGACAATAATGGCGGTTGAAAAATCAATCCATAACACGTCAAAAGCAATAAGGTTTTACCAGGCAGAATTTTTTTAGGCAGTCGTTTTGAATTGCGTCTGTAATTGAGACCGTGAACAGCCACTTTGACGCACGACAATTATTTAGCCTAATCTAGTCCTGTCTAGTCTAGTTGTCTAGTCGTAGTTAGTAATAAGTAATTTGTCAAGATCGTAGCAAGTGGAAAGAAGTGGTCTCTGCCTACCACTCTGGGAAACAGGCGTGATTTAATGTATGTATCTAGTCCCATTGCTGGGCAAAGACCTCCCTTGATTTCCACACCTCCGTCTCTGTGGCAATGTTCCGCCAATCCTTCCGAAAATCATCCAAGTCATTCCACCATCTCCGCTTGGGTTTGCCTCGCTGTCTGTAGCCGTCCTAGGGGAACCAACAAATTGCCGTATTGGCCCAGCTTTGTGCAAGTGACAAACATGCCCAACCCAGGTCCACTTTAGCTGGGCAGTCTTTTTCCCCACATCGGCTATGCCTGTCTTGGCGCAGGGTGGTGGTTCGCAATCAGGGTAGTGATTCTGTAAACAACGCCAGTCGTGCGGACTGTCGAGTGATACCAAGCGGCGAGATTAAGTAGTCCCGTCAGTGCGAACAAAACACATTGTAGCGCGTGCATTTTCAATTTAGCAGCACGATGGGTCGAACGTACAAGGCTGCTTAATTGAAAATGCACGCGCTACAATGTGTTTTGTTCGCAATGACGGGACTACTTAATCTCGCCGCTTGGTATCACTCGACAGTCCGCACGACCGGCGTTGTTTACAGAATCACTACCCAGGGTAGTGATTCTCTCAACAACGACGGTCGGACGAACGAGTGAATCTCCAAGTGGCAAATTTATGTAGTATTAGAATATTTTAGCGCGTGCATTTTCAATTTGGCAGCATGGTTTCTGCTGATGACATCGAATGTAAGGCTGCTTAAACGAAAATGCACGCGCTAAAATGTGTTTTGTTCGCTCTGACGGGACTACTTAAACTCGCCGCTGCGATTTCGCTCGTTCATCCGACCGTCCGTTGTTTTTAAGAGAATAACACCGCAGTCCTCCCTCCTCCCAATCATCGCTCTTTGACGATATCTATAAATAAAGCATAAGTATAACGTGGGTTTAATCTTACGACCACTTTTTATAAACGAAGCTCTTGCAATGTTAATTACTTAAAATATCAAGTGCTTCTTCTAAAACCAATTATTTTCCTTAATACGTCTCGTTGACGTCATGGGCGTCATGGCGAGTGTTATTAAAGTGATTATTTTTTCAAAGGATGATGGGCAGTTTTGTATGGACACTGGTCTAAAAACCAATAATGACAAGCCATATGCCATTTTAAAGGTTTTTTCATATTCCACAACTTTTTGTATGGCGGGAAATCTTAAATCACTGTGTGAAATATTAAAAAATCTGGAACATCGAGACGCCTACATAGACTACTTTAGCATAATTACTTTAAAAAACCGCTGTCTTTGCATGGCGATAACTTATATTCGGGGACATATCGTTTGTCCTTATTGGTCATTAGGCCAATTAGCCCACCCTCCTTTTACTTGAGGTTTTATTCATTACAAAGAAAGAGACAATCGTTTATTTAAAAACACCCTGGTCATTACCAACGTCTACTTCCCACAACGACTTTGTATAAAATACCTAAATACCGAAATACCTGTTAATTTTTACACAACTGAAAAAAAAAGAGTGTAATGTTTTCAAGGTTCATGTATGTACAATGTATGTACCATTTTTTATTCCACCATAACTTCTAAACGCCTGAGGCGATTTAGATGACGTGTGTGGTATCGTTAAAATCCTACCAACATACTTAGTAAAATGAAATAAGAACAATGGCAAAATAACAATTATTAATTTGCCAATAGGTAAAAAATAAAAATAAATATTAAAAAAAAAATATTTGGCACTTAAAGCACATAAAATCATAATTTTTTTTTTATTGCGGGTGGTAGGACCTTGTGCAGGGTCCGTCCGGATCGCTACCGTCGTCTTATCCATTAACCTACCGCCAAACAGCAGTGTTCGCATTGTTGTGTTCCGGTTTGGGGATAAGACAGCCGGTGAAATGACTAGCATAGAGGCATTCCATCTTAGTCCTCAGGGTTGGCAACGCATTTGCAGTCTTAGGATTGCTGTGCAGTCTTGTGAATGCGAATGTCTATGGGTCACAGTTTCCACGTACCATCAGGTGGCCTGTGTGCTCGTTTGTCATCTCTATGCCATAAAAAAAAAAAAAAAATCGACTTATACTAGATAATTATATTTTATTTGCATCAAGCCCAAAATGGACTTCACTCAGCTTTTTATGCCACGCTGGCTTTCACTGGCTTGGCCTATGGGTACTAGACAACGATATAAACACTTATATAGAAAAATATATACTTAAATACATAGAAAATATCCATGACTCAGGAACAAGTATTCGCGCTCATCACACAAATATCTTACCGGGATTCGAACCCAGGACCACTAGCTTCATAGGCAGGCTACCCAATAGGCCAGCGCGTCGTCAAATCAACTCAACTTATGAGATCATAACATTATGTAATTCTTAAAAAACTTTATCATATTACTTGTAATTTAGTTAATTCTATAAGTAATAAGTTTTATTCAAATTGTTTGATACGAAAGCTGTTTCGCTTTTTATTGGCGATAAGAACCAGCCAATCAAATGAGCGCTCAGTGAATGAATGAAGACCGAATGACATCACTCACTCAATGAACGGATCGATTGAACAGATAACTTCGTTCAAAAGCCTTTGGGGATTGGATTCGATGAACACTATATTGCTACAGAAATGAGAAAAGAAAGTTTCCAGTTAACTTATTGTATTATACTAAAAATAAAAGATGGAGGATTTGAAGCGACTTTTTTAGGGTATTGGAAACAGAATCGATCAAAAACTTTTTTTTTTACTCGTCTAAAGTAAAGTTACAATTAAGAAAAGTCACAATCATTGATAACTTGTTTGTTTTAAAGATAAAGATGAAGAAACGTTTCTTCGCAACAATACAAAACCACATTAGGTACATAGGTACAAAAAATAAGACAGAGAAACAGTTGCGAAACGCGTTGCGTTTTATTTACTAAAACTTATTAAGACTCAATGCCTTAAGGTATTCTCTACCAGTCAACCAATGGACTAAACAGAAACTATTTAAGATTGGTAAATATTTGCAACACCCAAACATGGCTTACGAATATCACTTCAAAGATGTCAGAACGATTAACTATAAGAAATTAGTAACAAACAACGGTAAACTTGGGTTACTTTAACCCAAACTTTTTTGGCTCCTAGACAACGTGGCCATTTTCGTATTCCTCGGAAATGTAAGGTACCGAGTTCAAACCACCACGGTCACCATGTTCCAATGAGTTTTTCTAACCTAGGTACATTGCTTGATACGTTTAAGTTTAAGGAAAAACATCGCCAGGAAACCTGGGTTATTCTCTCAAAAACAATGGACAGGCGGACGAACGAGCGAAATGGCAGCGGCGAGTTTAGGTAGTCCCGTCAGAGCGAACAAAACACATTTTAACAAGCAGCCTTATTCGTTCGATCCATCGGCAGAAATCAAGCTGCTAAATTGAAAATGCACGGGACTACTTAAACTCGCCGCTTGGACATTCACTCGTCCGTCCGTCCGACCGTTCGTTGTTCAGAGAATCACTACCCTGCACATTTATTGCATAAAACATTCTAGAGGGTTCGAAATGTAGGATACATGGGCCCATCTGTAAGATAAAACATTCATAGTCATGTTAAAATGGGTCACTAGTAGAATGACGGAATCGTAAAATGACTGACTCGCAAAATGACCACATCGCTTGTAGCCTATATCTTAAAATGTCCGAGTCGCAAAATGGACACAGTGGTTTTTTCATTTTATCATTGTTTAAGTACAGTCGACGGAGCCCCGCACAGCGGGGCACCTATTTCTAGGTAATTTGCCCTTCGGGCATTTAAAGTAACCTAACGAACCTAACCTACCTAGTTACGCAAAGAAAGTAGTCCTTTTGCGACTCGGACATTTTGAGATGTAGGCTACAAGCGATGTGGTCATTTTGCGAGTCAGTCATTTACGACCTAGTCATTCTAAAATTATATGTTCGTCTGTTTTAGTCATAAGTTAAAAAAAAACGACCAAAGTATCAATGACGCAACTGGGATAGCGGCATAATCCAAACAGACGTATACCCCAATAACAATAACATAAAAACCCAGGGCCCAAAAAAACGTAACGGTTACGAGGTAATTCAAGCCCGCTTGTAAAGGGAACCCTGGAAAAAGGGTCCGTTCAAGGGCAGGACTTGACACTGACAGTTCTTCAGACAAGGACTTTATGATAATTGTAACGATGAAGGCTATATTAAGGCAAGAGAATCTTGATACTTGATTATTTTTTTCTCGCGTTTCGAAGCTCTTTTAACGATCCTAAGGGCACTATAGAATTTTGCGAAGCACAAATTATTATAATACGTATAGTAGGAACTATTTAAAATCACGATTCCCACTTGAGAACTTATCCGCGATGAATGGCATTGTTATCTTTTGTTAAACGCAACCGCTAACTACCTGTACAATATGAAATGCATCAATAACAAAAAAATGAATATGAATTACAACTTTACCGTCTTGCGAATAAGGTCCAAATTGGAATAGGACACACTTCACATAGATCCTTTTGGAAATGACATATAATAAGGACCACCGGGTCGAGCATTTAGCATTTTTATAAAAATATCACCTGTAACAAACATAGACAGACATGTCTATGCTATGACAATATGAACCTTATTTTTGAAGTAATACTATTGTTATTCATACGACATCTTTTGTTATTTATGGTATTTATTTTGCACAGGTAATTAACGGTTGGGTTTACAAAGGATAACAATGCCATTGTTCGGGCAGTTAAGCTCTCAAGTGGGAATCGTGATTTTAAATAGTTCCTACTATATATCATAATAAGTACTGTCGGCCAAAAATGTGGTATACCACTTGAAGTTTATTTGCACGTCATGATACAACAAGTTCGATTTTCCCTTGCAATAAGGTTAACTGGAAGAGATCCCTTAAAGGGTTAAGTTCGCCTTTATACATCCCTGTTATATTTTTGTCTATTTTATAATTGTTATCTTTTGTTTGTACATTAAAGTGTTTACATACGTACATACAATATTATGACAGTGACAAGTGTCAACCTTAGTGATAATTTTGATCTCATAGAAACTTTTGTCAAAACTTGTAGACCCTTAAAAATATATTTATTTTCGTCGTCTCCTTTGAATAAAATAAGCGATATTCTTAAATCCTGTAGACTTTGTGGGAAAAACAATAGAGCAGGTAGATACACCCCAAAATCAGTAGCTCTCCTGTAATTACAGGAGATCTGATAATGATAAGCCGCACATCGTGCGAGAAGTGGGGGGCTCGTTGGACAAAACATTCAGTCGTGCAAGTCCGTCACGGTAATATTATTAATTATTGACGTATAGGCAAGAGAAAGAGAGAGATACATACTTACATATTACTCTCTCTCCTTCTCTTGCCTATTCACACACAATACCGCAATATACAGTGCGTCGTGGCTTTTTTGAAAATACGTTAAAATAACGTATATTTGTAACGTAACCATGACATTAATTTAATTAATAAACAAATTTTCAGGCATTGTTAACATTATAACAAAATTTAATTTGACAAGTGTAAATGACAGTCGACGGATACTTTGATTATTATGATCTGCCCCCGTACCACGACATGCCTTGTACCAAGCAACAGCGATACTTTTAACGATGAACACGCAGCACTTGCACTACATAAAAAATGGACAGTATCTAAGACAATTAATGTTGAAGTTATTTTAATTATTTATTAATTTATAATACTGGCAAACAATTGCTAAAGCAACATTATTATCGGCAGTTTTAATGAATGCCCAGCCTACTATTGTATTGCGTCGTGCATCGTACACACAACATCACACCTAACTAACCATTAAAGACAGAGCAGAGAGAAAAAGAAAGAGATGTATATATGTGTATTATGTCAACAACATACGATTCTAGTGCGACTCTCTATCATGCAATATTTCAGATTTCTGAAGTGTACCTATAGCTAGATGTGTTGCTGTGTGTACCCGGACGTACAGCACGGAAGGATAATGCATAGAGGGCTTATCGTTGTCGTGTCGACGGCGGTGGGCAAAAAGCCATATATTTAAAGGTAACTGGAACTGCATATAAATTATCGTTATTATAAACTTGAACTAGTTTGTACTAGTTTGTTTGAGACCCGCCTCGCTTCGGTGTCAGTAGGTCAAGTGTGAAATTCGATTTATTCCAAGACACAGCTGGACCGTCTGAGACTCTCCTAAGACTAAAAGGTCGCGTAGTCTTTACATAGTATGAAACAAAGTCGTGTCCCGCCGTGTGTCCGTCTATATGGACGTTGAGATCTTTTAAACTACGCAACGGATTTTAATTCGGTTTTCATTAATAGATAGTGATTCAAGGGGAAGGTTTTTATGTGTAATAAATTCTGGTTTTTGTACGGGTGTTACCAAAAACTTATATTAACCAAAACAAAGCGACGGCGGGTCGTTAGTATCCTACTAATATTATAAATGTTTAGTTTAGTTTAGTTTAGTTTATTTATTTATCAATGTAAAATTACAATATTAATTGCATTGCATGTCAAAAAATACGAAATGACATTGAGATCGTCAAACATAAATACTAATAATCAAAGAATACAAAAATAAATAGCAATTATAACAACAACAATTACAAATCTAATAAAATGGTCACTCGTCCGATGTCAATTATAATGTACAAAAATTAATAAAGTCAACACAATAATAAAATAATAAAATTTCCAGTTCCATATATTCATCCGCGGAGTATAGTGGATTATCCAATAAAAGGTTTCTCAGCTGATGTTTAAATGCTTCGTCGGATTGTACATTTTTAAGTTTGGCGGCGAAACATTTGTGTGTATGCGTGTGTGTTTGTGTATATCTGCTGGACAGATTCGGATGAAAAATGCAGATAGCTTATACACTAGATTATCACATAGGTTTTTTTTATCCCGTAAAATTTAAAAGTTCCCGAGGGAATAACGATAATTAAAATTTACGCGTACGAAGTCGCGGGAAGAAACTAGTTTTATTATAAACTTGATTTTGAAGTCCTAATCGATCCATCAATTTGGGAGCTACGATGCCATTGACAAACACACATGTACACATACGCATATACATAGATACTACACGTCTAACTCATATTTTTTTTTGTTAATCTTATATTTACTGGATCTTTACCAGCTGTGATCAGCGTAACCGGAAATGAGCCTTACGCGTTTCCGGTACAGGCGGAAACCGGCTCTACTTCGAGGAAATAGATGACAGGGGTTTGTAGGGGACTGAGGGAATCTTTTAAGCCCTGTTTTTTGTATTGTAAGCACAAATAGGCGTAATTACTCGTAATGTGGACATGACTTCACAAAAATATTAATTACATACATACATTAAATCACGCCTGTTTCCCAGAGGGGTAGTACGAGACCACTTCTTTCCATTTGCTACGATCTTGACAAATTTCTTTCGCTTCTTCCACATTCATCGAGTCATGCACGCACGTCGGTTTCGGGTACTTAAATCAAAATATAAGAAATTAAAAGAAGTTTCGAAGAGGCTCATTGACGTCACGGGAGACCGAAGAGCTGGCAGTTTCCTCGCTCAACGTATAAGTTTAACCATCCAGCGAGGAAATGCTGCCAGCATCTTTGGTACAATGCCGCAGGGGCCATTCTTAGATAAAACGTTTTAGTTAATTTATATATTTAGAGTTAGTTTTATTTAATTTTAGTTTCATTTTTCAGTTATTGTGTTATGATTTTTGTAGGTATTATTTTATGTAATTTTTCATCAAGAAATCTAGAAATATTGCGGGTGGTAGGACCTTGTGCAGGGTCCGTCCGGATCGCTACCACCATCTTATCCATTAACCTACCGACAAACAGCAGTGTTCACATTGTTGTGTTCCGGTTTGAGGATAAGACAGCCGGTGAAATGACTAGCATAGAGGCATTCCGTCTTAGTCTTCAGGGTTGGCAACGCATTTGCAGTCTTAGGATGGAGAAAATGTAGGAAAACCGAGAAAAGTATTAAAACACAGAACCAACAAAAGAAAATAAATTACATTAATTGATTACTGAACTATAGAAACGACATAAAAAACGTGGATGCCATTGGTTGGAAACAAACTCAGGACCGAGCTCAGTGGCGTGCCATGGGACAGGCCTATATCCAGCAGTGGACGGAAATGGGCTGATCATGGTGATGATGAATTACTTACCCGAAAAATAATTTTGATCCTTTGCGAGACGGTAATAAATAAATAATAGTAGTTACTAGCAGCGAGAGCTTTGATTGGGTCAATTTATGTATATATGTGAAACAAATAAATAAATAAATAAAATAAAATTTCTGTGATGATCCCCGGTTATTTTTTTTAAATAACCAATCAATTTCATACAGAAGTACCGCACAATAGGGTTAGTAGGGATTAAGAGGTGAGTATATAGGGACACAACTGAAAATTAAAGGATGATGGGCAGTTTTGTATGGACACTGGCCTAAAAACCAATAATGACAAGCTATATGCCATTTTAAAGGTTTTTTCATATTCCACAACTTTTTGTATAGCAGGAAATCTTAAATCACTGTGTGAAATATTAAAAAATCTGGAACATCGAGACCCTACATAGACGACTTTATCATAATTACTTTGAAAAACCGCTGTCTTTGCATGGCGATAACTTTTTTCACACAAAGATTTCGAACTACCTGCCATAGTAATAGTTTTACAACTTAGAATTACCTATCCGGGGACATATCGCTTGTCCTTATTGGTCAATAGGCCAATTAGCCCACCCTCCTTTTACTAACTATGAGACCGAAATTATTACCAATATACGTAACGTTATTGTGTTTTTTTTTCTTTTTCCTTCCAAAATTCCTTAAGTAGGTAGGTACTTAATAAAGAATACTAAAAGGAAACAAGGGAACAATGTAAAATTTTTGGTCATGCTTTAACTTGTTTGTTTTGCTTGTTACAGATTGCTAACTTACCTAATTAATACCCTTCAAAGTTATATTTTTCTCATCAAAGATACACTTACTTTGGGTTTTTTTTTATATAAGTTTGAGCCGATATAACAAAACACGTGCCCATTATTTTTTCATGTTTTTAAACATGTAATCAAACCAGTAGGTAGCTAGCAATTTTTTATTCTCTATAGATTAGAAGTAAGAGGGTTTAGTCACTTTCAGTACTTTGTAGGACCACTTCTCTCAACAAATTGAGATAAAAAATACGTAGACATACAAACATACATACATACATTAAATCACGCCTAATCAGGCAAAGACCACTTCTTCCCACTTGCTATGATCCTGACAAATCTCGTTCGTGTCTTCCACATTCATACATCGACAAAATACATTTCTGTTATTTTAGACTACTCTCTAACATTATATCAAATTAAGACTGCACCGAGCAAACGTCGAGCGTCCAGTGGCGCCCTCATTACTATTATTGTGTTTTCTAATTAATTAAAGAATTTTCTTGAAATTGGACGGTAGTTTTTTGTACTACAAATAAAAACACAACTTAAAGAGTATATCATATAGTTTAATATCAATTTACCTTCGAGTTATCAACTTAACGGAAAAAAGTGGCCACCAACCACTGGCAGCAACTTTTTTTATGTCATCGCTCCGCCTAGTTGGACGGCGTCCAACACTACGTTTGCCAAGCCGTTTCTATAGTTCAGTAATCAATTAATGCATTTTAATTTCTTATATTTTGATTTAAGACTGCACCGAGCAAACGCCGAGCGTCCAGTAGCGCACTCATTACTATTATTGTGTTTTCTAACTAAAGAATTCTCTTGAAATCAGACGATACAATTTTGTAGCGCAAGTAAAATCACAATTTATGGGATACGTAACCAACTTTAATAACAATTACCCTTTGAGTAGTCAGCTTAACCGGAAAAGGTGGACACTTTTTTCCGTTAAATTGATAACTCGAAGGTGAAATGTTATTAAACTATGTGATATACCCTATAAGTTGTGTTTTTATTTGTAGTACAAAAACCTACCGACCAATTTCAATAAAATACTTAAGTTTATTAGAAAACACAATAAGAGTAATGAGGGCGCCACTGTACATCCGGCGTACGCTCGGCGCAGTCCTAAACCAAATTGCCGGACAGTTGTGTATATGTAAAAAACTTAAGAAAGTCACTTGTTGTATGTGCGAATAATGTGTGCGAAAAGACATTCCATTTTTGAAATTTGTAATTATATCGTATGGTTTGCAAACTCATCATTTGCTTATCCTTCAAGTTTGATTATTCCTGTACACTTATGATTACATTGTCATGATAAGATATAAATAGTAAGTGTGCAAAATGTGGTTACAGAATTATCAAAAAGTTTTTATAGTTGTTGGAAATTCTGTAGCTCTGCCTACCCCACTCTGGGAATAAAGGCGTGAGTTTATGTATGTGTATGTATATAAATAGTTGTCAATGTCGGGTAATTGTCTTCGTATTTTTTGCGTCGTTCATGAATAAACAATAATACTAACAATTTACCACAGAAGTAAAATTGTGAAACGTCAATTTTGATTTCAGCTTGGCAAATTAATATGGCACCATTTGCTGAAATTGGTAGAGGACAACCACTGCATATTAAAACGAAAAGAGCTTTGTGTAATTTTTACAAACATTTCCAAGAGATTAAATAAAGATAAAGAATCAAATCAAATTGTTTAGATCAGTCGATCAGCGATAAAGAATCAAATCAAATTGTTTAGATCAGTCTATGCCAAACGTTCTGCATTCTTCATTCATCCGTTTGTCTACAATGTTGTCTGCAAAACCTAAAGAATTGCACTACCCACAAAGCCAAGGCATCCGTAAAAAAGTGGTTTGCCACTCTTTTATATACTGAAACGGAGGAAATCCTGCGCGTCTGTACTTAAGGGCTTCTTATACAAGTATGTAAATGGTATTTCCTCTTGCTCGCCCACAAACACACACACGCTCATAAACACACACACGCTCATAAACACACACACACTTACACACACATAGACACACTCTCTCCGCGCACACAATATTAGGCAGTCAACCAGTGTACAGTTATTAAAACCTAACATTATAAAAAACTCTTTGAAATAATTTGTTAGAATTGTATTAGCTACTTTGCTTCATGTTACTTTACAATGTCCGTGTGATTGTGATTTCTCTGTGTAAAGTCAACCGACTACATGGGTTTTAAGGAACAGGCTCAGTCTAGTTTGAAATCCACCGGATACTGCTTTATTTGTAACTATGTGTCTTGTGTAAATAAAAATTATTCTTATTCTTATTCTTATCAACACCAAAACAATTGGTCATTAAAATATCTGGTGCACCGAAAAAACAGTGAAAACCTGTTACCTGTTGTAACACATTAAAGAATTTGAAAGTAAGCATTCAAATCAAATGTTTCTGTACAGTCCACAGATGAAAATGAGGATGACGAAATATATACAACTCATATTAAATATTTATAAAATTTATTATGCGTATGCTTTTTTTTGAAAACTGAACACAACTACATACAGTAGATGACTTACTAAAGTTTCTCACCTATACCTTTCCTTGTAATTCCCCTTCTTAAGTTAATGTTGTAACCTTTTATCCGTTTTTGTTTCAGGTAAGTTTCTCAATGAAGATTTCATTTGGTAAGCATGACATTGTATTTGCACACACAGAGTTAGCAACTTTTGTCCCTACAAAAGCTGCAAACAGGATTACTCGAATTCTTTTCTTCGTTGAAAAGCTTAAAGCTGCAAATGAAAGTTTTCCGGAACTGCAAAACCAGATTACAGCTTAACATGATTAAGTTCAGTCATTTAATCGCGTTGCGCTTCCATTGTTATACGCGACTACTATAGAGGTGGCGATGGGCGATGGAATCTTTTTGTGACATCATATCTAAAAAGATATTCAGGGTGGTACTCGATAAACGGTACATATTAAAAGGGGTGAAATTTTAGGTTGATTAATTGGTAAAACATTTTTTTTTAGCTACTGGTTTTTTTTAGATTTTTAAACTTGTTAATAAAGTTAGGGTAAGTAGTACTCTTACTTGTCACGGTGTAACTTTAAATCTAATAGCCCAAAAAAGATAAAACAAAGTGAATAGTATTGACATTAGTAAGGTTTATAATAATTGATAACAATATTAGACCAATTAAAAAAAAAGTACTAAGTAACTGCTTTTTTTGTGAAAAATTACTGCAAAAAGGTCATTTTGTTTTCATAAAAACACGATTTTCTCAAAAGTTTGCAGGTATTTTAACACTTTTTTTTTTGTTATTATTATTCCTTGTTTAATTTTGGATCTAAAAACGTTTTCAAAAATTGTTTTACCGATAAATCAACCTAAAATTTCACCCCTTTCAATATGTAGAGATTATCCAGAACCACCCTGTATTTATACAATTATGTACCTATAAATTGATATGACTACGCGTTAGCGGTTATGATAACGGTTTCAGAAACAAAAACCATAAGTATTGTGAAGTTTAAGGATTGTGATACATAAGGCTTAGTAATTTTAAGTGTTCTATTACGAAACCGTTCGTACTAGTTGGTCGTGACCCTAGGTATAAAACTGACAATCCTAAATTCAGATCCCAGTAAGATGGATATTGAAGAAACGACTGCTTTACGACGTTTCGTACCTAGGCTATATGACATGTACACTAAAAAAATTTTTTTTTTACAAATTTTATTTTACCACTTTTTTGGCGTGACTTATATGTATATTCATGACAAATTACAGCTTTCTAGTCTCAGACATGGCAAAACTATAAAACGCTAAAAACCAACAATCCCTTTGAATCAAAGCTGATGAACAGAAATTTACGGAAAATTAGACCATTTGTATATTATCCCAATGGTAAAAACTGGAAAAATCCCGTAACACAATTACAAAAACCGTGCAATTCAATTTTCGTAGGCGGCAATATCCACTTCCATTGCATGCGCTCTCAAATGAAATTTGGGCTGCGTCCAGTGGTTGTTACTATTAAACGCAACTGCGATATCGGTGTCGACTTGTTTTTTTTTAAATTCTAGACTTTCAAATACCTAGCGTTTTTTATGATATCGTTATATTTGCATATATTGTGTCTCAAAAAAATAACAATACCATCATAAGAATCTCCAGCGGCACGATTCTTTGATTTAGCGCATTAAAAGTAGAACTGGCCACAGCGTCTCATAACGTTATAACATTATAACGTTATTTTAATTTTTGCGATATTGATTACGTTGTGATGTAACGTAACGGTATGAAAAAATATCGACACATTTAATACATTTTGTAACACTTATGAAATAAATCTAGCGTTATGATGAGTCATAATGTGAATTCCGTAAGGCTGCGCCCACACCGCTGCTTAACGGTGCGTATAATACGGTGCGTCAAAAATGGCGCTATGTTTTTACTATGGCCCCGTCTTTTGTTTACGCAACGACACCGTAGTACACGCACCGTTAAGCTCCGGTGTGGGCGCACCTTAACACAATAAGTTTCGCAAAGAGAACAACTAATTAATAGTCCAAAACGAGATAAAAACCCCTATCCCGTCAATGTTTTTTTTTAATGAGATTTTTAATTTAGGTCGAACGCAATACTGCCAAGTCATACGTTGATTTTGTTATGTGTTTACTAATAATGCTTGTTTTTAAGTCTTAAATTTCTTTTTTTTTAGATGCAACACGTAGAAGGCAAATAAATTAAAGTAAAATGTATTCAAATAATAAATTTATTGAATGCAGTCACCTCGTCTGGAATCTGGATGTAGGGCTTAATTGTCTTAGCCTAGATGACGACAACACTTTATGCACTAGTGCGTAAAATGCAATTTTATGGAGCCAATATCCAGCATAAAGTAGGACTTTACGTGCATGAGAAGTGAAAACTATATTTTTAATAACGATATCAGGTTGGAATCATGGAGCGGAACTAGTTTCCGTTAAAATTAGTTTTTGATCGGTTATTCGATGGGCTTGTTTTTAAAAACCCCGATTTTTGCTTGCAGACTTACCTAATACACGGTTGTCACTTCAAAAGAGGTTTTGAATGATGTCAAGCTATTTTAATCTGTGCGCCCAATTCCTACGACCTACTGTGCACAACCTAACAAAGGCTAAAAAGCTATGTAAAGCAAGCGCTGAGACGAGTCGCACGTAATCACCACGTCAAACAATAGTTAACACCTTATACATACATACATACATACATACATACATACATACATACAAACGTAAGCTCACGCCTTTATTCCCAGAGTGGGGTAGGCAGAGCTACAGAATTACTAACAGCTCTAAAAACTTGTTAATAATTCAGTAACCACATTTTGCATAATAAGGCTAAGGCCCGTATTATTAATAAACTAATCTCAACTCTAATGCTCGTCTCGAGATGTGTCAAAAATGACAAGTGTTCTATGGTTTGACGTTTACTTTGATGTATCTTGTGATGTGCGTCTCAGCCAAGATGAGTCTATTAATACGGGCCTAAGATGTTTACCAGTGTATTAGTGACAGGTTGCAAGCCCATCGCCTAACAGTACTACACTGCCTTTATTCCCTTAGGCCCACTTGCGTGGACCAGAGTTAGCGTCTTAACCCGAGGTTAGGCGGCAAACCACGTACAAAAGTAGGCGCTTAACTCTGGGTTAAAGGCTAACTCTGGTCCGCGCAAGTCCGCATTAGTCGTCTCTTACGACATCCACGGGAGGACATGGAGTGGCACTATTCTCACCCGGCAACCACGCGGGGAACAGTAGATTAAGTAGTACAGTCAAGGACTTTAATTGTTAAGCCACTATGGAACCTAGTCGCCTCTTACGACATCCACGGGAGGACATGGAGTGGCACTATTCTCACCCGGCAACCACGCGGGGAACAGTAGATTAAGTAGTACAGTCAAGGACTTTAATTGTTAAGCCACTATGGAACCCTGTCGCATAATGTTGATCATTAATTTTAGCGTAATTTCTTTTATATGGTTTGACGCTGTCATTATGACAGGGTTCCATAGTGGCTTAACAATTAAAGTCCTTGACTGTACACCTTATATCATTCACTTAAAATCAGCCGAATGCGCGGGAAAGATACAACAAACAATAGGATTAGGCTGCGTTTCCACCAGAGCTATGCCATTCAGCGAAGCGGTGTTGCGAGGAAAAATCAACCAATAGGATATTTTTTTTTTATGGCATAGAGAAGACAAACGAGCACACAGGCCACCTGATGGTAAGTGGCAACTGTGACCCATAGACATTCGCATTCACAAGACTGCAATGCAATCTTAAGACTGCAAATGCGTTGCCAACCCTGAGGACTAAGATGGAATGCCTCTATGCTAGTGATTTCACCGGCTGTCTTATCCCCAAACCGGAACACACCAGTGCAAACACTGCTGTTTGGCGGTAGGTTAATGTATAAGATGGTGGTAGCGATCCGGACGGACCCTGCACAAGGTCCTACCACCCGCAATAATAAGGATAGTGAGGCTATAAAACAAATGAATCCTATTGGTGGATTTTCCTTCGCAACACCGCTTCGCTGCCTCGCACAGCTCTGGTGGAAACGCAGCCTTAACCCCTATTGGTACGCCGTTTATTCAAACTCGGACAACAAGCACGCAAGCAAAATAAGGATACCTTATTCAAAAAGGAAGTTGCTAGAATGTTCTACAGATTGCACACATGTTTAAAATCGTAACATCCTTGACTCACGGGTTTGGAATGTTCCGCGTATATTACTGTCTTCATTTATAATCGTGTTACTTCTTTCCCACGCTTCTTGAAGGTTCTCAGTATCGCTGTCTCTTTCTAATCATGCTATCTCTTTCACTATTAGTGGAAAATGCCCTAATCTGAAATTTACTTCCAAAGCCCATAAAAGGTCCTGAAAACGCCTGAAAATAGTTTATGGTGTCTTCTAAGCGGACTGAAATCATGTTGCAAGTACCTGAACACAACGGTAAGATTGTTGAAATTTTGATAATCTGTCACGTGTTAGAGTTACGTTTGAAACAAAATGAAACACTTCCAAAACACAAAAAAATCCCGATTTTTTTCTAGATTTTTTATTTGTAATGGGATGTATCCTTTTAATTGCTGCTATATTACGCATAAAATTGTCACCTGTCACCTTGTCATTGACTACCTCGGATTTGCGTTAGCGAATAGTACCAAAAAACAACGATTTGGAAAATTTGGAACATGGAATTTTCCAAGAAGCGGTAAGCTCGTAGCCTCGTAGTACACACAGGTAGATCCAGATTTTGCGAGCGAAAGCTGAATTTTTGCCAGAGGTACACTGCAGTTTGTTAGAAAGTATGATTTAGGTTTGTGCAATGGTCATAACTACAGACCTAGGAATATTCGGGGCAAAATTAAATGACAGCTAGGGATTGCCTATATCGATAAACTTAATTATCGATGCTTTTCCCATTTACTAGTGATCGCTTCAAGTTTTGATTGTAAAAATGGTTTATTTTTAAAGTATGCAAATTAAACAAAACAGCAACATAATTCTGGTCATTCTTTATTTTAAAAGGATTTATAACCTTCACTCGTCATCGTCATTGTTTTACTCCTAACAAATTCTAGTCGTTTATTTTAACAATAGTAAATGGGATAGTCATTCTGAAATTCACAATACGGAAAAAATATATAATGATGATGATGAGTGAAGGTTAAAAAATCCTTTTAAAATAAAGAATAACCAGAATTATTTTGCTATTTTGTTTCATTGCATACCTTCAATCAAATTTTATTTTTATAAACAAAACTTGGAGCGATCACTAATATATGGGAAAAGCATCGATAATTGAGTTTATCGATATAGGCCATCCCTAGCTGTCATTTAATTTTGCCCCGAATATTCCTAGGTCTGTAATTATGACCATTGCACAAACTTAAATCATACTTTCTAACAAACTGCAGTGTACAGCTGGCAAAAATCTGGATCTACCTGTGTGTATCTTAGGATTGCATGGCAGTCTTGTGAATGCAAATGTCTATGGGTCACAGTTTCCACTTACCATCAGGTGGCCTGTGTGCCCGTTTGTCTTCTCTACGCCATAAAAAAAAAAAAAAAAAAAAAGTGTACTACGAGGCTACGGCTTACCGCTTGTTGAAAAATTCCATGTTCCAAATTTTCCAAATCGTTGTTTTTTGGTACTTTAAAAATTTCGAAAATTTAAAAGTTTCCTAGGGAATAACGATAGTCGAAATCTACGCTGATGAAGTGGCCGAAAGAAGTTATTGTAGATGGTTACTAACTGCTGTATAAGTCTCTATCTATACCTAAGTTCATTGTTATCAGTTCTGTAGTTTACCCATTTGAAAATAACAAACATACAAAATTACTCATATTATTGTAATTAATACCTGAGGATTTATGGATTGAATGATATTACAAAAAAAAAACATTATGTTCTATACTTACCCTGCAAGGTGTTTCCTTTATTGGATTCCTTAAGTTTTCCCATTAGTGAATATTCTTCCATACATTGGTCACGGGTCTCCAACGGAATAAGTTGCAGGCCTTTTTAATATTTTTTCCATACCAACATATCATAAATGTAGCCTCTTTTTCTCTTGCAGTTTTAAGCTTTCTCCGACTTACTCATTTAGATGGTTAACTTTGAATATTCTTCAATTATCAAGAATTCTAGAAGTTTCCAAAGAGGTTCTTACTCGCTCATCTTCACCTTAACTATTGAACTTCAACTTTCAACTAAAATTTATTTCAATTAGTTCTTTCAGTCTATACTCAATCTTAAATTAATGGCACAAAGTTCCTAAACATTTCTGTGAACGAAGAAAAGTTTTGCTCAAGTTGGAATTGAATTCGCGAAGAATTGGAAATGCAATTTATATGATCGTTATTTTAATAAAGGGAATTATTCTCTTAGATAACTTATCGCTGACGAACTTTCCAGTGACTTTATGTTGTCCTGTCACTGTGTATAAATTACATGTTCAGAGCATCAGTTTGAATTAGAGGTTTTAGGACCTTATGCAGGATTTGTCCGGATTGCTAACACCACCATTTTGTACTTTATTGTGTATTGTGTTCTGGTATGGGGATACGACACCCGGGGAAATTACTAGCATAACGTCCTTTTACTTTCTCTTTAGAGAACATGTAGCCTTTATTCTTTAAGGAACATGAGTGCGTTTTCTGTTTAACTATTCCGGTCCTGGTCCACGTAGATTTCGATTATCGTTATTCCCTCAGGAACCTTTAATTTTTCTAGGATAAAAAACCTATGTATTAATCCAGAGTATAAACTATCTTCTTTCCAAAATTTACCCAAATCTGTCCAGACGTTGCATCGTTTTTTTATGGCATAGTGAAGACAAACGAGCACACAGGCCACCTGATGGTAAGTGGAAACTATAACCCCATAGACATTCGCATTCACAAGACTGCAATGCAATCCTAAGACTGCAAATGCGTTGCCGACCCTGAGGACTAAGATGGAATGCCTCTATGCTAATAATTTCACCGGCTGTCTTATCCCCAAACCGGAACACAACAATGTTGTTTGGCGGTAGGTTAATGGATAAGATGGTGGTAGCGATCCGGACGGACAAGGTCCTACCACCCGCATATATCGTGAAGAAGTAACAAACATACACACTCACACACTCATAAACTTTTGCCTTTATAATATTAGTGTGATTATTAGTGTGAGCAAAATGTGGTTACAGAATTATCAAAAAGTTTTTATAGTTGTTGGAAATTCCGTAGCTTTGCCTACCCCACTCTGGGAATAAAGGCGTGAGTTTATGTATGTATGTATGTATGTGATTATTGATTCTGGGAGCCACCCCGAGAATATGTGTATATTATAAGAACATTCGTAACAATGATAACACGATAACATGAAAAGTCAGGTTTAACCCAGTACAATAGAGACTCTATATCCACCGCTTCGTTCAACCCTCCATTACCTCGAACCATTATTTCTGCGAACCTATTCAATTGGATCGGTTGAAATATATGAGGTACTTTAGACCCTTTGGTTTGAGCTAATATACTCTGCAATACCTATAAATTCCCGGAGCTTTAAACAGAACAAAGGAAACTCTTCAAAACAAAAGCCATTGATTAAATAAACTGCTCGTACTTGTAAAACTATTCTCTCGTATGTGTGTAATACCCGGGTTTGAAATTGAATTTCAAATTTTTGCAGCAAAAGTATATTATGCGCTCTGAATCCCGAGCCGACGCTATAAAGAGTGCAACTCTTCAGGTAAAGGCGTATTCTTTCAGAGGCATAGCGTATTAAATAGACGTAAAAGTGCCACTTTTGTTTTTACACCTTTAAGATCGAGTACCTTAAAACGGGGAGAGTAGCGACGTAACCTAAAATGAAGCATATGTTACAAATTATAAGACTGAACTTATTTCCAATAGATGTAACGTTATTGTCCATTTAATACTTCGCTGCTTAAATACAAAAGCGACACAAGCCAAAATGTGTTTGTGTTGCATTTAAAATCAGAATGCTATTTACTTTAAGTTTTAAATCAAACTACATATTTTGTTATTGAATTGTGGCGCTTTTGTATTTAAGCAGCGACTTGTTCTTATTTGTAACAAGTTATGACTTATTTTAGGTTGTGTCCCCACTCACCCCGTTTTACGGTATTCAGACTCCTATGGATATAATTAAATAGCCGGCTCCTAATAATTTAGATTCGAATTGAACTAAAAATGCCTTTTGTATTGATACGATACTGTAACTTACAGCTTTTTAGCTCAAAACGGACTACCTTCTGACAGACAACAGAGTGTGACAGCTTCCATAAAATGAGTTTTAATATTTCAAGGGTATAAACCACTACCAGTTACTCTACAGAATATCATCATACTCGCGAAACACGATATTCGCAAAACATGATATTTACAAATAGTCGGGTTTAAATAAAATCGTAGGTAGGTTTAGGTTATGTTAGATTTATAGCAGGTCCGGACTACACAGAAATAGGAGCTCCGCAGTAGCGGAGCTCCGTCGACACTGTCTAATTCATGTCTTAATAACAGTTAAGTTTTGCTAATGTGATGTTTTGCAACTATGATGATTTGCGAATGTCATGTTTTGCGAATATGATATCCTACGACGGATTGACCACTACCACCACTGATACTCTGTCCTCTAAGACCAAGGCGTGTCTTAAGCTATGCTACGGCCCTTGAGACCGGCTCAGAGACGGGTAACCCAGTATCGAAAGCGTTCCATTGTCTCGGATCCACTGCACAGAAATTAATTTCAAAAAATGTTTAGCTCTTTCTTTTTCTGATAAAGTCTCAGCTGTCTCTTAAGTCTTAAGTAGAAATAGTGGATTTTATGAATTTTGGGTTTTCATAGGATAACAAAGGAATTGTAAACTCGGATTGCTTTAGGGCTTTTTTTTTTGGCTCTGAGGAAATGCTTTTACGCATACCCACCCAGGTCCAGGGGGGCCTGGGATGGTTATGTGGGACTCACCAACCGAGAACGGCCAGAATACCCACTAAAAATCCAGCGGTAAACCATCTGCGTCCTTCGGGGAGGTGCCACGCGATCACGATCAAGCGCATTCGGCTGTGGCACCTCGACGCTAACGACTCCAGGAGGGCGCCTTGGGTTACTAAGGGGTTGCTTCAGGCCTAGGGTAACATTGCCCAACCTTAAACCTGTAACTTTTTTAGTGGTAACCTTTAATAATATAAGTAGCTTAGTCCTGATGTAGCATTTAATAGAATAATTAAATTTGAATAATTAAAGATTTTTGGATTGGACATTGTTACCCCCTAGGGTTTTAATAAGTTTTTAGGGTTCTGCAGTCAAACTAGGATCTCTTATAGTTTCGCCATGTCCGTCCGTTCGTGCGCAGCCTACCTCAGAGACTCTTAGTACTAGAAAGCGGAAATTTTTGGTATGAATATACATATTAGTCACGCCAACAAAGTGGTAAAATAAAATGTGGAAAAAAAAATTTTTTTGGGTACCTCCCTTATACGTAACGTGGGGATGCATTTTTTTTCTCGTCAACCCCATAATGTGTGGAGTCGTTGAATAGGTCCGTTCATGAAATATTAAGCTTTAAAGCGCTAATTTTTGTTAGATTCAAGTGTCCAAAACTACAAATAAATACTAAAAATCTGAAAATATCTTCAATAAAAGCGCATATAGGCTAAACCTTCAATAACTTCTTATTATTGCTAAAAAAGAAACAAACTCCGCTTGACATTAGATACAAACATTGAAACATCTCGTGATATTACTCTTCCAGCGTCTTCAAAGTCAATAGCTCCAATTGCTTTGCTTTTATATTTTTACCGGCTTAGAATAGCGCCACTCCATGTCTTCCCGTGGAAGTCGTAAGAGGCGACTAAGGGAATAAAGGCTTGTAGTACTGTTTGGCGATGGGCTTGCAACCTACCACTATGTATGTCCATAGTAAAGACACTAACCTAAATCTGTGTATGACCCTTATAATATTTTCCCCTTGAAATCCCTAAGTTCAGCAGTTTAGGCTTTGCGTTATCAGTCAAGACGTAGAGACCTCGTCGTGTTGTTCTCATAGTTTTTTTTTTTAATTTAAGGTTTATTGACCTTACATTTGTAATGATTTTATTTTTGGTAGTTTTAGGAAATTATTATTTATTACTTTATTACCTAATGTAACTTACTTTACTTAATGTAACTTAGTTTTAAGTACTATTTATGTTATAATGATTGAAAAAATGACCTTCTGCTGGAGTTTCTTGCGGCGCTTCTTCTCCGCAATGATGGTCTC
Source organism: Acleris laterana (assembly GCA_963966035.1). Taxonomy (NCBI): domain Eukaryota; kingdom Metazoa; phylum Arthropoda; class Insecta; order Lepidoptera; family Tortricidae; genus Acleris; species Acleris laterana. The sequence continues at coordinate 1,780,275 of OZ014458.1, read as the reverse complement.
GTCCGAAGCGCTGGTAGACTCACCCTATATTACCGCCGTGTAAAAGAGCCCTCATGTGGCCTATTTACTGAATAAATATTTTGAATTTTGAATTTTGAATTTTGAGTCAGTCAGTCACGGAGATACTGGGCAGCCACTCCAGTTGTAGTATCTGTAGGTCAATATACTGGCCCCACACTGCCCAGCACCCCCCCTCCCCACCCTACCAGCGCATTACGGATGATACAAGCATTAGCAGTTGAAACTGCTAATAAAATAGAGATTAGACAGGAAGATCCTATAGGTACCATGACGTCATGTAAAAAATCGGCCATATAAACTCCATGTTAAATTCTTTTTTGATATAAATAGATAGAAACTAATCTTAGTTGGATTATAATCTTAGTTAATATATTTTATAGCTATTGTCTTTTTTGACAACTGTTTGTGACATGAATCAGCTTTTTAATAATCCCTATCGTGCGTGCCTTGCTTGATTGTCCACGCTGCGAGCCACGACAAGCAAACTCAACAGGACGCACCAAGCCGGTTTAGTCAGGGCCGTGCCGTCCTCGTACCAAAAACCATTATCGTCTTTGACCTTATTTGGCCGCCACTGCAGTCAAGTAAATATGAGCTATTAAAACGTGGACAATACGATAACTATCCATTCCATTCTATTCGCGTTAAGACTGCAGTAAATCATCGTTGTCCACAGGCTTAGACACGCCCCCTGACTAATAAGGTCGCTAAAATTAGGTTTATACTAGGTGACACGTAAGACGTAATACAAAATGTTATTTTCCGAATTTACTCATGATTACGATCAACTATTAATATGGGACCAACTTCGAAAATGTAAACACAAAATCGATGTCTCCATACAAATTGTGAAACCAGCTGATTGCTTTTAGTATGGGAGATTAAAAAAAAAACTACCGATTTCGATATTAGTCCCTAAAAGATGATCGTGCTCATGAGTGGATCCAGAAAATAAAATTTTGTATTACGTCTTAGGTGTCACCCTGTATATATTCGTTATACTTAATCTTTACAATTTTTTTTTTTTTTTTTTTTCTCCACTATTAATACACTTTTACCCTGCAGTTGCATTGACGGTTCACTGCATTCTTAACGCGAACGGACTATAGGTCAAACACAATTTGTTTTTACCACCTAGAATATTGGCTACCAATAAGTCAACAAAGAGTTACGTAATAGAACAAAATGGATTGAAACCAATTGGAATAAAGGCTTTTCAGACAAGAGTATCGGTGTGCTAGTTAGCTTAGGGGGTCGACTCGTGATCGTAAGGTACAGAGTTTTTTTAACTTAAGTGCATTACCCGATGCTCTTACGGTGAAGGAAAAACATTCATCTGAGTGTGTAAGAGGGTAATTGCACAAAATACAAAGGATCAAAGTGTATCCGAAACGGCCCTGAAAGATAAGATAAAGTAAGATAAGGCTTTGAACTCTGTAATGGTTTGCATACTGTTTTTTTTTGCAACTGCGTCCCGGTCGCAACACAAAGGTATTCTAACTCCAGCCTCTGCCTACTTTATTGAGAATAACGTATTCCAACTCCAATAGGTTCGCCAAATATATTAGCTTAACCTTTACCTGTTCCTTTTGAAACAGTATTCGTTATGTAACCTTAGTAGTATAGTCTGTGGCAAAGATGAAAATACAAACCAAACGAACTAATTTACAATTATTACTCAATGATCACGTGATTCCGTGTGGTTGCCGGGTTAGAATAGTGCCACTCCATATCTTCCCGTGGATGTCGTAAGAGACGGCTAAGGGAGTAAAGGCGTATAGTATTGTTAGGCGATGGGCTTGCAACCTGTCACTAATACACTGGTAAACATCTTAGCCTAAGTCTGCAAAATGTAGTTACAGAATTATCAACAAGTTTTTAGAGTTGTTGGTAATTCTGTAGCTCTGCCTACCCCACTCTGGGAATAATGGCGTGAGTTTATGTATGTATGTATGTATGTATGATCACGTGCTTTTAAAGATAAAGTGAGGTCTTAACTTTGATGTATATACACTTGATCTTAACTTTTACATTAAGTTAAAGATTAAATAACTATTTATTATATGATACGAGTATTCTAAATAAAAACATGCTTGATGAATTATTTGAGGTTATACGACAAACAGTACTAATTTGTTTACATGTTTGGCAACTTAAATTGACACAGTCTATAATTCGGTAACGGATTTTAATTGTTCATTCACTTGGGACCTTGTCGCGGTAAACCATTAACAACATATTGATAAATAATGCTTGGCCAAAAAGAAAATGGCGGGTGATTTGGTTAAATTAAATCTAGACTGGGAAGGAGAAGCCAGATCAAGTGATGACGGGAGGGATGAGGGGGAGGCCTATGACCAGCAGTTAGACATTAACCCCCTTACATATAAACGTGGAATAAGCTAGGAATAATGTATGCCATGCTTTGTCACTTTCTGTCAGATGCAAATGTCACAATTACAGATAAGGACAAAGCATGGCATAAACTATCCCAAGTTTATTTCACGTCTATAAGTAAGGGGGTAATATTGTATGTTCTTTTATCTAAAATAAATTTTTTTTTTTATTAGCCTATTTGGGTGTCCCACTGTTGGGCAAAGGCCTCCCCTCTTTTCCGCCATTCATCCCGATTAAAATAAAAAATATTTGAGAAAAATACTTTTTGATTATTTTTGTCTCTCTATTTCTGTCTGTTGTTATCCGTCTGTTTGTTTGTCTTTCTGTATGTTTATTTCACGCAAAAATTACCAAACCGAATTTGATGAAATTTGGAATAGTTCTTAAGGAAATGGAAATAAGTTTTATTATTGACAGGACAATGTTTATCGGGTCAGCTAGTACCGATTTATTAATAAAAAATATCTCGTTCAGTGAAAGCTCTTCATAAAAGAGAAGCTCTTTAACAGAGTGGACCAATTACCGAGGCAGGAGCTTTAGAAAGCTCCGCGTATAAAAGCGCAACCCTAGCGAAAATTACACTTTTCTAGTTTACTCCTAATTTACTTTTTCTTAAAGATGTCTTTTACACAATGTATTGTAAACTAAACAAAATAATTACAAAGAAAGAGTAACATAGGTAACAGGCGGTCTTATCGCTGATAAGCGATCTCTTTCATACAACCTAAGTAGGGATAAGGTGTCAAGTTAAAATATTTTACACAGTAGGCGGACCAGACTTCACGCGATAACGATACACGTTAATACAAAAAAAGTAGAAAAAGTAATTAATACATAATACATAATATTTTTTAAGTGCTATCCAATTATACATAACTGAATAATAAAATTTAAAAAAAAAAGCCTTTGCTTAAAATGTATACAAAATATACATATATTAGCATCTTTAAAAACTTCCTTATTTCATAGTGAATCTAATCATGCAAGAAAACACTGAAAAATTAAAGAATTAATATATTAATTTGAGTATCACTGACATAAGGAAAAATTACAAAAATTCTGATTAAAATGATCAATATCTGGGAAACTAATAACACTTGCTCGACATAATACGTTCAGCAATTGGGATTGTTCATATTTTTACAATTAAGTACTCCAATTCGAAATGCATTTCGAGAAATAGGGTTTTAAAGCCGTTCTGCATTGTTAAGTTCTTGAAATATTTATCTATTTTGGATATTTCGACAAAAGTATATTTAACCTTTGTTTGACTTTCATTTTCGGCTTGAAGCCCTCCTAGGTGCATCTTACGGGTTTGGTGAAAACAGCTTGAAATAGTATGTTTTAATATACTATTACAATCTTTTTTTTCATTGAATATCATTTAAAAGTTGTAATTTATTAGAAAATGCCATTCCAAATTTAAATACATCATGTCATCCATAAAATGTCTGTTAAATAAATAAAGATATTAAAACAAAACTATTGGGTCAAATACAAAATTAATGAAATTGGATTGTTAAAATGTCCTATTCTTTCGAATGAGAAAGTAAAAACCGTGAGTTATTTTTTTGGTCAATCCTGATTGTTATTATATGGGGGTTAAATCGATAGCTGCTCTATCAGCCCTAGGCTATATAGTATAATGGTTCCTTGTTTGACGAACATGTGCGGACGAAGTCAATAATGTGAACATAATAAATGACTTTCCAAACTAAAAACCAATCCCAAACCAAATTAAATACCAAATTATTCGGAAAAAGTAAGTTTACAATTATGAATCCACTCCATAAGTAATTATTTAAATTTCATACTCGGTGTGAATTTTGATTATTGACTTGACACTTGCCGGCTCCTTTAGGCGTCAGATTTGCATACCGAAAGCGGATGGTGGGCCGGTCGGTTTAATCTGACGGGAATGAAGTCAGGTCATTATGAATATTGATGAGGATAATTGTCTCTTGATTTCCAGCCGGCTGAGGGATAAGAGGAATAATGAAGTACAGCGTTTTTTAATTAAAAGCCTGTTTAAAACTTGAAACTTTATTTTAAGGGATCTGCTGCCATGAAATGATTTAATATTATGTATGTATGTAAACTCTTTATTGCACAAAAATATAAATATTACAGTATTGTTTTTTTATTTATTAATTTATTTATTTAAATAGACACACCAACAATATACATGGCTTACATTTTAGAAATAAGTAACAGATGATTTTAGACTAGCCTGTATACCAATTACAGGTGTAACATAATAAATTACCTAATAAACTAAGGTTAAGAAAAAAAATACAATTTTTAAAATTTACCAAACTTTTTAAAACTTGACATAAAAACACACTAAAAACACTTATTACAAGGTACCTACAACTAAATGTACCTACTCGACATTTTCTCGCGAACGACCTGGCTGGAGCACTCTACGCCTCCATGTTTATTAAAGTAATGTACAAAGGCGAACTTATCCCTAAATGGGATATCTTCGAGCTAACCCCGTTAATATTATAATGTTAATGTTAATTAACAGGAGGTGCCTGATTAACTTTACTCTAAGCTTTAAGGTTTCATAGCCAATGGCAAAAATAACCTTTTTAATTTTATCATGTCTTTCTGTCTGTTTGTGTCGTAGCCATTGCGAGGGACTCCGTCCACACAGAAAAAAACATAGCATATGTCACTCAGGTTAAAAGTAGCTTTCCAATAGTGAAAGAATTTTTGAAATCGGCACAGTAGTTTTTGAGTTTTTTGTTACAAACTTACACACATACAAAAATACAAAAATACAAATCTTTCCTCTTTATAATAAAAGTGTAGATTAGGATGATTGGTCTATAATTTAAAATGGGTCTGCATGATATGAACAAATGGAATCGTGTTTTTTTTTATAAAAAAAATTGTCTTAGGTATCGTAAATAATTGTGTGCCGTTTGTAAACGTATTTAATTTATATTTTTGTTCCTATTTAATGTAATAAAATGTATGGCGAAATAATGATCTCTAAAATATTAAAACTGTAAAATTATCTTATTTCGTAATGTTAAATTTAAAGAAAACAAAATTTCCTATGTGGGTCAGAAACGAAAATTAGTTCAAAGTAGGTTCACCACCGCCCCACACCTCACCCCCACGCTGCGTTTTATATATCTAAACAACTAAAAAGATTTAAAAAAAACCACAAATCATTTCATGTAAGCCGGGCAAAAAAAATCCTGCAACATTTGCATTTGTTTTTTTTTTAGGTAATTAGTTAAAAAAGATAGCAATTACCTTTAGACGAAACAGATCTAAAAATAATTTCTGTTTTTTTTTATTTTTCATGGATTCTAATGACCAGATCTTGACAAACTTTGAATTGAACCATTCTTGAGATATATACAGTCACGAGATTAAATTACCAAATTCAAAACCTTAGGTCCAAAGTCAATCTTACATTCTAAGTACAACAATAACGCTAAGATTCCTAAAAGTTACAAAGGACAGACTTCTAATGACATTGACGACTTCAAGCATATTTTGCTTGAAATGGGTTCCAAATTAACGCTCGTGACCGTACATACATACCCAAAAAAAAAAACATAATCATAACACATAAAAACAGAGCCAAATTGACAACCTCCACCTTTTTTTTGTCCAACTGTACCAATATCTAAATGAGTACACTCATCACAAGATATTTCCAATATTTCTCCCCATTTCCTATCTGATTGATGGGTCCCAGTGATAAGGCATTTCGGAAAAACGAGGACTGGAAACTAATCTAGGCAATCTATTTCTTCTGGCTAATTACTTTTTTGTCTACGTTCGTGATTTGTTTCCATGTTAAAGTAGTTTTTTTTATTGTTCTTATTAGAGATACATGGTTTGTGAAAGTTGTTATCTGCGGAAATGTTGTATGCTTTCTTCACCTTTTAATTGAGTTTACTTGTATGTAGGTAAACAGACATTACTGAGGACCACTTTAAGACTGCGCCGAGCGTACGCCGGATGTACGTACAGTGGCGCCCTCATTACTATTATTGTGTTTTCTAATAAACTAAAGTATTTTCTTGAAATTGGAGGGTGAGTTTTTGGACTACAAAAGAAAACACAACTTATAGGGTATATCACATAGTTTAATAGCAATTTCACCTTTGAGTTATCAACTTAACGGAAAAAAGTGGCCACCTTTTCCCATTAAGCTGACTACTCAAAGGGTAATTGGTAGGTATTAAAGTTTGTTACGTATCCCATAAATTGTGTTTTTACTTGTGCTATAAAATCGTACAGTCTGATTCCAAGGAAATTGTTTAGTTAATTAGAAATAGTAGTTTATGCAATAGTTGTATAAGAGAGGTCAAAAAATATGAGTGGCGTGTGTTACGATGTGAGCCGAAGGCGAACATCGTAAAGGTAAGCGCCACGAGTGTTTTTTGACTTAGTTATACACCGTTGCATACAATACTTTTTCTACGACTAGGTTTCAAATGAAATGCAAAATTAAGCGAAAAAACTTACAAACGAACGAACGAAGTAAAGAACAACAAACGAGCGGGAAACAAGAAAATGACATGGTTGTCTATGGTTTACTTTGTTTTTAAATTGACGGAATGGAAAATAGAATTATTTACAATTCCAAAACATTTTAATTTGACCAATCAGAATACTTCACCAAATTAAATCCACCACACATCGACTGTCAAACGGAACGATAGGTTCTTTTAGGTACGTGTTTCTCTTTAACTAATTTAAATCTTTTAAAAAAACTTTGTATTTCGTATCAACCAACCAGAATACAGCTATTTTAAAATCGACCAATCAGGTAACTGAAATCATTTCCAAAACATTAGGTGATTTATAGTCCCTATTTCACAATCGTTAAAATATGATTAAATCGATCGTGCAACGCTAAGCTTTGGCAGCTGGCCGTATCGTTTTATCTCAAAAACGCACAAGTGCTGTTTTGGGGCATAGACAAGATAGACTTTTCTCTGGATTATTCTGCGGACATATTATGTATGTTCTTATATTAGTGTTCGTGACTATATAAATGACAGATAAAAGTACAGGAGTAGGAAAACACAATTATAGGAATGAAGGCGCCACTGGACGCTCGGCGTTTGCTCGGCGTAGTACAAAACATAAAGTCATGAAAGTTCATTTTTGCACCCAAATCTAGAATAACGGTTAAACTAAGTAGGTAATGTCATAAATAATGTTAACCCGTTCCCAAACCCCAAACTGAAAATATCAGCGCTGCCGCAGACAAACGAACAAACAATCTCTGCATAAACGTGCTGATTTGCATGCCGCGCGTGTGCGCGAGTCCTTAGCGCTTTTGTTGGTTTACGTAATGCGATGCACACAGTCGTAGATGCGTTAACCGTTTATCTATGGAGCGCAGAGTCCCCTGCCAAGATGCACTACGCTACCTAGCGTTTCTATTCGTTTAGTTTTTAAACCAATCGCGTCACTGGTAGTTCACGTGACTTTTCGTATCACGTCATCTATCAGTGACGTGATTGGTTTAAAAACTAAACAAATAGAAACGCTAATTAGCTTAGTGCATCTTGGCAAAGGTGTCAGACTTGGTCTTTGACAAATATTCAGAAATCTTCCCCCAAGGTTTGTCATAGAGCCATGGAGTGTAGTATTTTGGTAGTCAAATTAACCATCAGGAACACAATACTCCAAAAGTAAAATAACTGATGTAGCTCAAGCTTGAGCTCAAATGGGGATGGGTTGGGTATCAGGACCATGCTCTATGTGAGTTCCGAAGCCTTTACTATTACACACAAAAATCTATCTCAAAAATATGATGTAGTAAAGTGTACCAGCGAAAGGGCCTATCTTTATGACACTTACGTCCATTTCTTAAGAAGCGCAGTTTTTCTCGGCGTTAACTGAACGTTAACTCAAAAACGGTATCTCCGATAGTGTTGTTTTTTTTTTTGAAAGCATTTGTTATTCGCTGCCTTTGATTTTTTTAATTTTTTTGGACATTTGGTTTCAAAAATAAAGGGGGGCACACAATTTATGCCACTTTTGGAGCGATTATTACTTCAAATTAAAAAAAAACTTAGAAACTTTAAATTGTTTTTAAAAGAAATGTTTAAATTTGTACCACACCAACGTGTAAAATGTTTGGCGATTTTTTTTAATGTGTTACATGTATTGTAGGGCCTGCCTTAGTTATATTTATTTTTGTTATGTTACTTCCAAACTAAGTAGCAGTTTATACAAGACACCTATAATCTAAATTTCATGAAAGTAAATATTGAAGTTTTTGAGAAATATGCCGGTGATATTCATAAAAAACGAAATAAGTCTTAACTTTGACAGCATTATTGTGCAAATCTGTGTAGTTTGTTTCACGCATCTACGTCTTCATTTCATCTATTTATGAGCGCTTTAAAGTTATGGGTCTACATGTATTCCTACTACCGCGTTAAACCGAATACTTTGACCCTTCTGCATTTGAAATATCCTTATTTTCCTTTGGTAATTTTTACCAATATATAAAAAAAAATGTTTGTTTCTTTATACGCCGAAACCGTTTGGCGGGAATCCTATATAGATTTTTGAGTGACTGGCGTCAAAACAAGGTTTTGTTTAGACGTCAGAGAAAGACGGTAAAGACACATCAACATACATTTAAGAGTAGTTCTATGCGTCGGAGAACTACGATCACCAAATCCGATAATTCCGCGTACCAATTTTCACACTTACGGTTTCCCACATTCATTGCTATAACCATTCATATTTTTCGAGTTGCATGTTTCTCATAACAAAAATCAATTTTTAGCTGGTCCGCTGCTGCGGAGCTCCAAATTTAGGGTTCTTCGACCCTTCGGGCAAAACTAACATAAACTAAATCTATCAACCTATATCGATCTTATTATGATGGGAAAATTTGCGGTGGGGAAAAAATCTAGAACGGGAAATATTTGACCAGGGTTTCTATTCAACACGGTAAAAACCATATCATTATTGACCTGTTATCGCATCGTCAACGTTTTGATAGCTTTTATTTACTTGACAGTAAACAAATAACACGTCAAATCTGCCGTCCTAAGCTAATACGCAGTAAGTTAGATAAACCTCCTGTAGTTATGTCAACCTTACTACTAACAAAATAGAATTGAATCTGCTTTGGGGATTGAACCACATAGGGCAAAACCATATTGCCTTTGACGTATTATTTTTAACTGTTTGTTACTGTCAAGTAAATAAGAGCTATCAAAACGTTGACAGTATGGAAACACGTCAAAACAAGACTGCGCCGAGCGTACGCCGGATGTTCAGTGGCGCCCTCATAACTATTATTTAATAAAAAATAAAGAACTAGTTTAATAAAATCACATAGTTTAATAAAAAATAAAGAACTAGACAGCTACTTTGCACCTCCGATAGCGGGTCTATTTATCACTATAGTAACAGTTTGTTTTTACTGAAAAAAGTATAGTACGTTCGTTCAAACAGTGTGCGTTGCAATCCTTTGAAGTCGCCCACACCGCTTTGTGCGCGCCACGTCAAAGCGTGCAAACTATTTCGCCCCTTATTTTAATATTATTTGATTGCAATTGCGTGTGAAAAATTGTCACATGTAAGCAATTAACTTTTCGCGTCTAGTTTTTTTTTATGTGTACCTATGTGAACAAAATGTTTTGAAATACTGCGTTTTGATAGCTCTTATTTACTTGACAGTGAACAAATAACACGTCAAATCTGCCGTCCTAAGCCAATACGCAGTAAGTTAGATAAACCTCCTGTAGTTATGTCAACCTTACTACTAACAAAATAGAATTGAATCTGCTTTGGGGATTGAACCACTTAGGGCAAAAACCATATTGCCTTTGACGTATTGTTTTTAACTGTTTTTTACTGTCAAGTAAATAAGAGCTATCAAAACGTTGACAGTATGGAAACACGTCAAAACAAGACTGCACCGAGCGTACGCCGGATGTACAGTGGCGCCCTCATTACTATTATTGTGTTTTCTAATAAACTAGAATATTTTCTTTAAATTGGTCGGTATGTTTTTGTACTACAAATGAAAAAACCACTTATAGGGTATATCACATAGTTTAATATAAATTCACCGTCGAGTTATCAACTTAACGGAAAAAAGTGGCCACCTTTTCCCGTTAAGCTGACTACTCAAAGGGTAATTACTATTAAAGTTTGTTACGTAACCCATTAATTGTGTTTTTACTTGCGCTACAAAAACGTACCGTCTGATTTTCAAGGAAATTCTTTAGTTAATTAGATAACACAATAATAGTAATGAGGGCGCCACTGGACGCTCGGCGTTTACTCGGTGCAGTCTTAAGGTAAGGTAAGGTTGTAGAATATTAGCCTAGAAAAACTGGAATAGTAAATAATCGAGTTTGAAAAATAGATCAACTATCTTTAAGAGAATAATACAGCTGCAAATGACTATTTATAAAGTTTAAACTCTAACATCTTCAAACGTAAAGGTCTTAAACATACCTTAACTTTAAAAGCAAACTTAATTCTACTAAGTACTCCTTAAGATGTTACACCCACGTTACATTTGCTCAAGTGAAATGAGAGAGAGCAGTTTTACCGCAAAATTACTAAGACAAACGGAGTGCCAGAGCCAAGTTCGCAAAACAAAAATTGCGACGCACAGGCTGTGTCAATATTTACACTATACCATGGAGGCCAAACTTTTACCCTGCCATTATACCACAAAATCTATTAAATTTCAATTGTACACGCCTTTTTATGTTTTTTCAAGTGCCTGAAATTCAAAATTTCATAGTGCTTCAAATATAAAGTTCAAAAACTCGCTATTTTGGCCGTAAGTTGGCCGCACGGGCACTTTTATACGTAAATATCTACCAGCGCTTCGCAAGAGACCACCTGTTTTCTGACAAGAAACGCAACAGTCAGTCGTTTTAAATATTGCTTATGATATTATACAGTTATAATACTTACTAAATGTATAAAACAATAAATTAATGAATATAATATTAATATAATTATGTTCCTGTTCGGTTAAACAGGAACACGTGTCAAAACTTTGTTTTTTTCTTAGTCGTCAAAACCAAAAATAATAAGAAGAAATCCATAAAAATTGTAGGTTATAAAAAAATCTGGCACTTACTAATAATGAGCACTTACAAGAGATACTTTTTTTATATATATATATGTAAGAGCCGGTAAAATCCATTGAGACTTGAATTCAATCTCTTTTTTAATGTAGCCCTATAAACGGTAATAACTCGATTAATTATTAACTTGTATCGAACTTGGCACTTTTCTTACATTAATATTTATAATGGGATATAGTAAAAGACAAAATGTATGAGAACTATTTTAAGAAAGATCAAACGAAAGTTTAATGTATCGTATAAAGTCTAGTTAAGAGCTAGTTACGAGTAAACGTGAGTGCAATATAACTTTATACAACCTTTCCCCTGCAACTCTACATATTCTCACTAGGTAGTTAGTTTATCTATCACTAGACCCCGCTATCGGAGGTGCAAAAAGGTAGCTGTCAAGTTCTTAGGGATGGGTAAAAAATTACTTTGAAATACTAGATATACAGTGTGTTACCAGCACCCTGGCTTTTTTTAAAGTAGGTTAAAATAACGTATATCTGTAACGTAACTATGACATTAATTTAATTAATAAACAGTTTTTCAGGCTTTGTTAACTTTCTAACCAAATTTAAATTGCCAGCAATGTAAGGCACAGCGATTTGACAAGTGTAAATGACAGTCGACGGATACTTTGATTATTATGATTTGCCCCCGTACCACGACATGCCTTGTACCAAGCAACAGCGATACTGATAACGATGAACACGCAGCACATGCACTACATTAAAAATGGACAGTATGTAAGAAAATTAATTGTGAAGTTATTTTAATATTTTTTTAATTGATAGTACTTGCAAACAATTGCTAAAGTAACATATTATCGGCAGTTTGAATAAATGCCCGCATGCCGGTAACACACTGTATGTCGATAATTATAGCTATTTGTCGATATTTTTTCTTCACCATAATGAGAGTCTAGGACTTTAATTCAACGTGTTTATTTTATAAAACAGGACTATATGACATTACCTATCTATTGACGTAAATAATTTATTATCCGTATAAGGGTTGTTTTCACTTACCCATATAGTTTGTACGACTAACTTTCGTTACACAAAGGATCCGATCGTGATTTTGTTTTCAATAAGCCATTAATTATGTACAATATTTTTGAATACGACCCACAAGTGGCCAGTATTATAACTCTATTGAAAAGATTTACTCAAAAGCGTTCATGCGGGCAGTGCATGAATGCATGCATGCAACCCGAAACATTAGAAAAGTAAAATAGCAACCATAGTGTTTTTGTTGTACTGATAATGGTTTACATTTCTGATGACAATGATTACCATGGATCTCAAAAAAACATGTTAAATTTTAGTCTAAAAAATGATATAGGTATATAAAACTAAATGTACAGAAAAAGTAACAATATCGATATCGAAATCATAAATATTTTTACCCATCCCTAAGAACTAGACAGCTACTTTGCACCTCCGATAGCGGGGTCTATTTATCACTATAGTAACAGTTTGTTTTTACTGAAAAAAGTATAGTACGTTCGTTCAAACAGTGTGCGTTGCAATCCTTTGAAGTCGCCGACACCGCTTTGTGCGCGCCACGTCAAAGCGTGCAAACTATTTCGCCCCTTATTTTAATATTATTTGATTGAAATTGCGTGTGAAAAGTTCTCATATGTAAGCAATTAACTTTGCGCGTCTATTTTGTATATTTTTTGTATATTAAAGTAATACCTATTACAAACAAGAGTTAGGTAGTTTATGTTTGTAATAATTTATAAAGTACCCTAACTAGAAAACACTACAGAATTTTACCCATCAATAATTAAGAAGTCTGAAAGAGAGTATCTGACCATTCTCAGTGTAGGGTAACGATGCCGTTACTACACAAAAACTATCTTAAAGAATTACAACAAGTATGAACTAATTCCCTGTTTAAAGTTATTTGGTGCTGTCTTAGGTGATTTTTAGGGGTTCGTAGCATAATATCGAAAATCAAATTGAGTAAAATTATTTACGTAACACCTGGCCATAATGTGAGTTTTATCGCACGCTGCGCGCACGGTAAAACTCGCATTGTGGCCAGGTGAAGACGTAAAATTGTGTACTCATCACGGGCAGTAAAAAAGAAAGCCCTCTATCGCATATTTACAACCCTCGCCTACGGCTCGGGTCTCAAATACCTGCGATTTCGGGCTTTCTTTCTTTTACAGCCCTTGTTAAGTAATGTACTATTACTTACGGTTATTTCTAAATATTTTAAACATGGTTAAATTAGAATATTACTGAATTAAGAACTAACCCCAGTTTTCAATGATGAAAACTTCCGTGAAATATTGTATGTAAAGTGACATACGTGTTAAACAGTTAAAAGAAGATAATTAAAAAAAAAAAATCACAAACGTTATGGAGAATTTCCGGGTTACCGTCATACCTATTTTATTTTTTAATAAATAATAATACTACCCTATTAATCTTGTTCTATTACCGTGTTGCGATTGTTTTTTGATTACCTGTGGGGTTATTATGACGTATCTGTGCAATTAATTTTACGCTGAGAGAAAAGGACAGAGTTATGTCACTGCTATAGCCCCGTCCTTTAAGCTCACCGTAAAATGAACTGCATAGCTATGTCATAATAACCCTCCTATCCGAACTATGCTCATTTCATTTCTTTTAACATGTCTCTTCGTACATTAGGTCACTAATATAACTACCTGAAGCAAATCAAAGGGCTGGCAGACTGTTATCTTCTCATGTTACCGCGTTCAAATTACCATTTAATGTGATAGTATTCATCAGGGTCAGGATTAGAGGCAGGATGGCAGGCTGGACGCGTAATTTGTCTGAGCAGTGCCAAGTCATAAGCGACAAGTGATTAAGTTACTGTCACTTTATAGTATTTAGTTAGACTCATTTTTCAGGTCATCTATTATACTGCACTCCTTAAAAAAAGGGTGCAAGTCTCATTAAACTGCAAATGTATAAGTGACTTTATTTTTTAAGACATGGGGTTAAATTTTTACAAAAAACTGACTGGCTGATCGAACAACGCACAACCGAAAGCGCGTGGGATTTCTGTAATTTTGTAGTAGGTATTTAGAACAGCTTTTCATGCTGTCTATTATAATGCTCCCTTATCTTATAACTTATATGGTATACTAACGACCCGCCCTAGCTTTGCTTCGGTTTATGTGAGTTTCATATATAGCCTCGATAGTTGGGCTATCTAACAATGAAAGAATTTTTCAAATCAGACCAGTAGTTCTTGATATTAGCGCGTTCAAGCAAACAAACAAACAAACAAACTCTTCAGCTTTATAATATTAATATAGATGACACACACATTCTAGAGAAATCGTATGACACCATAATAAAAGAATCGATTTTCCCACATTTTCAACACATGTTCAATTTTTAACACCCCTCTTGTTTTGTCTAGGGGTCAAAGCAACGTGCAAGAGATTAGCCCCCTTTTTCATAACGTACAGTCGACGCCATAAATATGTTTACACTTTAGTACCTCGTCACTTTACCCGCTATGACAATTTCAAATGGCAGTTTAAACATGACGCTAAATAGACAAGGTACTAAAGTGTAAACATATTTTATGGCGTCGACTGTACCTTCTGTAAATTTTCTCTGTCAATTTCTGTCAAATTCAAATGTAGCAATGAGAGATTTAAGCACAAAGCATACTTTTAGCAAACTTTTGCTAATGCTTTTGAATTAGAGGCTGGACTAAACAACCTAACAGAAAAATAAACAAATCTTATTAATATTAAGTATAAATGTGAAAGTTTGTGTGTGTTAGTTTGTTACTCTTTCAGGCTGCAACGGCTAGACGGATTTGGATAAAATTCGGAATGTAGATAGCTTATACCCAGGATTAACACATAGGCTAGGCTAGGAAATTTTCGTGAATGAGGTCGTATACATCCATTAAATCACGCCTGTTTCTCAGAGGAGGCAGAGACCACTTCTTTCCACTTGTTACGATCCTGACAGATCTCTTACAAATCAAACTAGTACAGTCAACAGCAGTGATCATTTATGTACCTTGACACTTTAACGTCGTGTTTGAAATGTTAAACAAAATTGTGAAACGATTGAAAGCGACAAGGTAATTAAAATATCACTTGTTTACGCTTGTGACTTAGACAGGTTCAATTGAATTGGAACCTGCTAACCTGTGAGATTAGACGACTGATTAAAAACCTTCGGCCAAGTGAAGCTTTTAGAACAGCGTCAAAGCGTATCGTGAATACATCTTAAAATGAAACTCCGGTCAGTATGTGAATAGTTCGTCTAATACGACAATCGAGTCTCGAAGATAATTTCCAGCTTTAAGAGGAGATACATTGGGAATCTCTCTTTTTATATTTTTTTCGGTTGACGGGAAAAACCCGAAAATTAGCTAAAAGCAAGCTCTTATAAACTAGATTAAAAAAAAATCGGTTCATCTATTTCGGAGTTACGAGATACACACACAGTCACATACACAAGACTTAAAAGACTCTTTTTGTCGCGTGTTAAAAACCTTACATAGCAATAAGGGCATATGCGGGATTAGTTTGTTATTTATATTATATGTGGTATTGTCTGTTTGTGCAAAATGTGGTTACAGAATTAGCAACAAGTTTTTAGAGTTTTTTTTTATGGTATAGAGAAGACAAACGAGCACACAGGCCACCTTATGGTAAGTGGAAACTGTAACCCATAGACATTCGCATTCACAAGACTGCAATGCAATCCTAAGACTGCAAATGCGTTGCCAACCCTGAGGACTAAGATGGAATACCTCTATGCTAATCATTTCACCGGCTGTCTTATCCCCAAACCGGAACACAACAATGCGAACACTGCTGTTTGGCGGTAGGTTAATGGATAAGATGGTGGTAGCGATCCGGACGGACCCTGCACAAGGTCCTACCACCCGCAAGTTGTTGGTAGTTCTCTCTGCCTACCCCACTTCGGGAATAAAGGCTTGAAGGTTTGTGTATGTAGTTTGTAATACATACGCGAATAAACAACAAAATCAAATACTGACTAGCAAGAATCGTACCCGTAATCCTAAGCACGGCCAGAAAACCGATTGCGAATTAATCCCGCATAATGCCCTTAATTTCGTTGCCAGCAGAAAAAAGGTCCAATAATTACTTTCTTTTCTCGCGGAGGTCTTATTGAATTATTTTTTACTTCTTTGTTTTCTAATGGTTATTTTAAAAATCCGGGCCGACTGTAAACCAAACCATAACCCCGATTAATTGTAAATATCATGTTTTGCAAATAATTATCTTGTTTTGCTACTATGTTATGCGTATATTATGTTTTGCTACTATCTTTTGCGAATGTGATATTCACATAATTATGAACGTGAGTTTAAGAGCTATGGTGCCACAGACAGGCACACACACCCCGCGGTAAAACTTATAACACCCCTCTTTTTGCGTCGGGGGTTAAAAATAACCCCGGAGCAGGTGCTCTGCAGACCCGTATAATTTGACAGGGGTCATAACGAAATTATAATCCTGCAGGTTTTAATCTCGCCGCGTCGCCGTCTTATTAGTTTTCGTTCGGTTTAGTACAAAAACCTACCGACCAATTTCAAGAATTTTTTTTTTTTTTTTTTTTATGGCATAGAAATGACAAACGAGCACACAGGCCACCTGATGGTAAGTGGAAACTGTGACCCATAGACATTCGCACTGCAGAGCAATCCTAAGACTGCAAATGCGTTGCCAACCCTGAGGACTTAGATGGAATGCCTCTATGCTAGTCATTTCACCGGCTGTCTTATCCCCAAACCGGAACACAACAATGCGAACACTGCTGTTTGGCGGTAGGTTAATGGATAAGACGGTGGTAGCGATCCGGACGGACCCTGCACAAGGTCCTACCACCCGCACCCGTTATACTTTAGTTTATTAGAAAACACATAATAGTAATGAGGGCGCCACTGTACATCCGGCGTACGTTCAGCGCAGTCTGAAGGCTCAAAATGCATTTTGAGTTTCTTGCGGCGTTTCTTCTCAACAGTGGTCTAAGGAAGCGCTGGTAGATTCTTGACGTTTAAAAGTGCCCGTGTCTTTTCTTTTATTTGCAAGCACCAACGTGTAAAATATTGTCGGAATGAAAATTACTTTTACTAAACTGGTACTCAGCAACATACGATAAATACGATGACATGTTTAAATTCCAAGTAATTAGCTTGGTTTACCTTTTAAATCACTAATTGTAATTAAATTTAGCCCCCGCGTGGTTGCAGGGTTAGAGTAGTGCCACTCCATGTCCTCCCGTGGATGTCGTAAGAGACGGCTAAGGGAATAAAGGCGTATAGTACTGTTAGGCGATGGGCTTGCAACCTGTCACTAATACGCTGGTAAACATCTTAGCCTAATTGTGCAAAATGTGGTTACAGAATTATTAACAAGTTTTTAGAGTTGTTAGTAATTCTGTAGCTCTGCCTACCCCACTCTGGGAATAAAGGCGTGAGCTTATGTATGTATGTGTATGTATGTAAATTTAGCACAAATTGTTTTTGTAATTAATGCTTTTATAGAGAATATTTATTATTATTATTATTATATTTATATTAAATTCTGAATACATGACATGAAATCGACATTTAATTGGTCATTATTTTTTTAAATCACAAAGCGACAGTATCTATGCAATTTGGGCACAAACTGCTCGATAGGGAGGAGACAAGTTCACTTTACAAATTGGTCTAGAGCTAACCTTTTCCCAAGACAGTATACGAGTATTATTGTTTAGACTACGCCGTACGCCGGATGTACAGTGGGCCCTCATTACTTTTCTGTGTTTTCTAATAAATTAAAATATTTTCTTGAAATCGGACGGTAAGTTTTTGTACTACAAATGAAAACACAACTTATAGGGTATATCACATAGTTTAATAAATTAATAACAATTCACCTTCGAGTTATCAACTTAACGTGGAAAAAAGTGGCCACCTTTTCCCGTTAAGCTGACTACTCAAAAGGTAATTGTTATTAAAGTTTGTTGCGTATCCCATAAATTGTGTTTTTACTTACTCTACAAAAACGTATCGTCTGATTGAGAGTTCAATCCATACTCCATACTAATATTATAAATGCGAAAGTCTGTCTGTCTGTTGCCTCTTTACGCTTAAACCACTGAACCGATTTATATGAAATTTAGTATAAAGATAGTTTGAGTCCCGGAGAAGGACATAAAATAGTTTTGATCCCGAAAATCATCCCCTAAGGAGTCGCCTCCTTAGGGGATGATTAATATGATAATAGAGGGTGAAAATTTGTATCGAGATACGATATAAACGAGTTGCACGTGAACGGCGTCGCGGGTAGAAGCTAGTAATGTATAAAGAAATTCAAGAAGAAGGTTTTCATGTATAATCAATTCTTGAATTTATACGGGTGTTACAGAAAACTCAAATAAATTTAAACAAAGCGAGAACGGGTTTCTAGCAAAATTATAACTACAACGAAAACAGGGTACAGTCGAGTTCATAAATTATATTATTCACTTAATTAGTACCTTGGCACTTTAACCGTTGTGACAATTCATAAATGGCAGTTTGAATATGACATTCAATAGACAAGGTACTAAAGTGTAAACATATGTATGAACTCGACTGCACATTAAAACTGTAAACACAAGTTAGGTACAGCAATCATATCAATTTACCCATTGAGTACACTTAATTTACTAGAATTAAAACAATTTTTTGTTAGTAACTTGTGTCTCACCTAGGGCATCCTCCCGAGAAATCCCGGTTCTGTAATTCCCGGGAAATCCCGGTACTTCTTAGTGCCTGAAGAACCGGTACTAAAGATTTCACAAATAACTTTCTAGTAAGTATTTTACTTAATTGAAAAACATTTTTGTTGAAGAAAACATGCATGATTTTATTGCATATTTATAAAAATAAAAGGTTGATCAAGTTTTTTAATCATTTTGTTTCTCAAATGTTCATGGGAAGCAGTGATTTGAGGTAAAAAAACAGAACCGGGAGAACCGGGAATCCCGGTACCGTCCCTGCCTAGAACCGGGAAATGGAATTCTCGAAACCGGGCCCGGTACTGCATGCCTAGTCCCACCGTTGGGCAAAGGCCTGCCCTTGCTTGCCACCTTTTCATCTGCTTTTGTTTCCTGTGGGGTCCATTCGGTATAATTACCTGATTATGATCATTATTTATTCTAAAGAACTTGGCCTATTTCTCCCGTATTTGTTAATCATTGTAGTATTTCGTATGATACATTATGTGACTAATGTTTTTATAATGAATAGATGAACCAGACCTATTACCTTATTCATTCAATGGCATCAAATTCAGCGGTACGTCTGTTGGCTGCGGCCTCAGTGCTTTTAGGAGCGCTTGCTCTGACCAAAAGGGAAAAGGTATGGTTCTTATTTATTTTTCACTTCTCATGCTCTTAAAATGTTACTTTAGTCTCTCTACATCGGGACTAAAACTCTTTATTAATCTCTAGGCACTAAAGTTTTTTTTTTAAATTTATTTTGGAAACTCCAAAACAGCCGATCACCACGGAGCTTGTGAACGGAGGATAATCGGCATTTTCAGTGATTGTGTATGGACCATTTTTTGAGCATGGAAATAACCTCAAAATGACAACTGTGCAAAAATATAAAAAATAACGATTTCATTTCGTGAAACACGATTAATGATTACGAATATGAATCTATTTAATTAAATTAAGGATAATTCATTTTATTATGCATGGTCCAATTAGTTATAAAAAAAAAACAAGTTTGAATCTGTTGGCTGAATATGCAAGAACTTAAAGCGTCACTTTACAACAAAAAAAAACTGCGGAACAATTTTGTAAGAAATTTTGTTCTAATCCATATTGTAATTTTATTAGAGATGGGCCGACTAGGGATTTTGCCGACTAGCCAGTCGGCCGACTAGTCGGTTCTTGAATTGCCGATTAATCGGCCGACTAGTCGGCAATGCCGATCGTAGGTTTTTAGCTAAGTTCGGGTGCAATCGGAAACGTTCGTGTCGTGTAGCTTCATTTCTCGCGTCATTCGTCTCGCGGTCATGTTTTGACCAGTTTTGTTTACGTTATTATTTCGCCGGCGTGCTTCGTGACGTTAATAACGTTAATTAAAAGTAGAAAAGTAAGAAGAACTAATAAAATAGAATGTCGAAAACGAAATCCCGTGTTTGGACATTTTTCGACGATGTTGAAAGTGATACAAATTAAGTGAAGTGTAATCAGTGTCAAGTGCTTATTTCTCGTGGCGGGCAAGGACGAGCTGCAAATACGACAAGTATGACTAACCATATAAAATATAGACATAGTCATTTAATGCCTCAGTTGGGGGCTGCGATTAAAGGCACATCATTTGAGTCACAGTCACATTCTACCTCACTATCGCAAGAGAAGCAACTAACACCAACACCGACGCTCTCGTCAGAACCAGCGACCAGTCATTCAGAACGTCAACAAACTATTCAAGATTGTTTGTTGTGCAATGGCCCCGCGAAGAACCCAGAGATTGTATTATTATTTTTAATAATAATAATGTTAATATTATTTCTTGTTTTGATTAGAGTAAAATAAGACATGTTTGTTAAATATAATAAATAACGCAACATAGTACAAACTATAACTTTTTCATCTTGTGCATTAAAAACTTAAATGTAAAATAAGTTTGTTATAAAATGGTTTAATTTCTTCCTATATTTTCCTAGGCAAATAAGTGCCGAATATTCGGCATTTTTCGCCGACTAGTCGCCGACTAATAGCCGACTACAAATGGTGCCGAATAGTCGGCGTTCCCGACTAGTCGGCGACTAGTCGGCCCATCTCTAAATTTTATACATGTAGAATTTCGTTTTTTTCCTCGCATTGAAAGTGAAAAGTACAGTGTTTAACGCGAGACTAAACAACCATAATGACACTCGAGCTATATAGCCACCCGCGCTGCGCTCGGGTGGCTAAACATCTCGTGTCATTATGGCTTGTTTTAGTCCCTTGTTGAACAATCTACCATTTCCTTTTTTAATCATCTTTTTAAGGTTCCCTACCAAAATGTTAAAAAGGAACCCTTGTGGTGAGACTTCGCTGTCTGTCTATCTGTGTGTCACAGCTGTTTTTTTTTTGTTGTAGTTATTTTTTGTAAGTTTTTTTCTCCCTGGAACTCTAATCTATTAATAAATGATGACATTGTTATTTCAATGTATTATTTAATTGCTATACAAAGGTTAAGTAATATGTTAGAACTATAATGAGCAATATAAAATAATTCAGACTTCAATCGAAAGAATACGTTCGAAATTATGCAAAGGGGTTTGGGTAAAAGTTTTGTCATTCGTAAAAGTCATACATTTTCAAGGTGAGCGGCCATTAGTAAAAGTGGCAAATTATGATAGAATTATTCAAAATAAACATGTTTTATTAAACAATGTAATACTCTTAAGTGCATCGGAGCCGAGATATTTAAATATTCATATCTGGGCGTACTTTTAGAAAAACAAAATTGAACACTTAAATCTTTAATATCTCGCCTCCGATATTATTGAACACCATAAATTATATATATCTATGTGTATTTCGAGGTCTAAATAACTATGTAAAAGTCATCCGTGGCCGCTGAAAAATAAAGACAATATTCTTCAAACAAATTTACCCAATTCCCTTTACGATTCTCATTTGACTTCGAAAAACTATTCAGTAAAGGAGATTCCTAGACCATTTTTGATTATGTCATAGTGACGTAATCAATAAAAACGTAGACGTTTTTGATTTTATTTAAAGTTTAACATTTTATCAGCTTGTTGGCTAGGTGTAGTGATTTTTTTCATAAACTATTATTGTCTTATTCAGGTGTACTACTTTGACTTCGAACACATTAACATAACGTACTATAACCCAAAGTACTTTAAATATTTGAACTTTACCAACATTCGCTACGGACGCAATGACCCGATTCATTACATAAACTGTCACATCGAAACCTTCTATACGTTTGGAAATAATGTTACTGTGAGTAAACTTTTTTTTTTTTACGTTTCCATACAAAAAAAAATAAAAAAACGGAACACTTAATATGATCACTCGTGCGTCTGTCTATCAGCCTGTCTGTCACAGCCGATTTGCTTCAAAACTACCTACTAGACCGATTGAGTTGAAATTTAAATTGATGATATGTAAATTGATGACATAAACACAGATAAATATTTTGTTTAAATATAGGTCATTTACGGGGGAAAAAAATAGGAAATTTATTGAAACAGTTTTTTTTAACGCTTTTTTTTTCTTCGCACCGACCTTAGTTTTTTTTTCTGTTTTGCCTACTGGTTGACTGGTAGAGAATGCCATTGGGCATTAAGTCCGCCATTTGTACTTTATTGTATTTTGTGCAAAGAAGTTTAAATAAATAAATAAATATATAAATATTTTGTTTAAATTGTGAATGCTGTACATGCCTGTAATAGGCTTACATACGAGTATAATGAATAATGTTGTCAGGTTATATTATATTATGAATGATGGATATGTATGCTGTTGGCGTGTCTTTTAAATAAATAAATAAATAAATAAATAAATATAGGTCATTTACGGGAAGAAAATAGGAAATTTAAAAAAAAAGTTTTGCGAACCTTACCGCGTCATATATCAAAAAAAGGGGCTCGGTATGAAGGTCTCAAATTTATTTGAAACCACTGAGACTAAAAACAGAACAACATTAAAAAAAAAGTATGTAATAATTATTTTACGGCACGGAACTTCTCCACGCGAGCTCAACTCGCACTTGGCCGGTTTTTTCCATTAAGCAGCCTTATACGTTCGACCCATCGTGCTGCTAAATTGAAAATGCACGCGCTACAATGTGTTTTGTTCGCACTGACGGGACTACTTAATCTCGCTGCTTGGATTCACTCGACAGTCCGCACGACCGGCGTTGTTTACAGAATCACTACCCTGACCGATTGAGTAGTACACATATATGTAAATTGATGACATAAACACAGATAAATATTTTGATTCAATATGGGTCATTAACGGGGGAAAAAAATAGGAAAAAAAAAAGTTTTGCGAACCTTACCGCGTCATATATCAAAAAAAGGGGCTCGGTATGAAGGTCTCAAATTTATTTGAAACGACTGAGCCTAAAAATAGAAAAAAATAAAGTAGGTATGTAATAATTATTTTACGACACGGAACTTCTCCACGTAAGCTCAACTCGCACTTGGCCGGTTTTTTCCATTAAGCAGCCTTATACGTTCGACCCATCGTGCTGCTAAATTGAAAATGCACGCGCTACAATGTGTTTTGTTCGCACTGACGGGACTACTTAATCTCGCCGCTTGGTTTCACTCGACAGTCCGCACGACCGGCGTTGTTTACAGAATCACTACCCTGACCGATTGAGTTCAAATTTGGTACACATTATGTAAATTGATGACATAAACACAGATAAATATTTTGTTTAAATATGGGTCATTTACGGGGGGAAAAAAATAAGAAATTTATTGAAACAGTTTTTTTTCAATGCTTTTTTTTTCTTCGCACCGACCTTAGTTTTTATTTCTGTTTTGCCTACTGGTTGACTGGTAGAGAATGCCATTGGGCATTAAGTCCACCATTTGTACTTTATTGTCTTTTGTGCAAAGAAGTTTGAATAAATAAATAAATATATAAATATTTTGTTTAAATATAGGTCATTTACGGGAAAAAAATAGGAAATTTAAAAAAAAAGTTTTGCGAACCTTACTGCGTCACATATCAAAAAGAGGGCTCGGTATTAAGATCTCAAATTTATTTGAAACTACTGAGCCTAAAAACAGAAAAAGAAAAGTATGTAATAATTATTTTACGGCACGGAACTTCTCCTCTGGCCGGTTTTTTCCATTTTATCGTTCATCAATGTTCCAGGTCGACGTGTATTTCTACGAATTTCTGAGCAACGAGTACCGCCGCAGCTTTGTCGAACTGCACTTTGGGTTGTGTGAAATGCTGCTTACGGATAAGTTCATGAGCCCTTTTTTAAAAAAGTATTTCGACCAGGGCTGCCCTTTAAAAGCGGTAAGGGACTCAAAATGTTAAAAACCTGAGGGGTAATCATGATCATGACTAGACCCCGCTATCGGAGGTGCAAAATGGTAGCCGTCAAGGTCTTAGAGATGGGTAAAAATATTTATGATTTCGATATCGATGTTCTTTACAATTCGATTTATATGTACCCATACCTTTTTTAGACAACAATTTAACATGTTTTTTTGGCTCCCATGATAATTTATTGAGATCAGAAATGTAAACAATTATCAGTACAACAAAAACACTATGGTTGCTATTTTACTTTTCTAATGTTTCGGATTGCAGGGCAGTGCATGAACGCTCTTGAGATAAACCTTTTCAATAGAGGTATAATACCGACTTATAAGTACTGATAATAAATTATTTACGTCAATAAATAGTCAGTGTCATATAGTCCAGTTTTATAACACGTTTTATTAAAGTCCTAGACTCTCATTATGGTAAAGAAAAAATGTCGACATATAGCTATAATTATCGACATATAGTACCTATTTCAAAATATTTTTTCCCATCCCTAATAACTTGACAGTTACCATTTTGCACCTCCGATAGCGGGGTCTAATCATGACATACTAAAGTAGTTCAGCGGCCTCAATATGGCTGCGCTTATCGCGTGATAAATTTTGGATAACGCATCCGTCACATTCTGCCAGGTAAATAAGTACACATGTCAAAAAGTGACGGATGATTATCGCTGTGTGGCAGAGACCACTTCTTTCCACTTGCTACGATCTTGACAAATTTCTTTCGCTTCTTCCACATTCATACATCGAGTCATGCACGCACGTCAGATTCGGGTACTTAAGATACGGCCCTTTTCCAGTATTTCTCCGATTTGATTAGAAAAAGTACGCCTAGGGCGGCCCCTTCCGACACTTCGACTCACTTTCGATGTGTATAATCATCAATATATTTGACATCAAAATGTAGTAATGTTTTGTGATGTTTTGAAAGATTTGATTGATTTATAAAATAAGAGAGTTTTTCGTCTCTGTCGCACCCAGCATATAATACGATGATGATGATGAATATGATATTCAACTTTTTTAATTATCTAACTAGAGGTTTCGATATTCTCTTCACTATTCCATCCTCTATCTAAAGACAAATTGCAGTGAGGTATACTTTTTATCGTCATTGGCAGTCTAAATAGGAACCGACTTGAAATCAATTATTTATTTATTTATTTATTAAATAATTTCTTGTGGAATCAATGAATATATTTCAATAGAACACAGTTTTCTCGTTTGCAGGGTGTCTACCATGTGGAAAACATATCGTTTGCAAATATCCCTCTACTGAAAACTTTCCCTTTTACAAAGGGGCGAATCTTTGAAACTGTAACGTTGAAGACCACCGGCGAACGGCTCCTCGAAGGATATTACGATGCTGTCATTAAGCAGAAATGGCACCATAATTAATTAGTTATTGATGTGACTGGTGCATAATGAGCAAAGAGCGGAATTCTTCATAGCAAAAATCAAACTGTCAGAGGGATTGATCTAACTGTTTTATCGACTTATCGATAAATATTTGTCTTTGGTAAATATAAGGCTTTTGGATATACATACAAACAAATTAACGGTGTCCCTAATTAGCTGACCGCCACTGTATTTTAGTATAATAGTAAAGAATAAAACAGAAAATACTTTTTTTAAAGTTTTTTATATACCTAAAAGAAATCTTAATCTTTATTTTCTATATCCATTTTTTTATTGTTTTTCTTTTAGGATTAACCATTTTAGTAGCACGGCACGGAAATCACTCATGAAAACTCAAGTGACATAAATTACATATGTGACGCTGAGCTGACATGATTTACTTTAATATGGAGATGCAAGTTGCTTATAGAAGAGGTCAAATGTTACAGAATAATCTTTTAAGTTGATTATGGATACCTAATGCGATATTATTCTGTAACATCGATAAGTCGATAAAACAGTTAGGTCAATCCCTCTGACAGTTTTATTTTTGCTATGAAGAATTCCGCTCTTTGATAATGAGAGGCATTAATACACGAGTGTGGTTTTATGAAACGAGCCTGAAGACGAGTTTCATAAAAAGATCACACTAGTTTTTCAATGCCTAATTTTGTATACAGTCGCATACATAACTTTATCTACATGCATATTGTTATCATAAGTTCTCTAAAATATGTGAGAAACCTGTAGCAGTGTTTGACCTGTATCGGTGGTTATTTCAATATGGTTGCATCTTAATGTTCACATTAAAGTATCAGTCCCCGATACTTTAATGTGAACATTAAGATGCAACCATTTGAAAACCGATACTATAATGACCTGCAATACATTAATGTTAACATTAAAATGCAACCATAAATACAGGTTCCTTATAGGCCATTTGTGTATTGTTTTTGAACATATTGTACGGAAGTTATGACAATCTGAATGTGGATAAAAATAAATAAAGCAACATATCGTTTGCTTCTGGCGTTGCGTATTTGTCTGGAAGAGATCGCTAATCAGCGATAAGGCCGGCTGTTGTTTACCTACATAGATACATACATTAAATCACGCCTGTTTCCCAGAGGGGTAGGCAGAGACCACTTCTTTCCAATTGTTACTTATAATTGTACTGTTTCTCTATAAGGTTTTGTTTGGTGTTTAATAATATGTTGGTGATCAATAACGTGTTTTGTATTGTATTAAGACTTTCTTTTTTGCTTAACTACCACCAAGGAGGCATTCTATATATATTCCGTATCTTTATTTATAGATAGGTTTTTTATTGGGAGTAGGGTTTTTTGCGGTCATTAGTTAGTTTAACCCTATGGCGCTCAAAAACAGGAGTATCCCAATGGTCTCTTAGACCCCGACCGCACAAACGACTTGATTTGCTTTCCACATCCTATCCACTTACTTGTAGACTTTTTGTGTATAGAAATGTACATTTTTGGAAAAATTAAAAAATAAATTACCCTTTTATGTCAAAAATTAAACTGAATAATACATAATTTTGCGTATTTTAGTGAAAAGTAAAACTGGCGCAGTTTCCCAAAAACACTCAACTAAAAAAATACTACACAAAAGTAAACAGGGCGTCCCAAACTTATGGGACATGAAGGGGAAGTACCTTAAATATCGTAGATAGTGAATTTTGCTCAAAGAAGACTAAATGTAAGTAATTTTTAAAAGATGGTAATTCTGCATTCTTAGATTTTCTAAAAATTACTTGCTTCGTCTGGAAATCGAACCGACTTTAATGTCAAAGTCAGTACGGTGATTATTTACCGTACTTTTATGATGCCAATCAAAAGAATAGCTAAAAAAGAATAACTCTGCTTAAGTAACATAGTACTTTAAAAGAAAGGAACAACGTAAAATGATAGAGTCAAATTTCAAGAAAGTTATTTATTGCCGATGCTATACAAAAAGCGACACGAGAACGTGGGCGAGTTGCAAACAGAATTGTGCCATATCACATCGAGTGTTCCCCATAAAATTATAAGAAAATCAACAGGCAGCGGGCTCATAAAAAGATTGGCGATTTGCGTAAGACAAGAGGGATCACATTTTGAGCATTTAATTAATTAATTTACAAAAAAAATCCTACTTAATTGACTACGGCAGTTTCATGTAGGTATGTTTTTAATTTGATTAAAATGATTAATTTTTTTAAACTTAGAATTACCTCAAAATTCAAAATTCTAAATATTTATTCAGTAAATAGGCCACATGAGGGCTCTTTTACACGTCGGTAATCTAGGGTGAATCTACCAGCGCTTCGGACGAGACCATCATTGCGGAGAAGAAGCGCCGCAAGAAACTCCAGCAGAAGGTCAATACCTATTCGGGGACATATCGCTTGTCCTTATTGATCATTAGGCCAATCTGCTCACCCTCCTTTAATCTCGTGACTGTACGTGTTATAAATTTTATTCCAGCATTTAGTCCTAAGGTAGTTACTATTCATGTTTCGTTCGTTTTCCTCCCTGTATACCTTGACAGGCTGTACTAAGCATCTGGCTTTGAAGGCGGACAAGAGTAAGCCGAATGACAGCAACAAGATGAACAAAACACTAATTAAATCGCGACATCCTCCCTTAATACCAAAAGCAGCTAACTGCATAGTAATAGTAGAAGGATTTTAAATGTAATGTGGTGAGCAGTAGAGTATAAAATACTTTGGCTGCTACAATGCAGTTAGTCGCCTTCTTTTTTATCACGGCAGTTTCTTTTTTCGCCGCGAATTCTTCTAGCGACTGTAAGAATCATATTTATTTATTTAATGGCGTCTACATAATAACGTAATTTTGGCAATGTCAAGTATATATAAGCAACGTTGTCCGGTGAATTCTGTCCTGTCGTCGGAGTCTTCCAGTCATAGTCGTTATGACCCTTGAAGAGCGAGCAACCACTTCAATGGCTTGGTGTGATCTTGACCGTTAACTCATTAGGAACCATATTTTCACTGTTATTTTATTCAATGCAAGTTCTTCATCAATATTACAAGCTGTCCCACAAAAACTGCCCTGGATTTGCGAACCAAAATCAACGATAAATTGATTTACAAAAAATTAAATCATTGGACAGATGTTTTCGGAATGACAGCCAGCCATTAGCCCGTGACGGTTCTTATAAGCGTTTTTTTTTTGCTCTTTCGGCGTAATAATCGTTTTCACTACAACGTGTACCCACATTAGGAACTAATATTGTATATGATGGATGCAATAAATAAATAAATTATTATTGTTATTATTATTCCAGATAATTATAAAATTTTCTACTTTAATTTCGCGCTGGCCTAGTGGATAGTGACCCTGCCTGCGAAGCTAGAGGTCCTGGGTTCGTATCCCGGTAAGGGCAGATTTTTGTGTGATGAGCGCGAATATTTGTTCCAGAGTCATGGATGTTTTCTATGTATTTAAGTATTATATTTCTTCTCTATATAAGTATTTATATCGTTGTCTAGTACCCATAGTACAAGCCTAGAGCTTAGTTTGGGACTAGGTCAATTGGTGTGAGATTGTCCCCTTATATTATTATTATTATTATTATTAAATTAGGTTTTTTACAAATTAGGTTTTGTTTTTTTTGGGTTTTTAGGTTTCTTCTCGTAGGTTAGTTATTTTTCAAATAATAAAAAAGTAAAAAAATAAAAAAATAGTACTAATACAAAAAATAAACATTATAAAAGACCTAACCTACGATTGCCGCCGGCAGGCCACAAGCTACCGGTGGTTAGGGCTGCAGAGAGGATCCTCCACACAATACGTGCCATGTCGAGGCACGAGGAGGTCGAGGAGTACTGCCTTCTGTACCTGGCCCTTGATCCAACCATCTAGCGAGAGTCTCTTAAGGTGTTGGTCGAGACTCTTCGCTATAAGACCGTTTGCCATAACGAATGTCATGAGCAATGACCAATTTTACCAAATTACCAAATTTTATTGAAATCCTGGAGAGAAAGAAATCGACATCAAAATTAAAACTCGCCTTTTTCCGCTATGGAGCAAAAATCTTCTACGAACAATGAACCCGACTATTTTGAATTATGTCTCTGGCTACGCGTCTAGTACCAGATGGTGAATGTGTTAATGGAACAAAAAGAAGGAAGTCTACTAGGTGACACTTAAGACGTAATACAAAATGTCATTTCCCGAATTTACTCATGATTACAATCAACTATTAATATGGGACCAACTTCGAAAACGTAAACACAAAATCGACGTCTCCATACAAATTGTGAAACCAGCTGATTGCTTTTGGTATGGGAGATTAAATTTTTTTCTACTGATTTTGATATTAGTCCCATAGTAAAAGTTGATCGTACTGATGAGTAGATTTAGAAAATAAAATGTTGTATTACGTCTTAGGTGTCACCCTGTATACTATTTTCCTGTAATATAGCTTCGCGTTACTTTAAATCCGCTTCAGATTCCGCTCCCGCTCCCGCTCCGCCCTTGATTACTAAATTAGCCTTAGGCAAACTCTCAAAGCCAGATTTTTGGTTAGTGGTTAAGACTACAAGCGATTCCACTCAGCTTTGGCCGCTGTACCTATACATATTGATCCAATACGTTGGGCCACGATATTGGGTAAAGGACGACTTAGCTGTGATATTAGTTTGTAGTTGGTGACCAATATTGGCCGGCCAACCGGGTTGTGTTGGTTTATCGTGCACACATCAAATGTTCTTTTATTAAAGTGTCATTGCATAAATAATCTAATTTAATGCCTTGCTTGGCCCAACGCATTCGTCACGTAAAGTCGCCGTCAATAGAACTTGCAAAAAATGTAAACAAAACCAAAAGAACCAATTCACCGTGATTACTCGATAATCACGTACTTTTAAAGGTCAAGCAAGGTCTTTCCAATGATTTACACACTACAACATTATTTTCATATACTTACAGTTTAAGATGAAATAACTATTAATTATACGTTAATTTGAATAAAAACACGCTTGGTGAATATTTGAGGTTATGTGTCAAACAGTACTAATATGTTTACATCCTTCACCAGTTCTATTTACTTCCACTTCACTGTGAGAGTTAGAGATTCATATACTGTTGATATCACAAGGCTTCGACAAGATCCCCTACACGCTTATTTATCCTGACTACCCTTGTTTTTTCCCCATGGGTCCAATTGCCCCATATTTGGAGTGACCCTCTAGATGCGGACGCAACTTGTCCGTGAAATCTGGGGTATGGGCACCCTTTAAGTAGTTCATGCAAATAAAATATCGCTTCCGTAAAACTATAGAACTATGGTCCTAACTTGCAACAATAGTCCAATTTTACTTATCACATTAGGTACTTTTAAAATATGGTAGCTATAGCTAGAGTTTAGAGCAGTCGATTTCAGGCTAAACAGTTCATATACCCAGCAATAATAGCAGTAAGGTATCATAATCTTGCATATTTTAGAATAATGTAATGACAAAAATTGGGCTATTGATGCAAGTTAGGACGATAGTTGTGTAATTTTGCGGTTCAACTTTTTATAACCGGAAAAAATATTTGATTTGTAGGTTTTAATAGGTTGGAGATAAAATTCGTATTCCGAATATTTGAAGATAAATAAAACGAGTTGTCATGTTGTATCTGTATCAAATAATACAGTGTGGGACATTCATGTCCACAAATAAGTAACGATAGCGTTAAGTGCTGTGAACCGTTTAAAGAAAGAATTAAGTTTATAGCTTCAGTCAATTTAGTGTAATTTATTTTGTAAAGGGTCCATCGTGCAGCAATGTATAACATAAGGTTTAGTTATTTGAGCGATAATTGAGCTATTTTTGATACATTGCGTGGTGTATTAGTTAGTATGAAAGAAAAAGTACAACTTATGTTTATTACAATGTTTTCATATTAAATCACGATGCGTTTTAATTGTTGTCAAAAATGTATGTTCGTATGGATGTCACACACTGTATACCTACTGATGTAGGGTAGGGTGGGTACGATTGAACCACTTTCACTTTAACAGCGTATAGCGAAGAATCTATTAAAGTCACGGATTCAATAGTTTGGTCATATAAAGTATGGTAATCTGGCTTTTAAATAAAGTATATTTTGTAGCTCTATCTCAAATAACTACGCCGCTATTGCCGAAAGAAGAGGACCGGGTAAATTGGTTCAATTGACCCCATGCTAGGGACAATTGAAACGGTATGTGGGTTAATTGAAACACTTCAAATAACTTTGTCCTTATTTGACATATTTAATAGATTTAAACGGTTTTCTATACTACATGAGTATTTGATGAGATCATGATAAAATGGTAACGTAACTATAACTATTTCTATGATTATTACTGAAAGAAAGTTTTAGAGGTAGAGGTAGTTAATAAATATTTTTGTATTCATCGATAGCAGGTAGAAATTGAACTAATAATTAACATATCACATTATCAACATAGATATAATCTATTAATTAGCTATAATGGCATAATAATGCTTAAAAAAGGGAATATCATTTCTCATACAAACAAACATGTTTCAATCATAACCATGTTTCAATCATGACCAAAGTATGTATACCTACGTATACATTTATATACTTATGTAGGTAAACACTTAAATGTGAAAAAGCAAACTAATAAAACCCAAAGTATCAAAGAATAGAAATATTTTTTCATGTAAAAAAGCAAAAAAATCACAGTGTCAAAGAATACAAATAACTTATTTATCGAACCAATCATTTTGGTATCAATTCCTACTTCTTCATGTTCAGAGAAGAAAAAATTAAAGCGTAATCATCTACCTTAATATTTACTGTTTATTTTTGGTTTCTGGACAACCTTGAAACGAATCAGAATATCTTAGTCTTGGAAAACCTAATAAAAACTTCAGAATTATACACATAAAAATGTATACCTAAATATATACATACACCTTATTTTGTAAGCATTTTTTTTCAGGATTATACACATAAAAATGCATACCTAAATATATACACTCACGAGCAAAATAATCGAATCAATGTTTGGATTTTTCCGCCCAATATCTTATTTCTTTCTCATGCGATCCTGAAAAATATATTACCAATTGAAAGGTGATAAAATCTGCTTTTATTTGGTACTAATTTTTTCAGCATTGCATGAGAAAGAAATAAGATACTAAGCGGAAAATTCCAAACATTGATTCGATTATTTTGCTCGTGAGTGTACATACACCTTAGTTTGTAAGCTTTTTTTTTCAGGTTTAAACACATTACCTATATACATTATACACCTTAGTTTGTAAGCTTTTATTCAGGTTTATATAAATTAAAAATTCATTACCTACTAAAAGTAACATTAGTACATAAAAAAAACATATCTCCTCCATTCTGGTTAAAGTCGGTTAAAAAGGGACGGTTGAAACACCGGGACGATTGAAACGTTTCAAACGTCCACAGGCACATTGTTCCAATCGTACCCAACTCCTATTCTTCATTTCAAGGTCAATATTTTAGTCTTAAATACTACTTTAGCGATTACCAATATCAATAAATACAATCTCAAATAGGTATACCATTCAATGAAATAAGAAAAAATACCAAAATACAAGAGGTAATTAAGATAAACCGGAAATAAAAAGAACATAAATGCTTATTTTTGCGTGTGAAATCTTTCCGAAGCGTCCTGCACACGACCGCGTCCTTCGCTGCCCCGCGCGCCATGCTATGGCAACTTAGTACATTTGATATGGTTCGCTTTTCATTCTTCTCTGACATAATTAATATGGCGCGTGGATTAAACAATAATAGACTCTTGGTCAACGGTGTAAGCGCTTCAACGACCGCCTTATGATTGAGCGCCATCTTCGAGACATGACGAGTTTTTTTTCGTAAGCGATACGAAAAAAAACCAATGTCAGTGTTGCTGATGGATTAAAAAAAATGCACTTTAGGAACCAAACAAAAATGTAACATAATACAAAAAAGGATATTTATTAACTTTTGTTATTTTGAAATATATATTATGGTTTATAAAAATGCAAAAATATATAATTTATGACAATTTGTATTGAATCAATATGGCAACACAATAAGTAACTGTCTTGACATTTTTTGACATTGTTCAAATTTTTGTTTCTATGTCAGTGAAAAATTCATTTCCGAATTTTTCATAGAATTTTTCACGTTGCATGATGTGTTATGGTGTGCTTCGTACCTGGCTGCAATAATTGGACCGTAGAAGGTATTTCACATGAATGGGTCACGCACAGATTCCATTAAATATGTTCTATTGATTAAATTGGAAAATGTGTCTGTCTCTCAGCCTTTCAGGCTTCACTGAACTGATAAAATCCCTACAAAATAATACCCATTTACTTTTCATTTCCGATTTTTACAAGCATTTATTTAACTTGCAATGTATGTAGGTATGTACGGGTCAAATCTTGCAAATTAAATTTGACCCACTTCCCGCTAACGGAATGGGCTAAAATTTGGACCACATAGGTATGTAAACTCTATGAGAACGCAATATTATCGTAGCTAAGAGGTGATCTGATGATGGAGTTGGAAGGTGGCGACAGAATCTCCGCTATTCTTAACGTAGACCCACCATATTGGAACTCAATAGTTTGGTCTCGAAAACAGGAGACTTTTACTTTAATTCCTAATCCCCTAGCTGGGGCAACCACAGAGCGTTGCCATTGGGCTCTAACTCGCACTGCGTGCTTCACCTCTAGCGATATAGACGATAGCGATCAGCGATACACGTGTTCTACAATGACGTATACAATTTAAATTAAATAAGATTTAACATAGTTGAGATACCTTATTTTATTACAGAATATTAAATATTTAATAATTTCAGGGGTAATACCGATTCCCTGATGCGTTATTAAAGCAAGTAATTATAACCCCAGTGTACAAGAGCGGGAACCGAGACGATGATGTCTCGAACTATCGCGCTGGAGTTTTAAACAGGTGTAGTATTTACTTATTTAGTACTAAAAACTAAAGTAAGTATACCTTATCATTAGTAATTATTTATTTAGATAGAACAAACTTGAGTCACCGAAAATAAAATGCTTCAAACATTAGAAAGCTATTATACGAAAGCTCTTAAGTTATGTATGATATGTGATATTATATTATTTATTTCAAAAACTTGAGATATTTAGGTAAGTGCATTTGAAGTGAAATACAAACAAACAACACCGTGTTCCTTTTTTAAAAGACTTCAAAAAAGGAGGTTCCCAAAATTCATCTGTGTTTCTTTTTTTATGTTTGTTACCTCAGAACTTTCGACTGGGTGAACCGATTTTGATGATTCTTTTTTTATTTGAAAGCTAGTGCTTTCTATTTGGTCCCATTTTTATCAAAATTAAGATCTTAGATTAAGATGATGGAATCTATGAGGAATCAACGGAACTCTATAAAATGTATAGGCACACCTTTAGTGATTTTGGTATTGTTCATAGTAACTCTTGTATTTGCTCTTGGAAAGCACTATTTGGTAAAGTGGAACTGATAATGAAGACCACAGATGGCCACCGGAACTCCTAAACGGTATATATTTCAAGCGTGCTGACAAGATATTTCGATTAAGATAGTTGAGCGACTATGATGAAGCATACTTAGGTTTAAATATATGACTCTGACTTTCCCGCGACGTTGCTTGCGGCGAGATTTAAATGTTCTATAGTTTCTTATTAATTGAGAAGTGGGACTACATAACAGCATAATTATGATGACTTAAAAGTATAAAATAAAATTATAGTTTAAAAAACAAAACACCGACTGCAAAAGCAAAAAATAACTTCTTTTAAAATGGTAGCTTAGGTCAGTCCAACTGAAGTCGGCGTCCTACAATATTTTTAACCAAAAGCAGACTTCAGTTGGACTGACCTATTACCTAACATTTAAAAGATGTTATTTATTTCCCCGTGTGGTAACCGGATTAGAATAGTGCCACTCCGTACCTTTCCGTGGATGTCGTAAAAGCCGACTAAGGTAATAAAGGCATGTAGTACTGTTAGGCGATGGGCTTGCAACCTGTCACTACGAGTAATACACTGGTAAACATCTTCGCCTAAGTTTGCAAAATGTGGTTACAGAATTATCAAAAAGTTTTTATAGTCGTTGCAAATTCTGTAGCTCTGCCTACCCCACTCTGGGAATAAAGGCGTGAGTTTATGTATGTATGTATGTATGTAGTTATTGCTTTTTGAAGGCGGCTTTGTGTTAATTTTACTTTGTTTTAAAACTACTTAATAACAACCCTTTTTATTTCACCATGTCCGTCTGTCCGTCGTCCGTCTGTCGACGGTTTTACTCAGGAGACTATTGACACAGAATAAGTAGTAGTACAAGTACTATTAGTACTACAAAGCTAAAGAGTTTTAATGTAGCACCAGCTGTTGCCCGCGACTCCCCCCCCCATTTGACTCCGGACGGTGAGGTGAAGAAGTAACATGATCAATATCCCACTTTTGACACCGAGTTGTTTTTGACGACTTGAACTTTAACCTTTTTTATTTTCGAATTTATAACATTCGCCCGAAAACAATTTAAAAAACACTGAATTTTATTTTAGCTCTCGCAATGGCATAATTTTGTCTTGACGGCACCGATGATGGTGCGGAACGAGAGCGTTGTTGTAGTGGATGCTGCACAATTGGCTGCGGGTATTCAATGCAAGAGCCGTAAATTTTGCTTCACGATGACTTAAAACACAGGTAAAGTTAAACGGTGATTACACTGAGTCGTTCCCGTAATGCGGTCGCCGAAGTTGTTTCAAACTACTGCGGCGAATGAACGTCGTCTTTACATTACTTTAGGTCTGTCCGCCTACTTCGATCACGTAGCTAGGCGGTTGCAGCTGTCGATCGCTGAATTCAGCCGACTGCCGTGTTCTGTTACACCGTTGCAGTCGCCGTATGTAACATGGGGCGGACGACTCAATGTAGTTGCAACAAAAATAAACATTTTACTTCTCATGCGCAGGGAAGTTACATATAGGCGGCATAAAGTTAGGTAGGTATATGTTTCCTCTAGGGACATAAGTCCTTTAGCTTTTGGATTTTCTTGGACAGCCACATACTTAGAGCCAAATACGATATGTATGTCTGTGTGTATGTGTATGTATGTATGTACCTATGACGTAAACAAAACGTATGATACGCAACCAATCCACTAAGTTCTTGTTCGAAAGTTGTAAAATTAACCCCAACGGCTGACTTGGTTGAAGCACCCCTATCATCATGTTTAGGTTTACGTAACAAAATGGTAAGAAAAGTATCTTTGCCGTTGGAGACGTTTGATTTTTGCTATGTAGGTAATTTTCGCCCCTTGGAACTGAGACAAGAGGTACTTTATTATAATAAATTTTTATTATTTTTAGGTTACAAGAGATTCTTGGAGGCGGTTTTGTGTCCAGAGCAAAGAAATATGTCCCAGTTTTAACTAGAACACCTACTTATCTGCACAAAGATTCTGTCTCGTATTATCTGTGAGATTATAGAAACCAAATAATACTTAAGCTAGAAAAAAAACAAAAGATTGTCATAATAACCTGCAGTGAAGACCAGCTGAACTCCCATTATGTAAAAAAGAAAAACAGTGACTGACGCCTCTCCGCCTCTCTGAAGATGAAGATGAAGCGAAATACCCGACTCAAAGAACAATTGGCTGATCATCATCTAAATCATTATTTCTAAGAACTGTCTTTGAGGCTATTGAAACCAATCAATTTATTTCTGTTAAATGAAGTGAAATGAAATTTATTTATTTGCGTTAGACATAGTTACTATACTTACATATTATGATGATCTTAACACTAAATATTAGAACCATACATCTAGACGTAGATAAGTCATGCAAATATTTAATATGAAAGTGTTAATTATACTGATATCACTAAACTAGAGTTGAGTGTAGTTTAGTTATGATCTAATAGGCTAGACGTTTTTTCCATCACATGGGACCAACGGCAATAAGACCACTGCAGAAATCAGAAAAAAAAAGTAAAGTCCAACATTCTTACTACGCGTTGAAAACACCCCACCGCATACAAATTGATACTCAATTACGACGTCAAAATTGATTAAATCTACACTAAATTTATGGCAAAATCAAGTTCTTACGTACACAAGATCGTAAAAACTGCTCAATAAAAAAGGCTCAGTCTAAAAATCTCAATTTTCGGATCTTCGAAGTCTTACGTAGGTATTCATAGGTCGCTCCTATAGGTCGTCTTTGTTTTATAATAATTTCCAGTTTTCAATCGATATTAAGTACTAGGGTAAGTGTATAGTAAAGTTCCTGTGTGTATAGGAAAGTTAAAAGCCCCTCACTAGTTTGTAAGTTGCTGTGCCCTATAAAGATCTCATACCTTATAAGTAGTTATAAGTTACCTAACACCTGTATATTATGAATAACAGCTTATGAAAGCAATAAAAAGTTGAAAAATTAAGTTCAACAATGTCATCATCCTAATTAGGTACGCTAATTTGTTTAGAAAACTCGTCATAATTTTAAACAAGTGTATCTAAACATAATAAG
The DNA here is from genome assembly GCA_963966035.1 of Acleris laterana. Classification (NCBI taxonomy): domain Eukaryota; kingdom Metazoa; phylum Arthropoda; class Insecta; order Lepidoptera; family Tortricidae; genus Acleris; species Acleris laterana. Next base: position 1,741,747 of record OZ014458.1, on the reverse strand, counting down.
CTTAAATGCAATAAATGATTTATTTACATATTCATATGTTTACATGACAATGTAATTAGTTGGATTCCTCGAGCTCTGAAAATAGATAGGTACACTGCGGCCACATCTGTGAGATTTGAAAATATTTTTGTGTTAATACTTACTAGTTAGTTATTACTAGTTATCTTTCTTTATTTATGTTAAAAAGAGATGCCAGTTGATTTGGCCGCAGTATTAGGAAGACCCATTAAATATATGATCCTCACAGAGTATTAGTTATAAAAGGTTTTAAAAAACATTTGGAAAATAAATTGATCTTGAGAGATCCTGTATTGAGTGGACTGTTTCCGGCTAAAATTATTGACTTATCACTGATTTATATGCAAATAAGAAATGATTAGGCGCGGCGGCGCGGCGTAGCCCCACTTACTAATTAAAAGCCCGTCGTTTTTGCGAGTTTATCAGTTCTCAATGTAAAACATTGCCATCACGCCTAATATGTTCTTTTTTGCAGTACTTACTCTAAATCAAACTTAACCCCTTTTTCATACAACATTATGAATCACGGTGTTTAAAGCCATAATAGTTAATATGTGCCAAGTGTCTTAACTATCATTGGTCTTTAAGTACCTGTTGTGATTTTGTATGAATAAAGGGGTGGAGAATAGCTTACGTATGTGGTTATGTATAAGCACATGCTTACACACACATACGCATAGAATTAGTTTAAATAACATGAACTAGATGGCAGAACAAGCAACCTTTTTTTTTTTTTTACTCGGACAGAAAACAACGCCGAGTTGCCAGTCTATATCCAGTGTACAATAGTAGTCTTTGCCGCGCGCCACTGTCCAAAGATTCGAAAATAGCCGATGTAGTAACGAACTTCGTGTCGCGCTGGTAGGTGTAAAGGTTTCCGAGAAATTTGAGTTGTTTCAATCATGACCCGTTTCAATCGTACCCACCCTACCCTACTTAAAATATTTATTGTAAGTGAGAACTGTTACATTTTTACTCTAAACAAATAAGTTTTTTTGACTAAATATTGTTCCAAATATATTAAATGAAAGTTCCGTTTTCACATAAATATTTAATATTGTCAAAACATTAAAAACAAAGAAAAACGATTTTTCTGTTCGTAATATCGTAAAAACTCGATTTTGCTGTTTAGTTTTTTACCTATTTCTATTTCTAAACGATAAACATTATCTGATTGACAGAAGCTTTTTCTATTAAAGGTAATATGTGATTTATTTGGGTTATCTGTATTGCTATCTCAATCGGCATACACGAGCTTCTCTAGGTACACTGTCAACGGTTTAAGGTTATAGTTTTTACTTAAATGACAGCTGTCAAAATTGACTTCTTATCAGCCAGGCACTATAATTTATTTAAAGTATGTTTTGCCAGTGGTTTACCTTAGGAACAATGTTTGTAATTAATCTACAGATAAAATACGTATGTATTTTCCTTAAATCATCACCTAATTTACCTTAAAACGAAATAAGTTACATAATTTAATTAAAGACTCCATTAAATTATGACACATTTAACGCTAAATAAAACTTAACAATACCTTATTAATATAATAAATGCGTTTAATGTACCTATAATGTGCTTGTTTGTTTGTTATTTCTTTACGGTTCAACGCCGAAACTCATCATCGCCATATTCGGGACACACAACACACAAACACAGAATAGGTACTTTTATATCGAAAACAGATTGTACGGACGATAACAATAAACGTCACACGGTTCTTAAAATTAGCGTTAGTTGGTATTTTTATGACCATAGCTCGCTCGGACAGGTCATTGCAAAACAATCGCAACACGGTAATGGAACAAGATTAAGACTGCACCGAGCAAACGTCGAGCGTCCAGTGGCGCCCACATTACTATTATTGTGTTTTCTAATTAAGAAAATATTTTTCTTGGAATCAGATGATACGTTTTTGTACTGCAAGTAAAACCACAATTTATGGGATACGTAACAAACTTTAATAATAATTACCCTTTGAGTAGTCAGCTTAACGGGAAAAGGTGGCCACTTTTTTCCGTTAAGTTGATAACTCGAAGGTGAATTGTTATTAAACTATGTGACATACCCGTGTGGTTGCCGGGTTAGAATAGTGCCACTCCATATCTTCCCGTGGATGTCGTAAGAGACGGCTAAGGGAATAAAGTTGTAAAGTAGGTACTGTTAGGCGATGGGCTTGCAACCTGTCACTAATACACTGGTAAACATCTTAGCCTAAAAGTGCAAAATGTGGTTACAGAATTATTAACAAGTTTTTATAGTTGTTGGTAATTCTGTAGCTCTGCCTACCCCACTCTGGGAATATAGGCGTGAGTTTATGTATGTGTATGTATGTATGTGACATACCCTTTAAGTTGTGTTTTTATTTGTAGTACAAAAAAACACATCGTACAATTTCAAGAAAATATTTTAGTTTATTAGAAAACCCAATAATAGTAATGAGGGCGCCACTGTACATCCGGCGTACGCTCGGCGCAGTCTTAACTGCGTTTGGCCCATGCATGGGTTAGGGGCCCCGCACCCTATGAATCATTTCTTGCGAGGGGAAATTTGCACACAAATGCAGCTCTGCACATCTACATACAAAAAAAATACTGCATTGATGACACTGATACATTAAAAATAGGAACAATACACTGACAAAATTTGCGCGCCTCGAGCAATTTTTTCACTCAACTGATTTGTTGGTCGACAGATCCGAATTTTGCAAAAACGAGTGGACTCGATGTTGGGTAACAAATCCGACAATAAAATTCACGAATTTGGTGTCTTAATGCAAAACAACAGCTATTATACGATAACGATTTACTGAAATGTGTAATGTTACACGATCTTTTTGTAAGTTTCATGTCCCAGACCTCTTTTTACAGCAGAAAACAGAGTAATTCGGCATTTTAAGTGAAGGTGATGTTCACTCGCATGACTGGACTCTGTCTAGTTGTTAATCCTAGTGCCAACTAGTTTTATTAGATGCGCATGCCCGCTTGGGCTTGTACTTTGACAGAGAAGAAATGGTGCGATGGCTACTCCCTTCCGTGATGCTCAAAACATCAAATGAATTTTTGAAAGTAAAAGGGCTCCGAGATATTGTATTGCCAATTATTAATCTGGCCCCAACTACAATGCATAAGATAAGATAACATGTAACACGCCCTCTGTTAGCTTTACATGTTCACATTGACACCAATCCTCTGATACTTATCTATTTAAGTCTTTAGTCTCTAACTTACAAACGTGAAATAACCGTGGGGTAGCTCAACCATGCTTTGCCCTTATCTGTCATTTGAATTTGACAGATAGGCACAAAGTATTATGGTGTCCTAACGCTCAGTGTGGGCGTACCTTTGTAGCAAAAATTGGCTACGCAAGCCACTGGAAAGCGCACCAGACAGCTGCACCATCTGGCTCTGCTACAATTGATAGTTCGATGGAATCATCATCATCATTACGAATGTCGTTCACAGCTGTTCTTTTTAAAGAACAATCTCGACTTAGTATCTCTCAGTAACGCGCGTGCTCTAAACAAATTTTTGTCTCTCCCAACTCTTGCGCAGTGTTCTGGAAGTTCATTCAAAGGCCTATAGTCACATTTGTCTAAAGAGAACAATCCTTTGTAGTGCTGGAGTCGCATGTGGGACACTGGGTTGGTGCTCTTGGTTTTAGCGATGGGGTTGGTAAAGCAGTCCGTGAGGAACGTGACGCAGAGGATACTGTAGGCGTCAGCGCAGGCTCTGATGATGAACGTTCCAGGGTGCTTGATGACCATGGCTTCGGCTTCTGAGCGGCGAATGTCGCCCCAGTACCAATCGAATCTGAAATATTAAAAAAAATGCTTTAAGACTGCGCCGAGCGTACGCCGGATGTACAGTGGCGCCCTCATTACTTTTATTGTGTTTTCTAATAAACTAAAGTATTTAAGATTGAAAAGGGCATGCTTCGATGGTTCGGCCATTTGGGAAGGATGGATGAATGAAGATTTACGAAAGAGATATACAGATTGAAAGTGAGTGGACGAGTCGGAAGGGGCCGCCCTAGGCGTACTTTTTCGAGTCAAATCGGAGAAATACTGGAAAAGGGCCGAATCTTAAGTTCCCGAAACCGACGTGCGTGCATAACTCGATGTATGAATGTGGAAGAAGCGTAATAAATTTGTCAAGATCGTAATGGAAAGAAGTGGTCTCTGCCCTTCCCTCTGGGGAACAGGCGTGATTTAATGTATGTATGTATGTAAAGTATTGTCTTGAAATTGGACGAAACGTTTTTGTACCACAAATGAAAACACAAGTTAAATGGTATATCATATAGTTTAATTACAATTCACCTTTGAGTTATTAACTTAACGGAAAAAAGTGGCCATCTTTTCCCGTTAAGCTGACTACTCAAAGGGTAATTGTTATTAAAGTTTGTTACGTATCCCATAAATTGTGTTTTTACTTGCGCTACAAAAACGTGTCGTCTGATTCCAAGGAAATTCTTTAGCTAATTAGAAAACACAATAATAGTAATGAGTGCGCCACTAGTCTGGACGCTCGGCGTTTGCTCGGCGCAGTCTTAACGAGCTTCCCCACAGAGCATCGGCGTCGAATATTCCAGTGGTGTGGACGTTGACACGAGCGTTACAAAGCTTACACAATTGGATTGTTCATATTTTTACAATTACTCCAATTCGAAAATCATTTCGAGGAATAGGGTTTTAAAGCCGTTCCGCATTATTAAGTTTTTGAAATATTTATCTATTTTGGATATTTCGAAAAATGTATATATTTAACCTTTGTTTGATTTTCGTTTTCGGCTTGTAGCCGTCCTAGGTGTATTTTACGGGTTAGGCGAAAACAGCTTGAAATTGTATGTTTTAATACACTATTACAACCATTTTTCTTCATTAGATATCATTTAATTGTTGTAATTTATTAGAAAATGCCATCCCAAATTTAAAATACTCACGTCATCCATAAAATATCTGCTAAATAAATAAAGATAATTTAAACAAAACTATTGGGTCAAATACAAAATTAATGAAATTGGTGTCTTGAAATTTCCTATTCTTTCGAATGAGAAAGTAAAAACCGTGAGTTATTTTTTTTGGTCAATCCCAATTCTCGATGTTCAACGCCGAATGCTCATTACACACGAATGCGTTTTTAGTTTATTTGAAAAGAGGAACATGCTTTTTATTATGTGTTTGCCAAACTCTCGCCCAGTTTGTTGGTGAGTGAAACGCTAAACTTATAACCAGACCTAGGAATATACGGGGCAAAACTAAATGACAGCTAGGGATTACCTATATCGATAAACTTAATTTGACGACGCGCTGGCCTAGTGGGTAGTGACCCTGCCTACGAAGCTAGCGGTCCTGGGTTCGAATCCCGGTAAGGGCAGATATTTGTGTGATGAGCGCGAATATTTGTTCCTGAGTCATGGATGTTTTCTTATGTATTTAAGTATATATTTCTCTATATAAGTATTTATATCGTTGTCTAGTACCCATAGTACAAGCCTAGAGCTTAGTTTGGGACTAGGTCAATTGGTGTGAGATTGTCCCCTTATATTTATTATTTATTATTTATTTATTTTAATTATCGATGCTTTTCCCATATACTAGTGATCGCTCCAAGTTTAGATTGTAAAAAGAGTTTGTTTTAGTTATTTTTTAAATTATGCAATTTAAACCAAATAGCAACATAATTCTAGTCATTCTTTATTTTAAAAGGATTCATAACCTTCACTCATCGTCGTCATATTGTTTTTACTCCTAACAAATTCTAGTCGTTTATTTTAACAATCGTAAATGGGACAGTCATTCTAATACACAATAAGGAAAAAATATATGATGATGATGAGTGAAGGTTGAAAAATCCTTTTAAAATAAAGAATAACCAGAATTATTTTGCTATTTTGTTTCATTGCATACTTTCAATCAAATTTTATTTTTACAATCAAAACTTGGGGCGATCACTAATATACGAGTATGGGAAAAGCATCGATAATTGAGTTTATCGATATGGGCAATCCCTAGCTGTCATTTAATTTTGCCCCGAATATTCCTAGGTCTGCTTATAACCTTACTAGCTTATGCACGCGACTAGTCCTCGTAGAATAGTGTAGTTTTTGCCACAGTAGTGTAATTTTTGTAAATGTAAAACCAACTTAACATTGTTTTTATTTTATTTCTATAAGTCTAAAATTTTTTGTCATTGTTACGTAACCTTTATTGCTTTGCTTGCTCTTTTGCATTCCCATAAACTAGTCTTGTTTTCAGTTTCAGTTTTGCCAACCTTAACAGGGTTTAATTTGTATGGTCATTCGAGATAATCTTTAACAAATGATTTCAATTATGATCCTTGATGTTTTTCATTTTATGTTATTTTGTGTTAAGTGTGTCACTTTCCGTCTCTTCACCAAGCGGTTCCAACGGAAGACCAGTGCTGGCTTTACGGCTAGCGAATGCTGAGTTGGGACCGTTTCGCAACTGTTTCTCTGTGTCTTATTTTTTGTATCTATGTACCTTATGTTGTTTTATATTGTTGCGAATAAATGTATCTTTATCTTTATCTTTAAATGGAAATGTAATTAGTGATTTTAAAAAACTTACTTTGTCAAAGAGCAGTAGGTTCGACAAATCGGTTCCGCTTCTGTGTTATTTGCAGTGTCTGTTTCTTTTAATCTGTTGTAGCCGTTGAAGCCTGCAATAACAATCAACGTTTAGAGATGCGACCTCACTAACGCGTTAAATACTATATACAGGGTGGAAAGATAAGTCGGACCCTGGAGGGAAACTACCTTAAATCCTTAAATAGGCTCATTTTACTTAAAGGAGACATTCCTTTATTTTTAAAAAGAAACAAAACTGCATTCAAATATTTTCTTAAATTTTCTTGTCTCAACCGGGAATCGAACACATACACATACATAAACTCACGCCTTTATTCCCAGAGTGGGGTAGGCAGAGCTACAGAATTACCAACAACTCTAAAAACTTGTTAATAATTCTGTAACCACATTTTGCACACTTAGGCGAAGATGTTTACCAGTCGCAACCGAACCGAACTAGCTAAAAATGAAAAAAATTAAAAGTACCTATTTTATTCTTCTAATCGATAGGATTATTGTTCGGGATTAAATTTAATGTCTCTAAGAAATACTTAGTCTTAGAAATAAAAAACGTGAAATTTAACATTAATCATAGCGAGTGTTTACTTTTACATTTTGAGCTGGTTCGATTCCCGGGAGAGCCAAGATCATTTCAGAAAATCTTTGAATGCAGTTTTGTTTCACGTATTTGTTTTGTAACACGTCAAAAGTAACTCAGGATATAACAGGCCCAATAAACAAGCATAATATGGTCGGTAAAAAATAAATAAAAGACACGGGCACTTTTACACGTCAAGAATCTACCAGGGCTTTCCAAGAGCAGACCACTGCTGAGAAGAAACGCCGCAAGAAACTCAATATGCATTTTGAGCATTAAGACTACGCCGAGCGTACGCCGGATGTACAGTGGCGCCCTCATTACTATTGGTGTGTTTTCTAATAAACTAAGGTATTTTGTACTACAAATGAATACACAACTTATAGGGTATATCACATAAGTAGTTTAATAACAATTCACCTTTGAGTTATCAACTTAACGGAATAAAGTGGCCACCTTTTCCCGTTGAGCTGACTACTCAAAGGGTAATTGTTATTAAAGTTTGTTACGTATCCCATTAATTGTGTTTTACATGCGCTACAAAATGTATCGTCTGATTGCAAGGAAATTCTTTAGTTTATTAGAAAACGGAATAATAGGAATGAGGGCGCCACTGGACGCTCGACGTTTGCTCGGTGCAGTCTTAACTTGGCATATTTATATACATTATATTGACAAGTATCATTTTGTAATCTTTTGGGTATTTAAGAAAACTTATAGCTAAAAATCACCTCTAGAGAACGTGCATTTAAATAAAAAACCACTTCTAAGTCGATCCACCCGTTTGAGACATAAGGTGCTACAGAGAGATATACACATACACACACACATACAACATAGTAACCTAACGGTTTACGAGTAATTCTTTGGGTGAAAGTTAAAAGGAAATGTTAGCTGGAAGAGGTTCAACTTACTATTTTTTTGTATAATACAGTGTTTACATAATATGCATAAGCTAACAATTAAGGGACAAATATAAACCCACAACTAGTCGGGCTATACAAAGCTTGAATAAATTTATTTACCTAACAATTACAAGGAAATTAAACTAATTTTAGGATAGCCATATTTGTAATCCGTACTATAATTTATCCTTATAACACCGTAACTTTATTATATCATAATGAATTCCCAGTTTCCTTTTTTGATAGTAAAATTCCAGTGACGTAAGCATCGACAGGAAAAAAAACTGGGGCATAGGATAACGTTTATTAAGTATGTTTTATACGCACGAATTGAGTGTCTATGGGTAAAAATTGTTAAAAAGAAAAAAACAGTGGAAATCTTATAAAAAAAACTAGCAGCTCGCCAGCGGCTTCGCCCCGCTGTAAATTTCCCGTTCTCGTTGGAATTTTCTATTTTTTTCTTACATATATATCAAGCTTATCCTGACGATAACGAACACAACAAAAAAGAAATCAGACAAATCGGTTAAGCCGTTCTTGAGTTATAAAATTACAACGAAAAGTGGTATTAATTTTTATATACACGGTGATTTTTTTTTGGTGATCAGAAACCAATTTTCTAATTCAGTTATTAATGACGATCACGTTTAAGTCGCAGTTACATGAAACAAAACTATTTTTTTATGTCAAAAATTGTTTTTGGAAGTAACTTTTAATTGAAATTAATTGTCACCCTACTAATTGTTTAGTCTATGAGTTAACAACACTTAGGGCCACTTGCACGCAGAATTTAACCCTGGGTTAAGGCACTAACTCGAGTTACTAGACGTCAGATTCATACGAAAACTGACATTTTAACTCGAGTTACGCCCACTTGCGTGGACCAGAGTTAGCGTCTTAACCCGAGGTTAGGCGGCAAACCACGTACAAAAGTAGACGCTTAACTCTGGGTTAAGGGCTAACTCTGGTCCGCGCAAGTCCGCCTTAGTGTCTTAACCCAGGGTTAAACTTTTCGTGCAAGTGGCCCTTAACTGATAAGTTTATTGACGTAATATCTGTCAAATTTCCCGCCAGAGCGATGGCACTTGACGACACGTGTCTACTTCACTTCAATAATTAATGTAGGATGTCCATGTATCCAGTGGTGATTGGTTTTAACAATATCATTAAATTAAATAAATTAAACAGTGAGTTAATTGTTTGAGACATCAACCATTAAATTCCATTTTTGTTGCTTATTAATAATTTTCAACTCCTGATCACCGATAAAAAATCACCGTGTATATAGATTACCTAGTCCGAAATTACTTAGCGTAGAGCTTAGGATTGTAGGTCACGTTGATGAAACACTACAAAACTTTGTCGCATAAAACCAACGATTAATTCCTATGTAATTTAGTTCGCTCATGGAACCCCTAATAATTATTTGTCATAATGCATCGTTTGTCCGAACTTTCGTTTATCCTAAAACCATTTCCGCTAAATTTTTAAAACTTTTTAGTGTTGTTATAATACAAGCCTAATCTAACCGAACCGCAGATATAATAGGAAAACTTAAAAAGTTGCCTGACTCATGTCAAAACCAGTTTAGAAGAAAAATAAATACATTTATTCACTACACAGAAAACACACGAATAGACAAATAAAAGATAAAAAAACAATGTGACAGAAACAACACGGAGTGTGTGTCCTCGCGGTAGTGAATCGGACCCTGGCAAATGGAAATTCGGACAAGCTACGAGGGTGGATTGAAAAGTTCTGAGCCTGGTAAAAAAAACTAACTGGCTCACTTTTTATAACAATTTTATTTTTCGACATAGTCTCCATGAAGGTCAATGCACTAAGTCCACCTCGCCTCCAACTTCATTATCCCATCAAAAAAAAAAGAATCTCTGAGGTCGTTAAAATATGAGTCTACTGCTTCTTGTACCTCCATATTAGTCAAAAATCTTTGTCCTCCCAAGTGTTTTTTGAGGTTTGGGAAGAGATGATAATCGGAAGGAGCTAGATCCGGCGAGTAAGGGGGATGCGGCAGCACTTCAAATCCACAATCATGTATTTGTGCCATTGATTTCGCCGAAGTGTGAACGCGAGCGTTGTCTTGGTGAAACAATACTTTTTTCGACCGCATTCCAGGTCTCTTTATTTTAATTTCCTCTCGCAGACGACGTAAAAGAGCACAATAGTACTCTGAATTTATTGTTTTGCCCTTTTCGAGATAGTCTATCATGATAACCCCCCTGCAATCCCAGAAAACCGAGGCCATTACCTTATTAGCTGACAAAATGACCTTGGCTTTTTTGGGTGGTGGTGAACCTGGTCTTTTCCATTGCCTGGATTGTTCTTTCGATTCTGGTGTACTGTGGTGGACCCATGTCTCGTCCATAGTTATAAAACGATTGAGAAAATCTTCGGGGTCACGTTGAAACATGTCCAAACAATCTTGGGAAATTGTAACACGTACTCGTTTGTTCTCGACTGAAAGCAGTCTAGGCACCCACCTGGCTGACACCTTAGAAAATCCAAGAACATCGGTGATGATGTTCTGTGCCCGCTCATAAGAAATACCCATTGCTTCCGCTATCTCCACAATCTTCAATCGCCTAACCTTCTTATCGCATCTAATATTTTATTGACATTTTCATCCGTAGTAGCCGTCAACGGCCGCCCACTCCTAGGCTCGTCTTGAACAGTCTCCCGGCCACGTTTGAAATCAGCTACCCATCTTTTTATGGTAGCATACGATGGAGCAGATTGCCCTAATGTTTTGTTCATATCTTCAAATATTTGTTTTGGTGTTAACCCCTTCTTTTGCAAATATTTTATGACAGAACGGTGCTCAATTTTATCCATTACTTGAAAAATCAGTGACCTTATGTAGCAGTTCCAGCATAAAATGTAAAATTGTGACAAGAAAAAAACAAAAGATAGTGCATAATGGCGACTAAATATGGCACTTTTACCTGCCAGTATTTATTTGTTTTTTTTTTATTATATACAACCTTAGGCTCAGAACTTTTCAATGCACCCTCGTATGTGTTAGGACAAACTTTGTTAGGGATTCCTATGTAATTTCTATATCGTCAGTTGACGCTGTCATGACAAGGTTCTATGGTGGATCAACATTTAAAAGCGTCGATGGTACCTACAGCTGTTCATTTTATCTTACGAGTGCAGCTGCATATTACTTGTAGGTGTGATGCAATTAGAAATGCACACTACGGCGACGCTTAGCGGCGACGGTATTTTTTAGCGGTGGTTCTTAGACATGTATTATCAAAATTGGTTCAGCCGTTTTTGAGATATACAGACACTCAGATACATAGACATAGAGATACACGTTATAAACTAACCCCCTATTATTCATTTCATGTATTTAAAGAGACGTTGCTAGCTATATAATAGTCATATTCTTAATTTGGAAAAGTTTAAAAAGAGTGATATTAAAAAATTCAATTAAAAATTAAAAATCCCCTGACTCTCAGTATGTAAAGAAAAACCTCTAAAAAGTAAAAATAATAAGTATTGGCCCTATAAGTTTAATTATAAGTAGGTATTAATATTTTGATTCAAGCGTCGACACGTTGGGGGCCGCTAAGTGGCTGGGGTATTTTATATTATTTACTTTACTTTGCGGTCCCCCGACGTGTCAGTTTTTTAAATTTTAAAGTTTTGGAACAAAAAACACTCACCATGCATTTTAAAACGAAATAAATATAAATATTGCACTTAAACAGCGCACAGATCGCGGTCACACTTAAATAATAACTAACCATGTTTCCCTTTATTGTTAGCAATTTGAGTAGGTACTAGGAAAACGACTAAAAATAAATTCTATATTAATAGCAGCAAAACTGCAAATTAAATCAACAAGTAAGGACATGAAACAAAATACGACATCCAATGTTATGACTAATTGACTACAGTTCTATTGTTTTAAGAACGCATCTTTTAATGTAACAAATTTTACACACACAAGCAATAAAACTTGTGTAGGTAGGGTATCGGAATTGAAAGTCGGTATTGAACCTCGATATCGGAATCTCAGAATTACGCAGGCAGGCAGGGCATATAATAAATTATCGGCTTATTTCCAAAACCGGAATTGAAAATCGGTATATTGTGACTCAATATCGGATTTCCGAATCGAGGATCTATTAGAAAAACACACTTTCTATTCAATATTAAATACCGACTTTCAATTCCGATCTGGAAATCATCTGATACGGCATGCCCTACATATGCATAGAAGGTGATGTCATCTATGTGTTGGAACCTGAAACTATACCAGGCAACTCCACAGATAACTTCGAAATACTACGTTTGTTTCGATATTACAATACCAGAATTAAAAGTTAATGAATATCGGAATTACGATATCGATAGGCACAGTATCGGAATTAAATTTCGATATTTAAAGTGTTCCGGTATTGCTCCGTTTAATCTCGTAATTGTAATATCAGAAAAAATTGTCCGAGTTTCCGAGATCTCGGAATTCATGCTCTAATTGTAAGATACAATGAGTTTTAAAACAAGTAGATCCCGTTATCTAACGCTTAGTTTGGGGGCACGCTAAAATACTGACTTTGTTTCACATCATAGGTTGATTCATATTTACTTGTTAGTAGTTATTTTATTTGTCAAAATATTTTTTTCCTGTAGTGAAATAAGGAAGTTCAAATTTATAACAGTAGGTATTGAAAACAAAAACTGCATAGAGCATTACAACCAACTAAAGTTTTTGTCAGTTACATCTGTAGAAGTCGAAAAATCATTTTTATTTTTAAAATGAATTTGTATAAGCGGGTGACGACCTTTAACTTCATTTAATAAGAACCCGCGTGTCATCGGTCCCACGTACTATGAGCGTCTACCCGCCAAACTTAAAGATGTACAATCCGACGAAGCATTTAAGCATCAGCTGAGAAACCTTTTATTGGATAATCCATTATACTCCGTGGATGAATATATGGAACTGGAAATGTAAATTTATTATTGTGTTGACTTTATTAATTCTTGTACATTATACACATTTTTCATTTTTGACATCGGACGAGAGACCATTTATTAGATGTGTAATTGTTGTTGTTATAATTATTTTTAATTTTTGTATTCTTTGATTATTTGTATTTATGTTTGACGATCTCAATGTAATTTCGTATTTTTTGACATGCAATGCAACTAATATAGTAATATTACATTGATGAATAAATAAACTAAACTAAACTAACTAATTTGGAATAAATATAGTTCATTTATTATTAAACTTCCAAAATATAAAAAAAAACCTTAATTTCATAGTAATAAAATATAATAAAGCTAAAGTGTTTGTTTGTTTGTTTGTTTGTTTGAACGCGCTAATCTCAGGAACTACTGGTCCGATTTGAAAAAATCTTTCAGTGTTAGATAGCCCATTTATTGAGGAAGGCTATAAGGCTATATAAATATCATACTCACATAAACCGAAGCGAAGCGAGGGCGGATCGCTAGTAGGTACATTTATGAAAACATTCATAGTCATATCCTCCTGACACCTGGCATCCTTTACAAAGTGCTAAATGAACCGTGCTGTAAAGGCCGAATGTTTTTGAACTTCTTATATCGACAACGGCCGACCGGCCTATACATAGTATCAATTCCCGAGTGTTTGTTTTTTCCCGCTAAAAAAGTATTGGACGCGGGATTTGTTGCAGCCAATCAAATTTAAGCAATGGCGATAGTTTGTCCTTTGAGGTCGACAGCAATATAATACCTAGTGGCTCCCATTATTGCGACGCGTCCTCAAGAGTAAACAACGATGGCGGCACGTGGTCGACGCGGTAAGTAAAACTTAATTTTTTTTTCTTAATTTCACTTGTTTTTATGTAGGTTATTTATGAAATTGCAAAAAAGTAAATTTTCTTTCGATATCGTGTGCTTTCGTGGAAAAAATAATGAAAATACAGTAGATAAACCGTCGTAAATATATTAAACCTATAGGAAGGTACTTCGTTCGCTACTTATGTTTTAAGTTTGTGTAATTGTTCTTACGTAAATCACTTTCGGCGTTAATACGAGTACTAAGTAGTGATTATACCTACATTATTATTTTCAGCGTTACAAGACCGCGATATTACGGAATTAATAAATAACTCCGAATTTGAAGAATCATAAGTGAGGACGAAGATTACACTGCGTCTACATCTTTGATCAATGGATCCCGATCTTTGGCAGATGAAAATTTAGCAACAGGTCATGGGCATACACGTGGCCTCATCAGGAGTGGTCGTCGAGGTCGGAGCAGAGGATGCACTCGCTCTGGGGTTCGTACTCGTGGTGGCTCTCGTAGTCAAGGTCCGAGGCGTCCACAAGATGCGGCTTTGTGGCATCGTGATAAATTCGACGTTGATTTGCCAGGTTTGTCCGCACCATCTTACTTGCCATCCATTCAGGATCCATCAAATATCTACGAGTATGTGGAAGAATACTTAGATGACGAGTTGTACCAATTAATCGTAGAAAAGTCTAACCAGACAGCAATAGAAAAATCTGAGAAAAAAACATATGTGGGTATAACTTTACTTATGTCATGCATCAACTTCCCGCATATAAGGATGTACTGGAATCGTAAATACGCTATTCCCATGATAACTGAAGCCATGTCTCGTGACAGATTCATACAACTACGGAACTCATTGAAGCTAGTATTTGATATCGATGTTGTTGGATTGTTTTGAGTTTTGTTAAAATACATATAATTATGTAGATTTGATTTAAGTTTTATTTCATGAAAAATATGAATAAAAAGATTTTTTATTGTGTAGTCTTGTGCCTACATTTTGTTATATTAACAATGTAAATAAATATGATTATGGTCAGTACTTCATTTGTTGAAATTTCATTAAAATACATTAAAAAATTAAATAATTTGTTTTATTTCCATACAATACCTAATTATGCCATAAAGACCGAAAGTCCTTTATAAAGGACAAAAAATACCTTAACCTAAGTGTGTACGTTATCTTTGTCAAATAACGATAAAAAACATTTGTTCCAGTGAAAATTCAGGCGACATCTAGTTTACGTATTATTCAACTGGCAAGGTCTCGGCCTTTACAACAAAAAACTTTTAATGCTTTGTAAAGTACATTCGGTCGTAGTGACAAGTGGTCTCAATAAATGCTTAGGTGTCAGGAGGATATTAATTTATTGGTTTATGTTGTACAATTATAGTTGGCCTTACGCAACTTACATCACCGTTTAACTAATGTCCTTAAAAACGAATATCAGATTGGAAATTAACAGCCCCGTCACTCGTCGCCTACACAAAAGAACCCATTCATTCTTTGATCCGTTCATTCTATTTCGTTCATT
Source organism: Acleris laterana (assembly GCA_963966035.1). Taxonomy (NCBI): domain Eukaryota; kingdom Metazoa; phylum Arthropoda; class Insecta; order Lepidoptera; family Tortricidae; genus Acleris; species Acleris laterana. Next base: position 1,726,282 of record OZ014458.1, on the reverse strand, counting down.
CACTTGCGTAATTTGATTTGCGCGCGAATTGAGCAAGATTATATATTTATAGGGAGTTGATTTTGCTCGTTATTTCTCAATGATTAAGAGCTTTAATAAGATAAATATTTTATGTTCAACATTAATGATGAAAGATTATCTATACCAATATTATAAAGCTGAAGAGTTTGTTTGTTTGTTTGCTCGCGCTAATCTCAGAACTAATGATCCGATTAGAAAAAATCTTCCAGAGTTAGATAGCCCATTTATCGAGGAAGGAGGCTATAATAATATCATACTCACATAAACCGAAGCAAAGCGAGGGCGGGTCGCTAGTTGTACATGAGCATAAACTCATGCTTTCATTCCCAGAGTGGGGTAGACAGACCTACAGAATAATAATAAACCACTCTAAAAAAATTATTTTAATTCTGTAACCACAATTTTGCACAATTACGCTAAGATGTTTACCAGCGTATTAGTGATATGAAACCCATCACCAAACAGTACGTACTACAAGCCTTTATTCCCTTAGTTGCTTCTTATAAAGTTACTTTACTTGACTAACAATAACTAAAAAAATTACCTTAGCCATAGATTAATGCAATATTTTAAAAGAAAAAAAATGCATCAATGCAATGATTTCAGACGCCTGTTAAGTGTAGGTAAAGTGCCTTGAAAATGCGTTCCCGCAAGGATAGATTAATAAAATTTATGGCGTATGATTGAAGTTTTCTTTTAAACAACACTAAAATTACGACTTGCAATATTACGACCTAAAACAAAATAATCCGTATCCTTGCGGTTGCTGGGTTAGAATAATGCCACTCCATGTCTTCCTGAGGATTACGTAAGAGGCGACTAGGGGAAAAAAGGCGTTACTGTTAAGCGATGGGCTTGCAACCTGTCACTAATACACTAGTAAACATCTTAGTCTAATTGGGATTGACCAAAAAAAATAACTCACGGTTTTTACTTTCTCATTCGAAAGAATAGGAAATTTTGAGACACCAAATTTCATTAAGTACCTAATGTTGTATTTGACCCAATAGTTTTGTTTTAATATCTTTATTTATTTAGCAGACATTTTATGGATGACATGATTATTTTAAATTTGGGATGGCATTTTCTAATAAATTACAACAATTAAATGATATCCAATGAAAAAAACTGATTGTAATTGTGTATTAAAACATACTATTTCAAGCTGTTATCGCCTAACCCGTAAGATACACCTAGGCTTCAATCCGAAATCGAAAGTCAAACAAAGGTTAAGTATACATTTATTTTGTCGTAATATCCAAAATAGATGAAAATTTCCAAATCTTAATAATGCAGAATGGCTTTAAAACTCTAATCCTCGAAATGGTTTTCGAATTGGAGTAATTGTAAAAATATGAACAATACCAATTGTGCAAAATGTGGTTACAGAATTATCAACAAGTTTTTAGAGTTGTTGGTAATTCTGTAGCTCTCCGTAGCCCACCCTGGGAATAAAAGCGTGAGTTTATGTATATATGTAGGAATTGATTGACCAGATGTTCTGATAACAAACATGCATGTAGAAGTTTGTCGCGGTTCTTTTACAGGTGTCATGCAGTGTAACGGAAAAGGCTCTTTTAAAAAACGTCATTGATTCATTCATCGCGAGTCCGATTTGTCCAGTCAGTAGGTACGTATCAACTGCGTAGGTACAGTAGAACACAATTTATATGGCGTGTCGTGAATCTTCGTTCGCGCAGACACCAACAACGATTCCGATGATTTCCGAAAGCACGATTAGAACCCACGATCAGACTTGTACGTAATAGTTATAAGGTGACCTGTTTATTCGTAACACCAACACACGCACCAGAGGACATAACTTTAAACTTGCAACAAAAAAACACAACACAAATATCGGCAAAAACATTTAGGGAATAGAATAATAAAAATGTGGAACAAATTACCCTCTAATGTTGTGAACTCTAAAAGTGTTAAGCAGTTCAAAAATAAGTTTGACAAACATTCTAAATTAGTGTGACAATTCGTGCAGTGATCAAGGATTTAGACATATCAGTGCCAACTGCCTGTCTAAAATAAATAATAATAATAATAATAATACATTAAATCTGACGGCTGACTGAATGACACGCGGCCGCGCGTCAACATGGTGCCACTAATAACCAATAAATAGCACGCAATACAACCGCGCTACGCTGATTGGTTCCCGCACTTCGAAAAAATGTCATCTGCGCAGGTACAGTCGACGCCATAAATTATGTTTACACTTTAGTACCTCGTCACTTTACCCGCTATGACTATTTCAAATGGCAGTTTAAACATGACGCTAAATAGACAGGTACTAAAGTGTAAAAATATTTTGACGACAATTACTTGATAAAATGTAAATAGAATCATATATAGAAGGCATAAGGTTATATCGATATATTTGTGTCGCCATACACCTTTCACTATTTATTTTTACCTATGTCTGGCAACATTCGGCTGTCAAGTTAGTTCACCTAATTCTGGACTCGACTTTAGTAGCCAGAGTGGCCAACTATGGTATAATAATTTATTATTCGATATTTTATAGCCACCTTTGTTAAAAAACAAGTGATATTGATAACTACATATTGTCGTCTATACAAAAACAAGTCTAATTAAAGCGTAACGAAAGCGTGCGTAACAAGGCATGCTCAAAAATCTGTAATACCTAATGGAACGTCACACAACCGGGATACGTAATCAATACGGAATTCCCATTTCCAACCACGACGCCAAAGCACATCCATGCACTCATTCGAATCATTCGTTCACTGAACCATTCACTTCCGCTAGCAAGCTGATTTAAATTTTAACGTATCGATTACAAGAGTTATTTTAGCTTGTTCGAGAAAATATGTCACTGTCAATTGAATGAGGCGGAAAATAGTTCTGACTTGTTTTTTGTTACTTTTGTTGTCTTTCGAAGTTTGAGCTATTTGTCTTCAGTGCTCTCGGTACCGGAAAAAGTATCATTGTTTTTAATAAAAAACCGGAGAAGTTCGAGTTGTAGTCTCGTGGAGAGGGTGCCGTACATCATATTTTTTTTTTTTGAATTCAGGTATGTTTTCCTGTAATATACAAGCAATGAACTATATTTTGTATTTATTCAAAATGTTTGGGTCAGTAGTGTCAGAATGCTCAATTTTCGCCTTCCTTCATGAATAAAATTAAAACTATTTATATCTGAGATCCTCATACCGAGGGGTGCGCCAAAGTTGAACTAATTTTTCTATGTCGATTATCGGAACTCCGAAAATGTTGTTCCTAAAAATTTACATCCTAATAATCACTTCTCATAACTACTCTGATCCTAAAGTTCTGAATTCCTAATGATCACTGTTCCTAAAATTTTGTTTCCTAAAGTTTCCATTCCTACCGTTTATTTTACTATAAACGTAGTCCATAACACTCAGTTTTCCGAAAATTGATTTTCCTAACGATTCGTACTCCTAATTTTCACTGTTCCGAGTGAGCGAGCGAGCGAAGCGAGCGAGCAAGACCTCTCTGGGCAGAACCGACTTGAATAGGTTAGGTTAGAAGGCTATGGCGGGAGCGAAGCGAAGCAAGCTCCCGCCTTAGCCTTCGAGGTTATTTTTTTTATATCCCTTGAATAAGCTATGCGATACCATTTGACTGCAAATTAAAATCGTATGCTTTTTTTCAAACGTTTCATTTCACACACCTTCACAAACTGCACCCTACTCTAAATTTTAGGAGTAAAATTTTTAGGAAAATCAATTTTCGGAAAACTGAGTGTTATGGACTACGTTAATAGTATAATAAAATGTAGGAACGGAAACTTTAGGAAACAAAATTTTAGGAACAGTGATCATTAGGAGTACAAATCGTTAGGAAAATCAATTTCGGGTGATGAACTTTAGCGAAGCCAATATGGACCCCATACCGAGCCCTTTCATTTGTTATGTATCACGGTAAGGTTCGAAACTTTTTGTTGTTTTTGGGTCATAGGACCTATTATAGGGGGGGGGGGGGGGGGGATGGGCTTTGTGTGCCACTTCGACCATTGCCATCTTTTGTGACAGCCCTTTGTTTAGAGGATTTGATTGGATTTGACAGACGGACGGACAGACAGACGCAGGAGTGATCCTATGAGGGTTCCGTTTTTAATTTTTTGTACGGAACCCTAAAAAACTGGGAGAAGTAATATATATTTGCTCTGGCCTATGGCTTTGTTTTCATACAAGTTGGTAATTACCACTCCCACTAGAATTTATTTATCTGGTGTCTTTAACCTTTGTCATCTCCCTGTCGTTAAACTATCTTTGTGCAAAAAATCACGTTGAAACACTGTTTCAATTTTAATTAGTAAAGTTTTTTGCGCTTTTAACGTTCTCTGACTAGTCAAAACTAAAATTCCTGAAACAACTTTGATAACTCATTCCTGACTTGACGTTAATAAATTACTGGTGGTTATGACGTGCAAATGAACTTCAACCGTAATGGTGGTAGACCACATTTTTGGCCGATTGTACTTAACTAACTCAGTAGGGGGGCGAGTAACTGTCTTAGGCCCTGTTGTTTGATCAGTAGTTAAACTAATTGTTAGAATTTGAAAAAGAAATCGAAATTTGAAGGAATCTCAAGGAAATGTGTCCAACTTTTTATTCCTTCTTCAAATTTTAACAATTAGTTAGTTTAATTACTGATCAAACAACAGATCCTAAACAACATTTGTCATACTTTTTTGAACATTAACCTAGTTTCCTAAAACAAAGAAGCCTTTTAATTGTCTTAATTTGTAACGTTACGGTTAAAACGTTGCAACAATAAGGAGATTAAAACGTTTTACGACTCATTTAAAGCTTATTTTTAAATGGCTCTAATTTAACACTGTTAACTAGTAACAATGGGTTTTGGGATGATTCCAAAGGTTGATTGGGTACATTAGAAGTCAAAAACCCGTCTATACGAGTATATGTATACAATCATAAAAAAACGATTTTACTTAATGTTACTTTCTGTCAAATTAAAAACCATAAAAAAGAAATCATGATAATTAAATAATGTTTAACATATTTGTAAATTAAATAAGAGAGTAAATTAATGATACTATAATGAATTATAAAAGATTAATAAAAATCCGATTTTATTTTGTGGGTTACTGAGACCTATCGATGTTTCAAAAAACTTTTGGTCAGAGGAAAAATGATTTTCGGACAAATGAAATTTTTTCGAAACATCGATAGGTTACCTGTTTTGTGTTATAGTATACATTACTAGACGGTTTCTTTGTAGGTGCGTAGCAATAAAGCCATCACAACAACGTTTTTATTGTAGTTTTGGCTCACTCACGTCATTTAGTGATTTATATAAACCAAAACTAGAAACGGACCTAATATAGAGCCCTGGGGTACACCTACATTAAATACACCTCCATGTGCCTTTCATTAACAACAACTGTTTGTGTTTTTGCGCTAAGATGTAAAGATATAAACAGGCTTTGGACCCCTTGTCTAACCTCCTGCTTGTGTAAGGTTTAATACAGGTATTTGAAACTAACACATACAAACGCAATTGTCAGGTCGAGATGAGGTAACTGGAACAGTGTTTAAGGTCAACTGTCCCCTGGAGGCCTGACACGTGGCAGAAGCAAATTTAAGTTTATAATTACTCTCGTTATGAGCTTGTCGCGTCAGATTTAGTAATATTGTCAACTAACTACTAAAATAATGTGCTACGGTAGAAGGAAATGAGTTTTGATGAATTAATTACACCAAGTAGGTACAATGCATGTAACGATAAAATTTTAACCGTGAACTCAATACCTTCAGGCATTGTTTACTTTAGTTAACGGTAAGCATAAAAAATATACCAAAACATATTTCGCCTATACATTTAATGGTTCCCCTATGGAATCCTGCATCGTTTGTCCAAATTTTCACTTCTCCTAAAGCCATTTCCGCTTAAATTTTAATACTTTTTAGTTTTGTACGACCCTATAGCCAATACAACGCAGATATAATTGGAAAACTTAAAAAGTTTCCAACTCATCTGAAAACCTGTTTAGGGCAAATTATAATTCGGACAAACGATGTGTTAGGACAGACGTTCTTAGAAATTCCGAGGGACACACACATTTACTAAATCGATGTTTTTTTTAAAATTAAAATTAATTAATTTAGTTACTTAAATTATGTAACAATAGTAGAGCAGATACCTCTTTTTAAGTATGCTTGATACCCATATTAAGATACACCGCTCTTCCGTAAAAGTATAATTCAGGATTGATTTAAATATAAACCAAATTTAGTACTTTCAATTGAAGAATAAATTCTGTCAGATTTTCATAAAAATGCGTTATTTATCTAGTCTATGGTCTGCTACGAGTTTAGTAGTCCTAAGATTGTCATCTTAACATTGCAATCTTAAAATGTTTGTGGGTATCAGAGTTTATACAAAAAACGACACGTCGAATTTTATTATAAAGTGAGGTGTTAAAAAGAATGACGTCAGCACATTTCGCTCATTCTAAGTTTTTTTTGTAAAAAGGTAGGTACAGCAAAGGACTGAAAGAAGCATCTTTTTATGTCTTATTCACATTGTGATAAAGACAAAAAAGGTACGTTTTTAGATTTCATAAACATTTGACCAGTCAAGAGAAACAAGCAATTTATTTGCGAACAAGATAAACATTTATTTTGCTACGTTCAGGTAAGTATAAAAAGCATCAGTGGTTTTAAAAACATTCCTCCTATCACACCGTTGTGATATCGTGTTCACATATTTACTACCTAAAATGGTCATCATCTTCAGCCAAAAGACGTCCACTGCTGGACAGGGAAAATATATACTCGGCGTCAAAAAAATCGCAACTTTCCTAAAATTCGTTTCAAGCGATTATTACTCCTAAGATACAGTAAGTATTTTAGGAGTAATAATCGCTTGAAACGAATTTTAGAAAAGTTGCGATTTTTTTGACGCCGAGTGTAGATGGCGTTAGTGCAAGACCGGGCAAAGTGGCGCGAAAATGAAGAGGCCCCGCAGTGGGTGGATGTGGGCTAAAATGATGAATGATGATGGAAATAAAGTTCTACTTGGAAGGAAACACAGGCAAAGCTAGATTACAATACTAAAAGTGATTTTCAAATGAAATGACTGTTTGATATAAATTTTCAATATGCTACATTCGTAATAATAATATTTGAAATGAATACAAATGATACTTGAAATTATTATTCTGAGCTAGTACAGTAAATCTTATGTGTAGCTGCACACTTTGGTACCTTGTCACTTTAGCTTTAGATAGATTAGCGCAGCAGTTCAAACATAAAGTTAAAGAGACTTAACACAAAAGTGTGCATTTCAATACCGTACCGCATTAGGTCAGCCACATGTCATGTTTCATGATTATTTTTTTAGGATGGTTTTCGTTATATTGTTTGATATCCGAATAATTATTTTTCTTTCTATGTTCTAATTAAAACCAAAAAAGTTCATTTGTTTGAATACAGAGTAATTAAGGTGTTACAAAATATTTTTTACATTGTATTCAGCCCACATGCGAGCAAATATTATGTCAAATTAAATATCATGCCAAGAATTTAATTATAATAACCATAGGTGTCATAATGTATTAAACTCAAACTCATAACATTTATTTGACAAAAACATACTACAACATTACACACTAATCTACACATTCCACACTAATATTATAAAGAAGAAAAATTTATATTTTTGTATGTTTTTAAGGGATAAACTCAAAAAAGAATGGACCGATTTCACCATTAGAAGACCAATGATACATACATACATACATAAACTCACGTCTTTATTCCCAGAGTGGGGTAGGCAGAGCTACAGAATTACCAACAACTCTAAAAACTTGTTGATAATTCTGTAACCACATTTTGCACACTTAGGCTAAGATGTTTACCAGTGTATTAGTGACAGGTTGCAAGCCCATCGCCTAACAATACTATACGCCTTTATTCCCTTAGCCGTCTCTTACGACATCCACGGGAAGATATGGAGTGGCACTATTCTAACCCGGCAACCACACGGGGAAGACCACTGATACTCAAGGATAATGTAACATTGGCTACTTTTTATCCCGGAAAAATCAAGGGTTCCCTCGAGAAGACAAAAATATGATGTCAACGTGGATGAAGTCGCTGGCAGAAGTTATACTCGGAAATGGAATTCGAGACCAAAATCTGATCGCTCCAGTCTCGATTATTTAGTTATTTTAACATTATTTCATAACAAACATCAATAAGAACTCATGTGAATGTTAGAGTAAGTTTTATTGATAAAAATAACTACATTTAACCAAAACGCAGTAATCACAGCGAATGTGCGCCCGTTGAGGTTAGAATTTGGATCTCGAATTCCATTTCCATGTTTAGTAATATTTAAAGACGCGTCGGTGTGACGCGCGGCCTCAGTAATATCGACGACTGCACTCTGGTTAATGTGCCAAACCACTCCCGGGCGTAAAACGTTTGTGGCACGTGGCGTACGTGCGTCTTTATTTATATAGGATAGATTAGATTAATCAGATGCCTAGTGTTCTGTACCGTTCTTGTATGGGAGCCCCTCTTTCGGGTTCCGTAGTCAAACTAGGAACCTTTATAGTTTCGCCATGTCCATCCGTCCGTCCGTTCGTCCGGCGCATACCTACATATTAGTCACGCCAAAAAAGTGGTAAAATAAAATTTTGTTTTTTCTGTACGCCCCCTACACGCTACGTGGAGATGTAATATTTTTTCTCGTCTACCCCATAGTGTGGGGTGTCCTTGGGTAAGTTTTTTTTCGATTAACGGATCCGTTTGTGAATTATTAAGCTTTAAAGCGCATTGTTAGAGTCTAGTGTATCTCAGGAACTAATGAAGGGTCCGTCATAAGTGCCTGAGATACAGGCGACTAAATTGTTTATACCTACAAAACATCATCTAAGACAGCGCCAAATAACTTTAAACAGTAAACTAGTTCATACATGTTGTTTTTTGAGATAGTTTTTTGTTCGTCGTAACGGCTTCGGAACCCTACACTGAGCATGGTCCGACATTCTCTTGCCCGGTTTTAATAAAGCATTTTGTAGCCGAAAGGAGCCGACGGGACGCTATTAGAGCATGCAAATGGTTATTTAACCGGTTTTAACCGGATAATTTCATACGATAACGGTTATTAACCGGTTTATTTCATACAAAAACGGTTACTAACTGGTTTATTTCATACAAAAACGGTTACTAACCGGTTAATTTCATACAAAAACTGTTATTAACCGGTCAAATTGCATTCCCGAGAAGCTATTAATTTGTCGTCGTCCGTCCGTAATAGATACTGGATTCAGATTAAATGTTTTACGGCCAACGTAAACAGACCGAAACTTTTATACATAAAATACCATCAAATGATTGAGCATAAGTAAACAAAGCCTAACAATCAACTAAAGGGTATGAATACTTAATTAGAGAAAGCTGCGAATGTTTGGCGAGTAAACATCACATTTCCTATTGTTGTCGAGATGTCGAGAGTCAAGACCGACGCAGTAATTGTTAACGTTAGGTATTCTTTAATACTACCACTTAAAGATGTCTTAACACGTTCGCGGACACAGCAGCAACAACCTCGAAATTGCGTGTTACGGCACAAATAAATATACAACATCTTCTACGGCCGTGGACGAACTGTCACATTTAACGTTGTTTCAAACATTGTGCCACTTTATGACGGAATAAATATGTATGTAATGTTGTACAAAAAAATCTTACCTATTGTGGCAGCTCGTCCACAGCCGTGATGCAGTGCCATAACACGTGTCGTTCCCTTTTTAGTTTAGTGCATGAGGTTGAGGTTGCCCTAGAGCTTTTTTGCTGTGACACTAGCGGCTTATGTTAAAACCTAAAACGGCACAGAGTCCGTGCTTCCTATAAATGCTATGGGAAAAGGCCGGACGTGGACGGAGTTCCGTTTTTGGTGTAATTAAAAACACCGGCCACAGCCGCAGTGCCATTTCACGAGGGTCTCAGTTTCCGTCTCTCGACGTACTGTCCGTGAACGTGTTAAGAACTATCAACAACTTTACAGGCATTTTTATTAGCGGTTCTAAACAAAGGTTATGTATCTACTTACGGTCACGAGCGGAGACCGCGTCTAAGCAAAAATCGTGTGGGATGCTCTGGGGCAAGATAGAGCGATGATATGTGCAGATTGGCCGGTGTAGGTTGGATGAGAGAAGCTCTAGATTGGGAGCATGCATGAGACCCTTGTCCAGGAGTGAACTGATACGTGATGATGACGATGATTATAATGATGATGATGATGATAATGATGATGTTGATGATGATTATTTAATGTACAAAATATTAGATACAGACACCGAACAGGTAATTCCAAGGATACTGGTTGTTAAAGCTTTAACAGCAGCGTAATCTATGATTATTGTTATGAACTACCTACCTACCTCACTTAGTTAAGATTTAAATAGATTTATCGAAGCGTAGTACCTAACTAGTTCGTAATCTAGCCTCAAGAGGGCGCTGATGCTGTGCATAAAAGGCGCTGTCAGCCAGGCATCAGCCTCACTCATTATTAGCGATCGAACCTAATACATGTCTAAAACAAAATATATTTCCCTTTTTTATTTCCCGCCGTTGTTCACACTAAAACTGGTCATTAATTGACGTTGTTTAATGGCCAATAAACTCGGCTTGTTGTTCTGTTAAAAAATAACACTGAACTATTATTCGATTAAACTTCAATCAACAATAATTTAACTAGGATAAAGCTCTCAGCCTAAGCCCTCGAAAAGGGTAGAACTCATTCAAGATGTTTACCCTTGTCTGAGAGCACTTTACACTCGAGTTACAAGGTAAACAGTATAATTTGTTTTGTCCTTTTTTTACGCGGTAAATACTATAATTTGTTTCATCCCTACAGCAACATTTTTTTTTTCTTTCCGTTTAAATTGAAGTAGTATACTTCAAATATCAAATACACACATATACATAAATAAGCTCACGCCTTTATTCCCAGAGTGGGCTAGGCAGAGCAACAGAATTACTAACAACTCTAAAAACTTGTTATTAATTCTGTAACCACATTTTGCACAATTAGGCTAAGATGTTTACCAGCGTATTAGTGACAGATTGCCAGCCCATCGCCTAACAATACTACACAGCATTTATTCCCTAAGTCGTCTCTTACGACATCCACGGCAAGACATGGAGTGGCACTATTCTAACCCGGCAACCACACGGGGAAATAACAAATAAATTAATCATAAATATCTTGGGATAATCTCAGTTTTAAGCGAGCTCTGAAACCGTTTGTCTTCTCAAGATGATCACAAGACTGCAATCCTAAGTCTGCAAATGCGTTGCCAATCCTGTTGACGCTAGATATCGTCGTCGCGGGCTTACCTGTAAAATAAACTTAGGTCTAGGAAAACTAACCAAAAATATTACGTTATAATTACCTTAATATTATATATACTATAGTTAACAGTAGATTATTAACTAAATATTACGTTTAAAAGATAAATATAAAATCACTTACCTGTAACGCCATCTGTTGTTATATAACGATACACTACTTTATATTCAATAAATTAAATAGTTGTGTCTATGTGTGAGCGGTAACATGCATGTGTGCGCGCTGCCCCTTCCCAGTTCTCTTTCGCACACCAAAGCGACCATACGTGTTTTTTATAGATCGCTCATAGATTCACAATTGCCAAAAACATCGCCTTTTCTCATTTTCCTGCCTATCCGCAACAAAGTGTGAACTAAGGTGAATGGCTAAGAGCCAAGAGAGGAGCTAGAAGGATAAGGATAGAGCAGGGGTAAGGGTTAGGGTAAGGTAGCAGGGTAAGACGTAAAAAATCTTCAAAATGTTAATATAATATAGAGGTTATTTTTCAAAGCATCGTTTTTATTTAGAGACGATGAAAATAAAATTTAAAAAAAAATGGGGATGGGAAAAGTAGGTAAATTTTTTTGAACCTTCAGAAAGATGAACGGAAGTAGACAGAGATAGAAGTTTCAAATACATCATTAGGATACAGCTGCTTTTTTTCACGAAAAAAGTACAGTTTTTGCTGAGCATTTGCAAAATATCTTCTAACCTTGTCAAGAAAATATACCTCACTCGTTTGTGGGAAGGACATGTTTGTGATGATGACGAGCATGACAACGAGTTACAATTACCGTACTGGATACCGAGTCTATTGCTCAGTCCTTTGCACTCTATAAGAATCTTGCGAGGTCTGCGAGGGATAGAGCTTCGACTCGCAAACGAGTACGTTAATTATAACCCATGGCAAGGGTACTGGGGGGGTTATTATGACATAGTTATGCAATTCTGTTTACGCTGAGAGAAAAGGACAGAGCTATATAACTGCCATAGCTCTGTCCCTTACACTCACCGTAAAATGAACTGCATAGTTATGTCATAATAACCCCCCTGAACTCTTGATTTAACACAGTAAGCCGGTCGTTGTTGCTGAAATCGGAATGGATTGGATTGATTAATTGAGTCAAACAAAACTTTATTCTTTACGCTTTCTTTCTACATTTACATCCTTTTCATCCTTTTCATCCTTTTCACCCTTTTCATCAGATACATCGTTTGATTCTTCTTTTGAAGCTTTCGCTCGCATTTCTAAATCTGCTGGTTCCTTTCCATCCTCGAAGTTAAACTGGTCTGTTGCTTTTGTGGTCATCGCCAACTCTTCAGCCAGGATCATTATTTCTGTAGGGTTGTAACGCTTTGGTGTAGTTATTCTTGCCTTTCCACTGTAGTACTCAGGTTTCTGGAAAAAAAAGGAATTCCTGTCAATCAAAAATGTTTTTTTTTGTGGTTGGTAACTAAACTACGATAGTGTAAAGAAATCAACCGGACAAGTGCGAGTTAAAGTCGTGTGAAGAGGGTTCTTTTTTCCAATGTTACTTTAAAATACCTTAATTTTATAGTTGTTCGTGTAATCTGTAAAAAGTACAATGTAAGTACTGTATGTTTTTCAAAATTGTAGCTCCAGTGATTTCGGAGGTAAGGGGGAAAGACAATTTTTGCCTATTTTCTTTAATAACATCAAATCTTTTATTTTATTATTACCTATAGTAAAAAAAAAAGATTTTCGCGCAAAACTTTACATTAGATATGTCAAAAATATAGTTCGCAATCGATTTTTTTTAATTTTTTACTTTTTCCCCCATAAGTGGCTTCATGTTTAAAATTAATTTATTAACGTTACATCGTTTTTCGGTCATCCACTTATAATGTGTACAAAATTTCAACTCAATCGGTTCAGAAGTTTCGAAGAAAATTGGCTGTGATAGACAAGGGGACAAACCGACACACACAAATGATCCTATAAGGGTTCCGTTTTTTTATTTTTGATGAGTTACGTACCTCTAAAAAACACGTGACATGCCAATTAGAGAAAGCAAAAAACCGGTTTTAACCGGTTTTAACCAGTCAATTTCATACAAAAATGGTAATTAACCGGTTAAATTTCATTCCCTAGTTGCTAACAATCTATTTAAAAGTTTAATACCTACATCGATGTGTACGTTGAAAACCGAATGAGAACTTAGTACGACAACCCAAAAAAGCCATGTAAATTCCTGGCGGCTTATATCATACCGTCTCGTTGACAGTGTCTATCCAGTCCGAGAAGTAGCCGACGAGGGTGAACACTGTCGGCGCATTAGGGTACCCGCACACGCTGGGGCCGAAGGAAATTATGCCCACGAGGTAACCGGACAACACCGCGGGGCCTCCTGCGTCGTGCTGAAATTAATACATTATTACATTTAATGGCGTCTTCAGTCACGTGCTGTCAAGTTCTTAGTTACCAAGGGTAGGTACCGGGAATTATATAACCGGAAAATAAAGGTGATAGCGCAAAAGATTTTATCGGTACCGGAATATAACGGTACCGTTATTATTTTTCGATAGCTTTTGTCTCAATATTGACTACAATATTATCCTGTTAAAGTAAATGAAGCCAAAAATTGTAAATGATCATCAAAATTTGTAAATTACCATTTAAATAAGTAGGCTCCCGCCGTGGTTTTTAACTAAGTGTCAGATCTGAAAAAAGGTCACTATTTTAACAATGGTTATGGTAGTAAGTACTTACGTCACATGCTCCTTCGCCTGTGGTCATTGTACCAGCACAAAACATCGATCCAGTTATGAACTTGCTGAAAAATTATACACCGTATTGTATTATTCACCTAACAAACAAAATAATTAAAGGAAACGGTGATATTAATATAGAAGCATTCCATCTTAGTCATCAGGGTTGGAAACGAACAAAACACATTTTAGCGCGAGCATTTTTTAATTAAGCAGCCTTATACGTTCGATCCATCGGCAGAAACCATGCTGCTAAATTTAAAATGCACGCGCTAAAATATGTTTCGCACTGACGGGACTACTTAAACTCGATGCTTGGACATTCACTCGTTCGTCCGTCTGACCGTCGTTGTTCAGAGAATCACCACGCTGTTCTAAAATATCAATCTAAAGATAGTAGTCTTGAGAAAACAATTGTCTATGGGTCACAGATCTCACTTACTATAAGGTGGGCTGTGTGCTCGTTTGTCTTCTAAATTATATTAAAAAAATAGGGCGGTACACCTACTCTCCGTATATCTCCTTGCAGAATTTATTCGGATACACTGGTATCATTTTCCGCTGCAGATATATTGGTTCAAAAGCCAGTCGTTGTGACATCTGCGAACATAATTAATATTTTATATAACTTTATTTAACTGGAGTGTTATTCTCTCAAAAACAACGGACGGTTGGACGAACGAGCGAAATCGCAACGGCGAGTTTAAGTAGTCCCGACAGAGCGAACAAAACACATTTTTACGCGTGCATTTTCAATGAAGCAACCTTATACGTTTGATCCATCGGCACAAACCATGCAGCTAAATTGAAAATGCACGCGCTAAAATATGTTTTGTTCGCATTGACGGGACTACTTAAACTCGCCGCTTGGACATTCACTCGTTCGTCTGTCCGACCGTCGTTGTTGAGAGAATCACTATCCTGGTTTATAAGGAAATTTAACCAACCATTATGGTTCATAATATAAATATTAATTTTACCATACGATGTTAACCACTTAGCAGACGATTACAACGTTAACAGCTGTCAAAATGTTTGAACTACAGCCGGTTATCATTTATCATCGATTTTTTACATCGTTTGGTTAAATTGGTACTACAGCTTTTTACAGGCCGAACTGATAGTATAGAGCACTATGTGTGTGTGTGTGTGTCTGTGCGTGAGTGTGTGTGTTTTAAAACCATATGTAACACTTTTTATATCATAAATAAGTTTAAAAAAAGGAACGCGTTCACTGTCTATAAAGTATCTCTCAGTATAGCGGTTATTGTTCTTATTATTAGATAGGATAAAGAGACATTTCATTCGCAATACTACGTAATTACATTACATAGATACGAAAAGAACAAGACACAGTGAAATGGTTGCGAATCGGTCCCATCTCAGCATTCGCTGGCCGTAAAGCCAGCACTGGTCTTCCGTTGGAACCGCTTGGTGAAGAGACGGAAAGTGACACACTTAACACAAAACAAAGTTAAAAGAAAACCAACCTAATAAGAAACAATCATTCGTTCAAGATTATCTCGAACGACCATAAAGTTGCTGGCAACATCAAGGAAACAAAAAACAAAAAAATAATAGTCTACGGGAAGTTAAGTCAATATAAACAAAGCACAACACAGTTACGTAAATACCTACCAACAATGTGAACAAAAATGATAGACTCTGAAGAAATTAAATAAAATGTTTTGTTAGTTTTACATTTAGAAAAACTACACTACTGTGTCAATAACAAACACAAAGTTACAAATGGATAGCAAGAAAAGAAATAAAAAACACAAAATAAAAATATTACATTACCTTAGTGACGCCCCACCCCATCACGGTGACTTCAGAGGTAGGGGCGGGTGGGGTCACAGTGTGAGAGATCTCTATAGCTTTGGGTACGCGGTGAGGGCCGAAATACAACCGCTTGCGCAGGCGAATCACCGCGATATTGTTGCGAAGCGTGCGCGGGTTGTACGCCGGGTGGAAATACACCTGAGGAGGGAGGGGGGACCTTCTGAGAGGGTTTACCAACAGGGCTCGGATACCGGTAAAATTTTCGAACCCTTATTATGTACTTGACGCAAAACCTTATGTATACACCGGTATTTTTAACCGGTTTGTGAAGAAACTTTCATATAAAGTTCTTTTCGAATTAACCGGTTTTGAGCTAAAAAAGTTCAGTGGCATCCTCATATTATTGTGTATTTTCTTATTCACAAGGTTCATAATTTCCTTGGAATCGGACTATGTTTTTTTGTAACGCAAGCAAAAACACAATTTAACTTTATTTTATTTTATTAAGCTACGCTATTTTACGTTATTAAGCTATGTTATTTGCCCTAAAGGTTGTGTTTTCATTTGTAGTACAAAAGAACACCGTCCGATTTTAATAAAATACTTAAGTTTATTAGAAACCATAATAATGGTAATGAGGGCGCCACTGTTCATCCGGCGTATACAACCCACTTCTACTAAGGTCTGATTTTTATTCCCACAGAAAAAATGTAAACAAAGGTGTTGCCGTAAACGAAAAACATTTGCAGTATTCAAATTATTTTTACTTTCCACAATTATAAGAAATCGACTGTCTATAAAAAAACTATATATTATAATTAAGATTAAAGAATTTAATCTGTTGATGGAAAACTTCATTTTGATATAAACTCTTTGTTGTGTTAATTTAAAACGTGAAAACCGTTTTTACGCATAATTTATTTATTGCACTGGTATCATTGACTAGATACACCCGTGTTAACAAGTTGACGGCTGCTTGAAAGATTTGAGACGTTACTTCACTCGCTTCGCTTCACCATTCGTGCTCCCGTCATAATCGCTTTCCAGTGACAAATTTATGCGATTTTAATTTCAATTATATCTCAAATTTATTTTTATATCACGGTTCGAGCGAAATGATAACTTAATATTATATTTCTTGCCGACCCAAACTTTGAGATCCCCTGAAATGTCACTTTGACAGTGACGTAACTTTGTTTACATTTTTTCTGTGGGAATAAAAATCTGACCTTAGGTAGGTACCTAGTAATCACGTTCTCGGAAAAGGCTATAACGATTTCGATGAAAGTTGCAATACACCTAGGGGTTTATTGGGGCGAAAAATCAATCATCTTCATTTAATTTTATTCGCGTTCATTCAATTAGATATTAGTAAAATAAAAACATTAGGGGACAATGTCATTTAAATTTACCTAGTCACAAACTAAGCATTAATAACCTTATGTTCTTATAGAAAAATAAATACCACTGTAAAAAAGCCAAGACAGAAAAGAAAAGCACTCATCACACAAAAAAATACCCTGACCAGCCCCCTATTTTACTATCCTGACGATAACAACGTTTCAGTATACATGGCGCCACTTATATGAATCCCACTGATGTGAAAACTTGTTAACTTTGCGATGTATAATGTGTTGTCACCTGTCATCGTCAAGATGGATCGTAAGTCTTGTAGGCAGGGTCACTACTCAATGGTCACTACCAATTAGGCTATTTGAAAGTTAACTGAATAAAAAAAACTATTAACACGTTAGTTCATTTATTTATTTATTTTAGCTTTGATGACAGTATTTGCTTCTGAGTCTTTGATGTTTTCTATGTAAGTTTATCATCGTCTTAGTTTGGGACTTGATTAATTTGTATGACTATTTCCTGTTTTTTTTTAAACTAAGTACCTCAAGCGCGTCCAACACTTGCCCGCTGACTCGGCTGTGGTTGCTGCCGACCCTCACCTGCAGTACCCTGGGGTTTTCTCGGAAAAACCGGTTGTTGTGCATCCTAGATGGAAAAGATCAGGGCTTAAGCGTCCGCTAGATGGTGACCAACAAAACCCTTCCGACAGTGGGTGGTAGGACCTTGTGCAGGGTCCGGCCGGATCGCTACCACCATCTTATCCACCAATCTACCGCCAAATAGCAGTATTCGCATTGTTGTGTTCCGGTTTTGGGATAAGACAGCCGGTGAAATGACTAGCATAGAGGCATGAACAAAACACACACACACACACACACACACACACACACACACACAGATACATACTTTTTGTTTTTAATGAGAATTTCAACACAAAGTGCTTTCATTGGTTCTAAACTATACTCAGATAGCTCTCTCTGGCTTTCCAAGATACAGGCCTTTGCCTAGTTTGGAGATCAGGGTTTAACAATTAATTGTGCAATAGTTATTAGATACCTACTTTAAGTGCTTAAGTTAATTTGCCTTCTTGTACAATCATTTTTACTTCAATAAAATTTATTATTATTATTATTATTATTATTATGTATGTCTTTACCAATCACGGAACTATGGGAGTCCCGGACCTTTGGAAGGCGTACATAGAGCCGAAGCCAACACGCAGAGGCCCTTTAGACAAGTTTAATTTAGTAAAGTGCTGGGATACCAACCGGCGATTGTCCCTGAGTTCAAACTATAGAGGTATGCTCCCACGGACAACCACCGGTTAGTATAAGAGACTATTTAAGAAGTATGGGAACATTAATAATAAGTTCTATGAATGAACTGATATGGATTGGTGACCTAGGCTATTGATGAAGCTACGGCGCCTGCCTGGCCAATGCTAATTACTTTGGTAGAAATGGCAGGCGGTGACTCGCCAACTCAATGGAGTGGGCCTCCCGAAATATTATTATTATTATTATTCCATCTTAGTCCTCAGGGTTGGCAACACATTTGCAGTCTTATAATTGCAGTTTTGTAAATGCGAATGTCTATGGGTCACAGTTTCCACTTATCATCAGGTGGCCTGTGTACCTGTGTGACACGTATCTCAAAATTAGGGGTGTCGAGTTCATATATACATACATAGTTACATACCTTCACGCCTGTTATCCCAGAGTGGGGTAGACAAAGCTACAGAATTACCTACAACTCTAAAAAGTTGTTGAAAGTTCAGTAACTACATTTTGCACAAATAGGCTAAGATGTGACATGGCGTGTTGAGTTCAGGTTGTGTTCTCTTCGTCATTTTGCTATTGGCCTTTTACTTGTAATAATAATTAAACAAGAAAATGCGTTTGAGACAAACATAAAGGCATGATTTTAGAACACATATACTTAATAAGGCTCTTGGTATCAATAAGGGAATATGCGAGGATTTTTTAAATCGCTTTTCTCAACAAAATATAAATACCATAAAACAGAAACCAGAAGTGAAATTAAAATTAAAATCGGCTATGAAATACGGATGATACAAGCATTTTGAACTGTTATTTAGACAGCGATTAGACAGAGAGATCCGATATGCACTGTGACGTCATGTAACAAGTCGACCTTATAAACTTCATGTTAAATACAATTTTGCAAGAAATAGGATATCTTTGTTGGCTTATCTTGGTGGTTTTTGTAGCTATTTAAAAAAAAAACTTAACTGTTTGTCACACGAATCAGCTTTTATGGAAGCCGCATAAAAAAAACCCTATTGGTTGATTGATTGAGAAAACTTTAGACTCACAACTGAAGACACGCAGCTGAGGTGATGACCAGATCCCAGTTATACAAGGAACCTCCGCACCAGAACCGCCCCATGACGTGGATAGTCACCATGAAGGGGTAGTCCTGGATCGAAGTACGCATCCCGTGGAAGATGCGTCTTCCACTGCCGGAGTGGAATTCTTTCAGCTCTTCCAGCTCCTTTTGAGGGTCTGAAAGAAGTAAAATTTTATAACATTTCATCAATATGTTCAGAACAACGCCACTTTGGAATACAAGTCATTGATATGGAATTTAATAGAAGATTGTTCAATGAGAGACTCAAACAAGCCATAATGACACATGTCTAGCCACGCGAGCTAAGCGATGGAGGGTATAGTTCGAGTGTCATTATGGTTGTTTAGTCTCGCGTTTAACACACAAACACCGTGATTAATTAGGACAGACTAAACTAACCTTTTAAGAGCACAAGAAGTAGGTATAAAATATGTTTGTTTACACTATAACAAAAACAATGCATGTGAAAAAAAAAATTGTCTTGAGAATGCAAATGTCTATGGATCACAAAATACCACTTAGCTTCAGGCGGCCTGTGCGCTAGTTTGCTTTCTCTATGCTTTAAAAAAAATTGCATGAGGAAAATAGAATAATTCCCTTAAAGTAACTCATTTTTAGAGTTTACTTATAAACACAACATTTTGTTTTACAAGCAGCAAATGTAATTTGCTCAAAGTAAAATATAAAGTTGTTACAACTCCGTCGCCTGAGATCGAAATTGAGTTACCGCTCAAGATACGTCGGGACAAATTAGTAAACTCTGCAAAGACAAACATTTGGTCAGAGCCAGTACTGAGAAGACACACAATGGAGAGAGTTCTGATAGTTAAGTTTCTATGTAACATTGTGCAAAATAATTAAACAATAATGATTGTTGAAAATAAGAAGAATTCAAAGTTTTAAAATTCAATTTCGAAAATAATTATAAATCAGAAAATAGTTTTCTATAATTACACGACACAAAAAAACGAATTGCTACTGTTAACAAATAATGACTGTACAGAGTAGCGAATATGATGAAAAACTATAATAGTAATTGTGCAGAAATGTTGCAGAAATGCAGAATATGAAGAATCGGTACTGTACACAAATAATGACTATAGATGCAGAAAAGAACATGATAACTCAAGGTAGACTTGCTTTATCAAATAGAAGGTACAGTCGACCGAAAATATGGCCTACCACCCGACGGTTGAAGTTCATTTGCAATGACTGATACAACAAGTTCGATTTTCCCTTGCAATAATATTTTGACAGTGACAAGTATCAACCTTAGCGATAATAAGATCTTTCAGAAACTTTTGTCAAAACTGGTAGACAAGTTCCTCGGCCAATCGTATATTCAAAGCGTAGTTTAAAATTTTTACAGCCTTATTAGTTAAAGAAAAAATGTTGTTATAAGAACGTCACTTATTGAACGTCACAAGAAAAAATTGTGCATTGAGTTCTGTATTAAAAATTTAACTGCCTAACTTTTCCATTTACTTGTGTCTCAGCCGAAACAAATTAGTTTTTTTTAATTGGTCTTGTATCTTGTTTACCTAAGGGAGTCTTGAAAAAAACAAACCCGAAACAAGCGTCGTTGCGATACTTTATTTAAGTCATAGTCATCAGACTCTTTAGTTTAGAGGCAAACAGTATGGTATTGTTTATGGAAATTGTCGTTTTATTTTCGTGGCTATATTTTCCGAATATTTTTTTATGATTTATTTCTATATCCCAAAATGATTGCTTAGTAATACAATACTCATTCATACAAGTAAAACTATTCGATAGCCGGAAACACGTAAAACAAATATTATTTCAGGAAGATCACCCCCCTCCACCACAGTCCACCGTACACACACACCTTATTTACTTAGCGACCAAAAAATATTTGACTTGTTACTGTTGACTTACCCCAGTACATATTATTAACGTCTTTAGTAGTATAATTGTGAAAATCAGAGGAAGCTTCACCAAGAAATTTATCAACCACTTCATCAATAACCTCATCGTTATCGGTTTTAGTCATCGGTGCAGTTGAATTATCTTTCATTGTTCTCCTCGCTGATTGAGCTACTTCCCCTGTTTTATTTCTATCAGATATTATACCGAGAATATCATCTCTATTCATTTTATCTTTCATTTGAACGTAAAGACTTTTCGGTTCTTCGTCTAAAATTATTTGAAACTCATCTTCATCGAGAAGAGCTTTGTAGAAGTGCGTTTCGTTTAAACCATCACCGATCGATTCATTTATTAACACTTGTGCATATTTATCTTTATCAACAACATAAGTATTGATTTTCTTTATTTTTTCTTTTAGATCGTTAATTCTTTCATTGCTTGTTTCATTCACATCTAGCAAAGATACTAAATGGACAGCAATGTCGTTAACATTCCGCTCCTCGGTTGTTCCATTTTCGTTTGCCACGACATTGTAAAAGAAAAGTGAGAAAAATAGCAAATACATCACATTTAACAGTACCGTTTCAGGTTTGTTGCGTATTTTCACTGGTAAGAAATAAATAACGTTTTATGACTTCTATAATTTTATCGTCATCTTATCGATTGCGTTGTTTATTATTCATGTGTTATTCATACTTATCTTTAATATCGAAATGGTTATCAAAAACTTTCAATTCAAAAAGACGTAGTTGATTTTAAATTATGACTGATACATTTTCATTGATAACTTAATTACAAAAGAGTTGCACGTCAAACTTATATGAGGGGGAGCACAAATAGCATCCTGAAAATAGCAGGGAGGTGGAATTCGGATATTCTCCGCTGATTTACCGACCTTCATGTCTTACGACACTGAAGTAGTTTATGTAACTCTTTAATATTATTAATGTACTAACGTAGTTTTCATAGGTGTTTTTTGTAACTTACAAGTTTACAACCTATGGATCTGAGATATCTGGTAATAAAATATTTAAATTTTTAATTTAATAAATTTATAACAACCCTTTTTTTTGCGTCGGGGGTTAAAAATAAGGATGAATAAGGATAATAACAAATTTGGGATATACAGTGAGCAGAAGAAGTAGCTACGCGACCGAAGAGGTCAAAATTATCTGCACTCGACTCTTTTGTCAAGAGAATACGTTATTCTGCTTAACTACTTTTGATGCTGACTGTACATTGCCGCTATAGGGTAATTTAATTAACTTTGAGATCCATTAATGATAAAAGATAATGATATTTGGGGAATTATGAATACTCTTTACAGGTTAAAAGTTGTTGGAATAATGCGAAGCTTAATTTGATTAAAATGATTTAAAATTGTTGTTTGTTTCGTAATTAAGTAAGTGTGGTCATAAATAATTATTATTATTTATTAGTATTAAACGAGTTTACAGTGAACATTCTGCAGAGTTCTAAACCATTGAAGTATGGCATTTGAAAACATGAAAATCTAACAAATAAATGTCAAAAACATAAACGGTAAAGACATTTCTATACCTATCACTACATAGTATAAAACAAAGTCGCTTCCCGCTGTCTGTCCCTATGTATGCTTAGATCTTTAAAATTACGTAACGGATTTTGATGCGGTTTTTTTTATTAGATAGAGTGATTCAAGAGAAAGGTTTTTATGTATAATAAATTTTGTTTTATGTACGTGTGTTATAGAAAACTCAAATAAACCGAAGCGAAGCGAGGGCGGGTCGCTAGTAATAAAAATAAATCACTAAATGTGTTGCTAAGCGCAAAACTCGAGAACGGCTGAACTGATTTGGCTGATCTTTTTTTTGTTGTGATCGTCATTGTCAGGATAAGGTTTATAGGTCAGAAAAAAAAAGTCCAATGGGAACGTCTAAAATTGCCAGCGGGGCGAAGCCGCTGGCGGGCACCTAGTCTATTTTTTTTTATTGTCACTCAGAATGGTCTTGTTTTAAAAGTTATTCTCGAATAAATTTAATGTACTCACATTAAATGCGCAAATAAAGGACGAATATTAAAATTGTTAACATACCCGTTATTTAATACTCTCCTTTAAAAGGTTTACCAAATATTGGTACAGGAAAACCGTTGTTGCCTCACTAAATACAGTTTTTCCTCTGCGAGTGTCGCTATATGATCCATCATAACATTTTGGTTCCCGTTAAAGGCCTCCACACACAAAGGATGTCACAGTACTTTACGATAGCGATGCGAGCTTTTGACAGATTTAATGGTGAAAAAATTATAGTACGGTCGGCCAAGAGAGTGGTCTAAGGTTGACACTTGTCACTGTCATAATATTATTGCAAGGGAAAATCGAACTTGTTGCATTATGACGTGTAAATGAACTTCAACCGTAGGGTGGTAGACTACATTGTTGGAAACACAACTTATAAGGAAGGACTTTCCTTCCTTATAAGTCGTGTTTTCATTTGTAGTACAAAAACCTACCAACTAATTTCAAGAAAATATTTTAGTTTATTAGCAAATACAATAATATACTCGTAGTAATGAGGGCGCCACTGTACATCCGGCGTACGCTCGACGCAGTCTTAATATTTGACTGCGCCGAGCGTGCGCTGGATGTACAGTGGCGCCCTCATTACTTTTATTGTGTTTTCTAATAAACTAAAGTATTTTCTTGAAATTTGACGAAATGTTTTTGTACTACAAATGAAAACACAACTTATAGGGTATATCATATAGTTTAATAACAATTCACCTTCGAGTTATTAACTTAACGAAAAAAAGTGGCCACCTTTTCCCGTTAAGCTGACTACTCAAAGGGTAATTGTTATTAAAGTTTGTTACGTATCCCATAAATTGTGTTTTTACTTGCGCTACAAACATATTTGGTTTGGTTCCAAGGAAATTCTTTAGTTAATTAGAAAACCCAATAATAGTAATGAGGGCGCCACTGGACGCTCGGCGTTTGCTCGGCGCAGTCTTAATGAACCAACATTGTTTATTTCTAGCTCATACAGGCATGCTATGGCTAAAATTTAAAATTTTGCTGTCATTTTAAATATCACGTTTTGATGGCCAGACTCTTTCAACAATTTTATCTAATTTCCGCTTTAAAACGTTTTTTTGGACTTGACTCATCCTAGAGTCATACAAAATATCTTAAAATATCACGCACTTGTAGCTTGTTATGTGCGCAGGTCTAAAAGCTTCAAGGATCATTTT
This sequence comes from Acleris laterana, assembly GCA_963966035.1. Classification (NCBI taxonomy): domain Eukaryota; kingdom Metazoa; phylum Arthropoda; class Insecta; order Lepidoptera; family Tortricidae; genus Acleris; species Acleris laterana. Next base: position 1,701,538 of record OZ014458.1, on the reverse strand, counting down.
TTTCTTTACTCAATTTCTCTGAAAGATGGATGGCCGGAAATGCGTAAGTAAAGTCTGGGGTGTCTGGTCTTATCTTATCCTGCTTTATCTTTCTTATCTTTTAAAGCTTTGATGTCGAAGTTCAAGGATAATTATATTCTGCAGAGACTTGAAATTGTTAATTTTTAAGTAGCTTGTTTCTTGTTCGGAATTTCATTTCTTTTGAAACATAATTTTCTTAGGATGTTTAATGTTTTTGGCAGCGATTTGTGTTCTTTTCGTTTTTTTACTTGAGCATTTTGAATATAATGTAAAATAAGCCGTGTTTAATCTCTATTAATATTTAAATCAATATTAACTGTCTTAATGTTATATCAATTATTATCATCGAATTCAACTTTTGAATCGTGTGTAGTTTTCTGATGTTGTAAGGACTTTTAACCTCACAAAAAGGCGCAATGCCCTTTTTTGAGCTTTACTTTATCGTCGGTCTAAGACATCGTTTTTTTTTCAAATTAGATTTTAATGCAAGTTTTGAATAGTAACACTTGCAAATGCCTCCTGCTTTATAAAAAAAATATAGTTACGAGGTGCTACATTTAGACCGACGTTTCAACTCAGTGTCGGTCGTGGCGCCATCTATCGTCGAGTAGATACACCTACGTTTCAGCTCCATCTGTCGATGAGTAGCGTAAGCTTGATGTCCTGCACTCCTTCACTTTTAGTCATTTTCTGTTGAAGGTTTAGTTCTCACTTACTTAAATAGATGGCGCCTGAAGCCACTGTAAGCAATATTTATTTTAATTCAAATCTTGTACCTTTTCTGGAAAAACGACCTCTATTTAAAGAGGTCGGAAATTAAATAAAAACAAAGTTACTTTACTACCTTTTTATATTAGGTACGGAAACAGATACAGTATTAAATGATTGACTCTCTTAGTTGAGTAAAAAAAATTGTGTTTCTACTGAAAGCAAACGATATTAAGTGGTATGCCGCGTGATACTAATTAAATAACATTTTTAACACAACTTAATTAATGTTCGACCTGATAAATGCCGCCGGAGCCGCTCCTAGGTTGTTTGCGAAATAAATCACGCGGCAAAACGAGGTGTGATCCCTACTAACTAATGCTTTTGACATTTGTTTCGTTTGTTTAGTTAAATCATTCTGATGGTCTAAGATCCGAATAGGAAAATACCTTCACCCGGGGCCTTCTTATTGAAAAAAAATATTTAATGTTTAATTTAGTAATATAATAATTTCACCCGGGGCCGTCTTATTGAAAAAAAATATTTAATATTTAATTTAGTAATATAATAATTTGGTGAAGAGGTAGGCTGAATAAATTATATCCTCGTAAGGCCGTACGTCCTACATGTAGGACATTTGTCAAAGTGACTTTTGACTTAAGTTGACTGACACAAGATTCTTTTTTGAACTAACGAAATATGACGATGGTCTTACGAGGAATATTAATAATAAAATTAAAAATTAACTTTTTATAAAAAATGTAGTGGCTTGTTTAAAAATAGACAAATTACATACGAATCGAAAGTATGAAGCCTGTAGAATGTGCAAACGTTACTATTAGGTTGACCATTTTTTTCCCACCATAAATAATTATTGGATAGGCAGGTCTTTTTACCAAGTAAAATATAGACCAAAATGAAGATAATTTCATTACAAATACGTTGATATAGCCATCCAATTAGTCTAAAAAATGAATCTAAGAACCATAATTCGGACCTACATACATTCGTAAGAGCATCGGTGGCCTTGTAGCTTAGGGGGTCGACTCGTGATCGTAAGCTACCGAATTCGAATCCCAATGAGTTTTTCTAACTTAAGTGCATTATCCGATGCTCTTACCTGCACATTCAGCTGAGTGTGTACCTAGTAGTAGTAGCTCTAGCCAAATGTCGTTACACATCATTTAAAGTTATCACAGAGTAACACGTTACTGCCTTAGTTTTGAGACATCAAATAAGAGTGATTTGACTTAAAAGGTTGTCAACATACACTGTTTTAGGAAAACGCCTCTCGAACATTCCAGTGGTGTTCCTATCAGTGCCATTCATTTTAAGCTGAAAGAAAAGGACAGAGTTATGTAACTGTTATAGCTCCGTCCTTTACACTCACCGTAAATTGAACTGCATAGCTATGTCATAATAACCCCCAGATCTTAACTCTTACATTCCAAAGATCTTATTTGAGCATTAAACGTTACTCCTTAGAAGTAATGACGACGCGATAGCCTAGTTGGTAGTGACCCTGCCTACGAAGCTAGAGGTCCTGGGTTCAAATCCCGGTAAGGGCAGATATTTGTATGATGAGCGCGAATATTTGTTCCTGAGTCATGGATGTTTTCTAATGTATTTAAGTATATATTTCTCTATATAAGTATTTATATCGTTGTCTAGTACCCATAGTACAAGCCTAGAGCTTAGTTTGGGACTAGATCAATTGGTGTGAGATTGTCCCCTGATATTTATTTATTTATTTATTTTTATACACGGAGTAATTTTCTCATGTTAATAGGATTGTAGAATTAAAAAAATCCACATAAAATGCTATAATGTTTCTCTCCCTTTAAAACTAGTTCGATTTGTACGACTTTTCAAAACGTTACATTATGAAAAACCAAAATCCATCGGGACGCCTACATAGACGACGTTAGCATATTATAATTACTATGAATCAATGCTGTCTTTGCATAGCGATAACTTTTTCACACATAGATTTAGAACTACCTGCCATAGTAATATTACAACTTTTCGAATTTCCTATCCGGTGACATATTGCTTGTCCTCATTGGTCATAGAGGCCAAGCCCACCCTCCTTTTTTTTTTATGGCATAGAGATGACAAACGAGCACACAGACCACCTGATGGTAAGTGGAAACTGTGACCCATAGACATTCGCATTCACAAAACTGCAATGCAATCCTAAGACTGCAAACGCGTTGCCAACCCTGAGGACTAAGATGGAATGCCTCTATGCTAGTCATTTCACCGGCTGTCTTATCCCCAAACCGGAACACAACAATGCGAACACTGCTGTTTGGCGGTAGGTTAATGGATAAGACGGTGGTAACGATCCGGACGGACCCTGCACAAGGTCCTACCACCCGCACCCGGTCCTATAAAATGCTTATACTATTTCTACGCAGTTAACCGCCTTTTTCTGTATTACGTGTGTTGTGTGTGCGTGCGAAGCGTTCGCCGCAGAGTGGAATTGTGGCTTTTAGTTTTTCAGAGTGACGCAATATAGAGGCTTCTGTGAATCCATTCGTAAGAACATCCTGCTTTATCGCTCACACGTAAGTTTCTATAGATGTTTTATGTAGCGAAATGCGCCTCTTTCGTTTATATTTTCGATAACTTATCACGTCACCATTATACAACTTTCGTGTGATTTATAAACCATGTCGAATAAACATGCTAAAGCACCAATAGTTTGTCAAAATAATAACAGCTTTTTATAATAGTGATTTGTGTTCACATGTTTTTAGACAATTTTGAACCAATGGAAATTATAAGGTGGCTAATATAGCTGATCTGTGGAGTCTGAATGTGGCTGGCAAAATACAATTTACAGTCAACCGCATAAATAAATGACAAGCTGTCACTTAGACGTCGTGTTTGAAATTTTATACAAAATTTATTGAAAGCGACAAGGTACATAAATGATCACTTATTTATGCTGTTGACTGTACTGTGGAGTTATTAAATTGTTTAGCAGGTTATGCAGTTAGCATCTATATACCTACATTAAATGTGTCACGTCGAAAAATCTATAACATGGCTAATTTACGTATCATATCAAACAATTGAACATTAAAATTCCTTGATAGTACAAATTTTAAATCACACTTTAATTTTTTTCTTTGGATTTGAATGTTTTGACTTTTGATGACTAACCAAAATCAAAATCAAAATCAAAATGCGTTTATTTGCTAAACTTATAAAGGTGTTACATGTTTAAGGTACAGTGTATCCTTAAAAAAATGAGTCCAGTGACGAAACATTCAAGCGCCGATTGAAAAACCTTTTGTTAGATAATGCATTTTACTCTGTAAGTGAATTTATTGACACTGAATTTTGACTTTATAATACCTATACCTATATATAATTTTTGACATTGTTTATTGTACTACCATTTGTATATTTAACTTTGTGACTCGTTTTATTATTATTTGTGTTTTTTTAATCCATTCATTTATGACGTTGGCTTTTGCTAGATTACTTTTTTTGCTTTTACTTCTTTGACGATCATAATATGAATTCTGTATAATTGACATGTGTGCAATATAACAGTATTTTATATTATGAAATAAATAAATCTAAATCTAAATCTATCCAGCCTGCATGCAGGCGTGCAAAATGTTCATAATAACATGAATTTATAACGTCAAAACCAAAAAAAGATCTATTGATTTGAAGTTGATTTTTAACCTCTCAGTATTACGAAACCAATTTTATGTCTGTTAACAAGTTAGCGGACAGTGCGGCTAAATTAAAATGAGCCCCATTTCTTATCTGAGTCATTCTATGTAAATCACGTTCCTATTCGGTTGTTTAATTATTGTTGGGCAACAAAGTACGCGAGAGATACGTCCCAGCTTTCCAAAACGATTTAGTTTAAGAGGATTATAAAGAGACGCTGAAATCACGAAGAGGTAAAAACCTAGCAACGACCTTAACTAATGTAGTTTAATAAGTGTAGTTAAAAAACCGTTAAAACTATTTTAGGTTATAAAATTCTAATCGCCAGACATACAAAATTTCATCTTTAACTCAAACTAGGCCGCCCCAACACTAGTCTCTTACCTCGTGAGGCCCACGTCGTTAGTTCGAAAAATAATCTTGTGTAGGTCAACTAAAGTCAAAAAACACTTTGATAAATGTCCTAAATTTAGGACGTTAAGCCTCACGAGCTTAAATAATATCACTAGTTGTTTCCCGCGACTCCGCCTGCGTAAAAGATTATATTTGCGCGATAAAACTACACTATGTCCTTCCTCGGGGATAAAGCTATAGATCGGTTAAGCCGTGAGAGCGTAACAGACAGACAGATAAAGTTACTTTCACTTTTATATTGTTAGTAAAGAAGTACAAGGTAGCGCAAAAGTCATCAACCTATTGGAAATAGCTATAATTCAAAAAAATACCGGCAAATGTCAGTTCTGCTTTGACATTTACGAAGTGAACAGATAAAATTATGGGTTTCCAGTGGGTCTAGTACGGCTGCAGCTATATAACGTGTCAAATGTGGATAAAGCATCCGTCACTCTCGTAGGTATCTACTTATTTACGTGTCAGAAGGTGACGGATGCACTATCAATACTTTGTCACGCGATAAACGCAGCCATATAAGAGCGCCAGGTCGCCTAATCTCTCGATTTGGTGATTTGCATTAGCCGGCAAGATCACCCGATTTATCAGTTCCAGACCTTTTTGTAGGTTTCTTGAAGTTCCAAGTCTATGTAAACAAGTCTCAGACTTTTCATGCCCTCGTAAAGAATATCTGTCAAGAATGTGAGAACCCTATCACCGGAAGTTCTGGCAAGAGTCATGGAAAATGCTATAAATCGGACCAGGTATGGTCATCAATGCTGGTAGTGGCCACTTGGACGATATAACTTTATTGATGAAAAAAAAAAATAGACGTCCAATAACGACTTGGACGCTTTCCTCAGCAACTGGCCGCAAGAAGCACCTAATAAGGACTTATGATCAAGGGGAGAGCTCTTTACCCAGCGGTGGGACACTCATAAAAGCCAGGAAAAAAAACAGCCAAAGAAAATCGGGTGATAACTGATAACTTTCACGCCACCCTGTATGAATGTTATAATCGCCTATTTCCTGCCCTAGGCCAGTAACCCCCGCTGGTAATTAACCATTTTCGTTTAACACCGCCGTAATTCGCCCGCGGATAGCTTCCAAATGAAATTTTAATTCTATTTGCCAAGTCAAAGCAGTCAAATATTAACTTTTATTATGAAATTTATGAATTTCTGCGGGTTTTATTAATAAACTTTTCGTGAGCGGAGCGGATGACTGTTGGGGCAAAAGAGTTCTCGAATCGCGAATCAAAGGATACAAAGTGGTATCGACCACCTAGTGGATGACTACGCGTTAGCCTTGATGGTAGTGACCTGGCCTATGAAGAACGAAGCCTTAGCCATCTAAAAGTTTTAAAAATATATTTGACTTGCTGTTCCCGTGTCCACTCCGTTGGGCAAAAAATTTTTTTTGAGTTAATAATTTTCCCGCTAATTCCCGTTCCCGTGGGAATTTCGGGAATTCCTTACTTAGTGCACCTCTACGGTACCTAAGGTACGTCCCTTCCAAATTTCAAGTGCCTACGTTTAGCCGTTTAGGCTGTGCGTTGATATGTCAGTCAGTCAGTCAGTTTCTCCTTTTATATATTTAGATTACAAATACCTTAGGAGGTTAACTTAACGACTTTTCAACCAAATTTCGTGAAAGTCGCGTCAAAAGTGCTCAAGTTATTGTCAAACTAACATACAAAATGCTGGCTCAGTTGACAAAGACCTCGCTTCGCTCGCCCAATAAAAAAGACAATTAAATCAACCAATTCCCTGATAGCGTGCCAGCCCGGTTTCATGCTAGACATGTCACACAACCAATAACTGCATGTCAAAGGGGACTATTCTGAACACAAGCGAGATCAGGCGATAAAGATCAGAATGTGAATTGACTGTTGTTCGAGAATATAGTAAAAATTAAAATTAAAAAAAAAAAACATTTGTTATAAGTCAAAATACGTATTAGATTAAAACAAAAAAAAGTAATAACAATCATAGTTATCAGACATTAAATGGGTAAATGCATAATATTATATAATTAAGGTATGTACATTTAATGTTATACTATTTTATTTATGTTAAGGACAATAAAATTTATTTAGGTCATAAAGTTGCGACTTTAATAGCCATACTTCAATTTTATACTCTTACGAAATGACTAAGTAAGTTATTTGAGGCCATCTTAATTGTTCACCATTTCTTGTAGGTATCTCTCTTTATTCTAAAAGCTGGTCTTTTCATATTTTTTTTAGTTTCACCGTGGGAAAATCTTATACGAGATGAGTATTTGGGAGGGTTTTTGAATTTAAAGCATTATAGCCGCGTGTTTCCTGAAGACAGACCGAGAATAGTGGATTACATTGAAAACAAAATGGATCGCCATAAAATTAGCCACTGTTTCGTAAGTTTTAATTTTCAGTGTTTTTACTTTATGTGTTTATTTATGTCGTTTTTCAATAAAATATCAGTCGTATTACAAATAATCCTTGAAAGCAAATGTTGAACTCACGCTAGCCACAGCTACGACAACAACAACAACAACAACGCTAGCCTGTTTGAAAAACACTTGCAATCAAAATCAAACAACAGCGCGACAAACCGTCCGCCGGCTTCAAGCCGGAAACTTCACCAAACAACCAATAAATGCAAGTTAAGGGGGAATATTCTGAAAACAAGCGAGATCGATTTAACGAAAATTAGACGAATTGATTTATATGGTGATAAAATTTTTGAACTAATGCGCAACTACTGAAACAAGTTTTAAAATATTTCTTATCCTTATGACTCAATAAAATCGGAACCAGAGTTATAAGATTATTTGTAAGTCGTGATTTGTTATAAGGTATAAATGTTATTCTTGCTACATTTTTATGTATTTTTCACATGCTGAATGAACGGCCTTCTACAATTTTTACTGGCTGTTTAGACCATTTCAAATATTAAGTGCAAAAACGTATAGATAATTAAATTTAAAAATATATTACTTTCTCCCTTTTTTTTATTAAATACTCTAATGTGTGAAAACTTATTGGTTTTAGTGAAAACCTAAGGTCAAATTCCAAACACTTCGAAACATCTCAATTTAAATGAAAAAATAACATCAAACATATTAAACTCGATTTTTGTCTGAAAATAAAATACTTTTACGTACTCTCTGATTTCGAATTTTGATATGTGCAAATTCTTATCATTGTTACTCGACAAAAGCAGCGAAATTGCAGAGAATACGCCCCCAGCCCAGTTATATATCAGTTATACACCCGGCTGCGTCCAATATTCTTCCAACTATTTACATCTGTTGACACGAATTATCCGTCTATCTGTTGGATGCAAACAACCTCCAGGAATAGGAACAGTGGAGGTAGTATTTGTTTAACATTTTAGATGTAGACGAGAATGTTTTAGGTGTCGAGAGTGTAGTATGACGAATTACTATAATAATGCTACATACATACATTAAATCACGCCTATTTCCCAGAGGGGTAGGCAGAGACCACTTCTTTCCACTTGCTACGATCTTGACAAATTTCTTTCGCTTCTTCCACATTCATACATCGAGTCATGTACGCACGTCGGTTTCGGGTACTTAAGATTCGGCCCTTTTCCAGTATTTCTCCGATTTGATTCGAAAAAGTACGCCTAGGGCGGCCCCTTTCGACCCGTTTCGTCCATCCTTTCCAAATGACCAAACCATCGAAGCATGCCCTTTTCAATCTTAGTCACTACATCTTCTTTTATTCTGTATTTCTCTCTGACTTTTTCATTACTTATTCTATCAATCAGGTTTACACCACACATACTACGCAAAGAGCGCATGTTTACTCTTAAATGCATAATGATGTAGATAGTAAGATTTTGTAGCTTTGTCAAAATTCAAATTTGGTAATGAACTTTAAAAACGCGTTCGATTTTCAAAACGCTATGCATTTAAGGGTTAAACAAATACTAATTAATATGTTCAACCCCACTAGACTGAATATAATAAAAGTTAATTTTATTAGGCATACCAACGTTTGATATAATTTTCATTAGCCCTAATTTCATGACAGCTAAACTTGTATGTCCCTAGACCTAAAGTTATGTACTTACTCTAATACATTCAGGGACTAAATCGATGCGTTTTCTTTTGTATAGGTAAGCAAACCCCATTCACTTAGCGGCGGAACTGTGGAGTCATCGCACGGTAATGACGTATTTCCGCCGGAACTAGCGCAGGGTTGGATACGGTAGGGTATACTCAATAAATAACAAGTCATTCTGGTACCGGTTTTGACTTGAAATCAAAGACAAACTCAAAATCACCATATTATTTACCCTATTTTTAGATTAATTTAATTTCAGATACAACCCTAGCTGAAAATATCTATGACTTTATTAGGGTAGGTCGGGGTAATAGCGTAGTTAAGGCAGCTTAGTCTGGATTAGACTTCAAGGCTGAAGAAGCCACGCAGGTGTCTAATGCCTGCAATGACAGCTTAATTAACACCAGGCTATTTTGTCTATCTACAGTTACATCTTTCCGTGTATTGGACACCAAGGCACACGATACTATTTTTTTCAATGTGTACAAACATTTTATTGTACAAACAAAACAAATAACAATTATAATAAAGACAAAAATATAGGAGGGATGAACAAAGGCAAAACTTATACCTTTAACCATTTTTTCAGTTAATCTTTGAGCGATTGAGAAATATTATTACATTTCGTATAGTTATTTTATTTCTTACTCCTTGTAGATGTCGATTATCGTTATTCCCTCGGGAACATTTAAAATTTCCGAGATAAAAAGTAGCCTATGTGTTAATCTAGTGTATAAGCTAACTCCACACCAAATTTTATAAAAATCGCTTCAGCCGTTTAGACGTGAAGAAGTAACAAAACACACAAACTTTCGCCTTTATAATATTAGTGTGATGCTGACAACTTGCACGCTCTTTGCTATTACCTATTGACTTGCTTAAGGCAAAACCTGTCTCTTCAAATTATCGCTACCTTGGGGAGTCTCTAATCAGTCTTGATCAGCTTTACATGACTTCTTGAACGCATTCGAACACCTACTCGTATCATCGCCTCGCCTAGCCAAGTGTCCATCCAGAAAATTCCATCATCATCATCATTTCACCTAGGGTGTCATTTCACCTAGGGTGTTATTCTCTCAAAAACTACGGACGGTCGGATGGACGAGCGAAATTGCAGCGGCGAGTTCAAGTAGTCCCGTCAGAGCGAACAATACGTTCGATCCATCATCAGAAACCATGCTGCTAAATTGAAAATGCACGCGCTAAAGTATGTTTTGTTCGCACTGACGGGACTTCTTAAACTCGCCGCTTGGACATTCACTCGTTCGCCCTGAAAGACGTTGGCTATTGCACCAGAGGGGATATTGCCTAACGTACTCGCGATTGCAATCGTTTTCATTTTGAAAATTGAAGGCTTGTCTGCATACGTAATGAAATCAATTGATCTGCTTTGAAGTCGATTGAGATTGCGAGTGCGTTAGGCAATAGCCCCTCTGGCCTCACCCAAGGTTTGCTTCAAGAACAGGTCCTTTGCCTCTTGCATCCATCTATACCCACGTCGTCGGTCAACCTTATTGGGGGTCTACCCACGCTGCATTTTCCTACGCCCCTAGAGAAGTTTAGTCCTCGATACCATTGGCCATCAAACCTGTTCTGCAAGCGATGTACCCTGGTCATTGCCACTTGAGACTAGTAATTCTTAGGGCTATGTCGATAACTTTGATTTTCGTATAGATCTCCTCATTTCTGATTCGATTGTGCAAAGGAACTCGGAGCACTCTCCTTTGCCCTTTGAGTCGATTGGAGCTTTTTATGAAGCCTATCATTAGCGCCCATGTCTCAGTACAGTCAAGAACTTTAATTATTAAGCCATTTTGGAACTTTGTCATAATGCCTACGTCACAACATATGAAAGAAATTACGCTATAATTTATGATTAACGTTATGCGACAGAGTTCCATAATGGCTTAACATTTAAAGTGCTTGACTGTACCGTTAGTCATCACAGGCTCTGGTCGAAGAATTTCGTCGTAAATTCCCTGAATTATTAAAAATATTAAATACAACTTGGCCATGGCCCGACTTAGCTCGGCTGCCCTGTTTCAAAACCCGGCAAGTGACATTGAGGTAATTTTAGATTTTTAGCGCAGAAACATATTTTGTTTTAGCTGTAATGTTTTTTTCAATATTTGTTCTTGAACTGATACTTTCTTGGTTGATTAGATTAAGAAAAATACGTAAGTATGCGTTATCGCAACAGGAGCTCTATCCTCAACACCGGGAGCAGCTCTAGATGCACTGCTAGACCTAACACCACTGCACCTACAAGTGCAAAAAGAGGCTGAACAGTGTATATACAGAATCTGCACCACGACAAGGACGAAATGGAGCTCTCAAGCACTGACCAAGCGTATGGCATCGGTGTTTGAACACAAAACCTTATGCATGCCAACTGATGACATGCATATTGAATATAACTACAAAAAACTATACTCAGTGGAGATACCCTCCAGGGACAAATGGCTGAAAGGCCAGCTGGACTACAAAGAGGGCTGCCACATTTGGTATACAGATGGTTCCAAAAAAGAGAACGATGTGGGGTGCGGCATCTACGGTGAGAGACCAAGACTCAAAGTTAGCGTCAGCATGGGTACGGAGGCCTCAATCTTCCAAGCGGAAGTCTTCGCCATCAACAGATGCGCGGAAATCAACCTTGAGAAGAACCGTAGGCACCAGCACATCTACATCAACTCGGACGGCCAAGCTGCCCTTTTGGCACTAGACGCATTGGAGATAAACTCTAAACTAGTCCAAAACTGCAAAGAAAACCTTAATGCCCTAGGAAACTCCAACAAAGTAATACTTAGATGGGTACCAGGGCACTCCAACATTGATGGAAACGAAATAGCAGATGAACTGGCTAGGAAAGGTGCTGACAACCCCCTGGTTGGCCCGGAGCCTTTTTGTGGTATCACAAAAAGGAAATCCTATTCACTGCTAAACGACCTATATAAATCTAGGGCGATCGAGCTGTGGAAGTCCACGAAAGGACAAAAGCACTCGAAATCACTAATTACTGTTCAAAAGCAACTTCTCCAAAGAGATTCTACAACTCAAAAGAGAAAAGACTTGCGCAGTGACTAGAATTCTAACTGGCCACTGCAAATTGAACAAACATCTGTTTCTAATGGGTATGAAACAAGAACCGACATGCAGGTTCTGTCAGGAAACAGAGGAGACAGCAATGCACATCCTCTGTTCTTGCGGACCACTAATGCGTAACAGAAGTATCTACCTAGGGCGACATATTGTGGACCCACAGGAGATACAACTTCTCACGGCCCAAAGCATCTGGAAATTCTTAGACGCAACGGGCCTTTGCGGTGAACTTTAAACAAAGGGCTGTTACAAAAGATCAGCAATGGTCGAAGTGACACACAAGGCCCATCCAAACCCCCCAATAAGTATACATATATTTTTTAATTTACTATATTTCAAGTTCCATGTGCCATACTAGCATTTGAAATTAAATACAAATAAAGAATTAGTGACCGGATAAAATCCAAGACCCTGATTTTTCAAAACCTAGTAAGCGTATGTCACATACTAGGTTTATGAAATATTTTTGTGACATACTAGATTTTGAAACCGTCAAACCCGTTTTTTTGTGCCCTTACTAGGTTATTGAGTACTTGTAAATACATATGAACCTGTGTGTAGGCTTCTAAATTATTTTGCGTCCGGTAGGGACTTGCTAGAAATAGTGAGTTTTTGTGACTTACTAGATTTTGAAATGGGGCAGCCGAGCTGTTGGCATAGAACAAACTAATCTAGCTTCTAGCTCGCGTGTACTAAACGTAATGTAGAAGATAGATGAGACGGCTCTGACCTTAACACGCATAGAGATTTATAGTCTGTAACTTTATTTATTTATTTATTTATTTATTGGTGGGAAATCCAACAGTTACAAATATAACATACGAACAAGAATAGGAAGCACAAAACCAATTACAGGATTTCACATGTAGTGACAGAGTAGCAAACTTAAAGTTTAGTACAAACATCAAAGGTACACGCACTTACACAAAAACACTAGCGCAAATAAAAGGTAAAATTAAAACTACTGCTACACACACACCAGCCAAAGGCAGATCGCCAAAAGGTTCTCATACCTATGGTACAAAACATGCTCAAACAACACATAATATATCACGATGACTAATTAAAAAAAAGGTCCTGATGTGACCTTAACTTTCAGAGCTAATAACTTCTAAACGACTCAATTCATTTTCAATTAACCTAGCTTAATCATGTTGATTAAACTAACTTTATTTAAAAAAAACACGCTTTTCGCTTTATTCGTTTAGGAGTTAGACCATGCCACAGACATATAAACACACACAGATAAACATTTACATAGACGAACAGATACACACGTTAAACTTATATAACCCCTCTTTTCGCGTTAGGGGTTAAAAAAGATGACGAAGCTAGCATTCGATTGTTATTGAGTCTAGGACGTTTTGTATTTATGCATTTAATTGTGTTTATCGTTTTTTTTATGGCATAGAGAAGACAAACGAGCACACAGGCCACCTGATGTTAAGTGGAAACTGTGACCCATAGACATTTGCATTCACAAGACTGCAATACAATCCTTACACTGCAAATGCGTTGCCAACCCTGAGGACTAAGATGGAATGCCTCTATGCTAGTCATTTCACCGGCTGTCTTATCTCCAAACCGGAACACAACAATGCGAACACTGCTGTTTGGCGGTAGGTTAATGGATAAGATGGTGGTAGCGATCCGGACGGACCCTGCACAAGGTCTTACCACGCGCAAAATCGTATCGTTGCCTAGTATCCATAGTACAAGCCTAGAGCTTAGTATGGAACTACGTCAATTAGTGTGATATTGTCCCCTGATATTTATTTATTTAATATATAGAGTATAATTAATTCAGCGAGGGTACCGAAAAGTCCTTTCTTTGACCCTCTTTTCCCCTTTAAATTAATCACAACAATAAAAACATGCTGTATTATTTTGCAAAGTTTTTAACTTGGTTTTGCGTAGCAGATGTAGAAGCTTCAAGTTACAGGGCTTTAAAGCTTAATGGTTAAGCTTGTTTAAATTTCAACAGGCCATGAATTTTCATAGAAATCTAGTACGAGAGGGAAATGTTAATTTCTTGGCAAGTTCGGTTGTACCCGGGTACTGCGAATTAAAACTGCATGTTTTAAAATGAAATGAAAAATTGTTGTATGTGACGTTTTTTTTGATCGGATTGTTCAAAATTAATTATTTTTTCTTGCATTTACTGTTTTGGAAGTAGTTGTTAGCTCATTAGTTAAATATTATAAATAGGATAGACTTGATAGCTAAACTAATAATTAATAACTACGTGCGTTTAAAAACTGGGGGTGAAACAAATTTGTTTTTGAAATGTCATCATTACTGTCAAGTAGATAAGAGCTATCGTAATGATACGATAGCATGTCAAAAGCAATATTTTTTTACCGCCTTGAATAAAAACCCTGCTAAGGTCAAATTTTACGTAATGAGAAGTCACATTGTAGATAAGTAAACGTGTTGTTTTTGATAAACATCCCAAAGGATATCATAAAACGTATTTCACATCATTTTTAGGGTTCCGTAGTCAAACTAGCAACCCTTATAGTTTCGCCATGTCCGTCCGTCCGTCCGTCCGTCCGTCCCCAGTCTAGCTCAGAGACTCATAGTACTAGAAAGCTGTAATTTGGTATGAATGTACATATTAGTCACGCCAACAAAGTGGTAAAATAAAATTTTGAAAAATATTTTTTTTTAATGCACCTTCCCTACACGTAACGTGGGGATGTCTTTTTTTTTTCTTGCCTACCCCATAGTGTGGGGTGTCGTTGGATAGGTCTTTCAAAAATATTGCGGGTTTATGTAAACAATTTTTCGATTAAGGGATCCGTTTATGAAATATTAAGCTTTAAAGCGCTATTTTTTGTTAGAGTCAAGTGTCCCCCCCCCCCCTACAGCCAAAACTACAAGTACTAAAAATCTGAAAAAAATCTTCAACGAAAGCGCATATAACGAATTTTAAAGGAAAACTATCACGGCTAAGTAGACATGATTAGTTCCTGAGATACAGGCGATTAACGGGTTTATACCTACTAAAAATCATCTAAGACAGCGCCAAATAACTTTAAATAGAAAATTGTTTCATACATGTTGATTTTTGAGATAGTTTTTTGTGTTTGTCGTTACGGCTTCGGAACCCTACACTGAGCATGGTCCGACATGCTCTTGCCCGGTTTTTTTACTATTATTTTATTATAAAATGAGAAGCAAACATAAGCAAAAAATGCGTTAAGCCAAATAACGCTCTAGGCGAAATCCTTAAAAATGTGTACGAAATTGCGACAAGAGAACGTCAAAAAAGCTACCCTCGAATCCAGTTCAATCGAGTACTAACGCCCGATCAGTTGTCCAACAAATTGGGTGAACCGTCTGAACATCCTTTGCGGATTCCAGTTGCCAGGCCAACTTCAGTTGACACCGAGACCGAGACCAAGCCGGTCGCTGCTTCCCTCCCTAAAAAAAACATTCCAAATTCAAAACAGAATCATCTATAAAATAAACAAACGAAAAACGAACAATTCAAAAAAAATATGGCAATAAAATTTTCGAATTTGGAATCTACAGGTGGACCGGGCGGGCACGCGGTCGCGTTCGGAATTTAATAATATACGCATTATGTCAAATTTGGGTTGTATTAGTGTGGAGCAAGGACGTATTTGCATTGATGCTAGTTTGTGTTTTTTTTTAAATTAGTGAATTGTTATAGTGCGTTGTTGTAGTTAGAAAAAAAATAATGAGGCTTAGTAAGCGTGGCCTAAATTTACTAAGCGGTGATATTATTTATAAATAATAATTGTTGTGTTATTGTTTTAAACGTAATATCTACGAGGTAAAAAAGGTTTGTTTGAAATATTTGTGCTTAAATAATGTCAAGTGCGATCGTTAATTTAATTAAAAAGTGTTTTCAAAGTCAGTTCGGAAACCTTGCAAGAATAAATGTAAAAAGTAATCCAAATCCAAAATAATAATCAATTATGAAAATCGTAATTGTTTTTAGAATCATTACTTTTGAAACACCCTATACAAATGCTTAGTGACGTATATTACAGGGTGTCGGATCACTAGTGGTCCAAATGAAAAAATAAAATACGTCATACCCATGGCTACCAAAAACACCCCCATATTATGTTCAGCGGTTTTTAGTATTTTCGGAGATATTGATCAGTTTAGTCGGAATTTTAGTAATTTTTCCTTTTGTCCATGTTACGAGAAACTCATCAAGTTGTTGTATTATTTCAATATTTTCCAGTGGTTTCTTACATGGCTAGAATCATTATGAACTAAGAATGTTTTTAAAGATTATTTTTTGTCAACTTTTTGTGTAATCACACAAAGTTACTTTCTAATGTTTATTTTTCATGTATATGAAGAGTATGAAGAGTGAGCATAATGATCTATGATGTAAAATAGTATGAGAAACATTTTCTGACTTTCGATAATAGGACTTAAAAAGTTATGTGAGTAGTAAATTATTCCTAGAATTAATCGCCATATCCCAAAGCAGTACATGGTACTCTCATACATTTTCCAACACTTCAGCCTTTCAAACACAGCCACTTAATATCCTAATAAGCTTGCCATACAAACAGGGATCAAAACATGCTTTGTCTATATCTCGTGCTTTTGTGAGGAAGCTCTTGAAAGCTGCCAGAAGCTTATGCAACATCCATCATTTCAAAATGAACAAGCACAGAGCTTAATCGCTGGGTGTGTTTACATCATGTTTATGTGTACATGACGTTACATAACAACATCAGACTACAAAATAAATTTTAGTAAATGTATAGGAAAAAATATATTTTTAAAATAAAAACAAGCATTGTAATAAAAATGTAAAAATAACCCTATACCCAATTTTATGGATTTATCGATAGAGTAAATTCTTAGGATCACAATTTTTTTTTTCTTAAAGTAAACTCCAGATTTTATTTTAAATACTTTTTACAGTAATGTGTGAAAAAGAAGCAATTTTACTAAACTATATAATATTATAGTTAATACTATCTTTTTACATTGTTCTTGCTACTACTAAATGTTAGCTGAAAGAGATCCCATATGGGATTAGGTCACCTATGAACCTAATTGGTAATCACTACATAGTATAAAACAAAGTCGCTTCTCGCTGTCTGTCCCAATTTTGATTCGGTTTTTTGTTGATAGATAGAATGATTCAAGAGGAAGGTTTTTATGTATAATAAATTGTTTTATGTACGGCTGTTCAAGAAATCTCACATAAACCAAAGCGAAGCGAGGGCGGGTTGCTAGTGTTTAATAAAAAGTAAACATACATATTACCACGCGATCTGAACTTCCAATTCAACAAAATAAAATAAATAAATGTCAGGAGACAATGTCACACCAATTGACCTAGTCCCAAACTAAGCTCTAGGCTTGTACTATGGGTACTAGACCACTATATAAACGCTTATGTAGATAAATATATACTTAAATACATAGAAAACATCCATGACTCAGGAGCAAATATTCACGCTCATCACACAAATATCTGCCCTTACCGGGATTCGAACCCAGGACCACTAGCTTCGTAATACAACATGTTATTCCAGAAACTGGCGTATCTGAATTCAACTTTTCAACGTTTCAAATTAGATTAATATTGCTGTTGCACTGCTGTAGGTATCACATAAAATAACAAAGCAGAATTTATATTCCATGACGTCCATTAAGTCCAACATGATTTTGCTTTATCTGCAACCACTAAAGCTTAAAAAAAAACATCATTCATTTTAATTCTCTAGCTAACACGGTTCATGAGTATGAGGTACTACCTAGTGACAGTGTCCTAAGATACAACCTAGTGACAGTGTCAACCTATTACGACGACGACCGCTGGCCTAGTTGGTAGTGACCCTGCCTACGAAGCTAGCGGTCCTGGGTTCAAATCCCGGTAAGGGCAGATATTAGTGTGATGAACGTGAATATTTGTTCCTGAGTCATGGATGTTTTCTATGTATTTAAGTATATATTTCTCTATATAAGTATTTATATCGTTGTCTAGTACCCATAGTACAAGCCTAGAGCTTAGTTTGGGACTAGGTCAATTGGTGTGACATAGTCCCCTGATATTATTATTATTATTACTAACCAGCTCTTCAAAAACGCCATACATTTTAAATAGAGCATTTTCATTTCGCTCTAAAATCGATATTATTTCGGATCTGATCATAGAGCAAAATATGAGTATGAGGTACTACCTAGTGACAGTGTCCTAAGATACAACCTAGTGGCAGTGTCAACCTATTACTGTCAGGGCTCGGAAACCTGATTTAACCAGCTCGTCAAAAACGCCATACATTTTAAATAGAGCATTTTCATTTCGCTCTAAAATCGATATTATTTCGGATCTGATCAAAGAGCAAAATAAATATAAATCTGCTCCACCACCATCGTTTTCTCGTCTTTCCTAACTAGCTAGGTTTTTAGTTAAATTTTTAGCGTCGAGTTGCCACAGCCGAATGCGCTTGATCGTGATCGCGTGGCACCTCCCCGAAGGACGCAGATGGTTTACCGCTGGGTTTTTAGTGGGTATTCCGGCCGTTCTCGGTTGGTGAGTCCCACATAACCATCCCAGGCCCCCCTGCACCTGGGTGGTATGAGTAAAAGCTAAAAAAAGGGGCTTTAGTTACATTTACACGTGGTCAGCTTGAAGACAAGGCCTTATCATTTTAAGAACACCAGAGTCGCCACGTCATCTATCTGCAAGAAGAATCAAAAAGTAAAAATACCATTCTCTCAAAAACGCGATGGGGCGAACGAATGAGTAAATGTCGTAGCGGCAAGTAGGTGCATTTTCAATTTGGCAGCATGGTTTCTGTCGATGAGATCAAACGTTTATACGCTGCTGCCTAATTGAGAATACAAAATAAAAATAAAAATAAAATAAAAATTATTTATTCAAAGTTAAGAGTAACAAAATGAACAGATTATCCGTTGGTCCCACACTAGGCCACGCCTGTCACGTGGTAGCCGGATTCGGAGTAACACTTTAAAAGAGAGTACAGTCTACAAATGAAAATTGGAAACTTAAAGACTAACTTAAAGCAGCCAATCACGATTTTAGCCACACATATTTAAAATTGATACACGGACACAGGTAGACGACCGCACGCAAGCGATGCGTGCATCCGAATCCGAACACGCGCTAAAATGTGTTTTGTTCGCTCAGACGGGACTACTTAAACTCGCTGCTGCGACATTCACTCGTCCGTTCGACTGACCGCGTTTTTAAGTGAATCACACCCCAGGTTAATCAGAGCGATTATAGCGCTCGTGAATCGCGTTCACGAAAAACCTGGTATTTTTTTAACCGTTCCCAAGCCCTGATTACGATTGACGATTTACAGCGTGAACGATGGACAGACGGACAGCGGGAGCTTTATAATAGGACCCCGTAACCCCCCTCTTTGGTTAGAGAACCCTAAAAACTGCAGCCATCTAAAATCTCCGTCACTACAACTTTCATAAAAGCGCTCCCTAGCTTTTTGCGATAACTTCTAGTTGGTTTATGAACTACCCTCATATTGCAGGATTAACTCGCGCGACAAGGGTATGGAGGGATTAGGCTACGTACTTACTTAGTTTATAAGTAGGACAAAATAAGATGGTATACGTGAAAAACTTAAGTAAATGATGTATAAATATAAACCGTTCGACATTACATACATACATACATACATACCTTCACGCCTGTCTCCCAATAGGGTAGGCAGAGATTATGGAACGCCAGGTTCACCGATCTAAACACACAATTTTCGCTTCCTCTACATTCATCAATCTCTTCATGCACGTACGGCGGTTTCGGGTGCTTTTGATTTGGCCCTTAATCAGTACATCGCGAATCTGATCACTGTAGGTCCGTCTAGGACGTCCCCTACGGACATCTCCGCTCATTCTCACTCGCCATATCTCTTTCGTAACTCTTTTTTCATCCATCCTTTCTAAATGACCAAACCACCTTAGCATACCCTTTTTGATTTTAGTCACTACATCTTCTTTCAATCCACATCGTTCTCGAATCTCGCTATTTCTTACTCTATCTATCATTCTAACTCCACACATACTTCTTAGAGCTCTCATTTCAACTGCATTAATCCTAC
Source organism: Acleris laterana (assembly GCA_963966035.1). Lineage (NCBI taxonomy): Eukaryota > Metazoa > Arthropoda > Insecta > Lepidoptera > Tortricidae > Acleris > Acleris laterana. The sequence goes on along the minus strand of OZ014458.1, from coordinate 1,681,456 downwards.
TTTCGTTCTTCTTATGCCATACCCAAGATTCACTACCATACATCAATGTTGGCGTCAATACTCCCTGAACAATGGCAAGGCGAGCTTTGCTCGATATGACCTTGTTTGCCAAGATTGAGTGTAACGCCCCATTGATCATATTTCCCGCTTTTACTCTTCTTTCAATATCCGCGTCACATTTCCCATCTCTCGTAAACAAAGAACCTAAATACACAATTTCATCCACTTGATCCACTTTTTCATCTCCAATCATTATTTCACATTCTGTAACAGTTTCATCCCTCTCCACAACCATCACTTTCGTCTTTTTAACATTCACTTTCATACCTTTCCTTTTAAACGCCTCATTCATCAGAGTTACCATTTGTTGTAAGTAGTCCGCAGATGATGCAAGGAGAACTTGATCACACTTGACCGTTCGACATTCTATATTTGAAAATTGACGTAAATTCCATATTAGTTTTGAACACCACTACATGCAAGAGATTATTTACTTAAGTTTTTCAGCTATACCTACTTAGATTGTGAATTGGGACTTGACACACTGACTGTGACAAAGATTTCCATACTCATATAGCTCCGGGCGTAAACGCCGATAACGTTTCTCACCCCCAAAAATTTTTGAATATGTTATAGTTGGTTTGTACGATTCCGATATTTTTTTATGAAATATCTTATCCAATATTCCATTAAAATTCTAAAATATCTAGTCTGATGACTAATAAGTGTTTTAAATTTGACCTAATTTCTTATACAGACTAAGCTAAGAATGTGTCTATTAACACTTTTCCTTTTGTCTCTTTTAAGGGGAAGGCACTTTGTTAATGTGTTCTTTGTGTACAGTACTCACTGCACTAATCTGTAAATAGTTTTATAATTAAACCGATGTGAAACTTCCCGCAACATGGATCATCCTGTTTATTCGGGTTGTTTACCTACGGTACGGGGTTATAGTAATTGCCGTATAACCTCTGCAAACATTTGAACTAAACACACACTATTGAGTGGAGTATACCCGATAGTTGTAAAATTAATTCATGGGTTTTAGGGGTTGATTTAATGCCTTTAACGCCAATGGGATCTCTGCGCCTGCATTTTTTTCGACTTTTTTGCATGGCCACTAAGTCTTTAATAAAATTTGGATACAATTCCTATTATAATTTACTTACAAAAAAAAAAAAAAAAAAAATAATAATACATCATAATAATAATAATATATTTTAATTTATTTACTTAATTTACTTTTTTTTTTTTTTTTTTTTTTTTTTTTTTTTTTTTTATTTTATTTTGTTATTATTATAATTTACGTGTAGTTAAATATAATGCAAAATTAATATTAGTGTATTTTAAGATCCTTTATGTCGAATTTCATCGAAAAATAAAACGTCCTGCATGTGAAATTCGGTAACATATTTACCTAAAACTGGCAAAATTCCGGTAAAAGTTAAGCAAACATGGCGTCGGCTTCTGAAAATAAAATAATAAAACAATTTAACAAACTTTACCTACATTATCTCCTATAACTTCGTTAGTTCAATGCGTACAGGTATAATAAAAATAACATTTTAGTAAATCTAGAACTGAAAAATAATTTCAAATATGAATTTACGCTTAAATTATTTTGTTTATTTATAAATCCCGGGAATTTTATAAATAAATTAAACATGAGTCTGCTTCCATACAACTGAAGAACAACGCCGTCGCAAAAGTTTAGGTAAATACCTATATGAATTTCCGATCCTTCGTTATAAGTTATAACAGATACATATACCACTAGATGATTCATAAATAAATATAAACGGACAATCTACCACAAACTGACCTACTGCCAAACTTACTCTATAAGTACTGTTTAGACAGCGTTAACCAAACTTACGTAGAGAAATACATGCTAAAATTCGTAGAAACAGCCAAGAATTCCCTGTTACGTACAACGTATAACTAGTACGACGAGTGAAGCGAGTAGCGTATTGCTCTTCGTAGCGTGACCACTCGCAAATTGGTTTATGCAAATGTAAATATAAATCTGCGGGAAGCGGGGCATAAGTCCTGAGATACCGGGGTTCCGTTGGTACAAATTGTGTTTGTGGGTCAATCAACTTTTCTTTGTATTTCGTTGCCATGGTGTCGTCTCCTGAGTCACTCTTTAAAACTATGATTTCAAAGAATATAAGTCCACTAAAAATCAGTTTTATTGGCAATTCCAAACCCATTCTTTTATGGGCTTTCTCCTGAGTGTGCTAGAAGTATACAGTGTGTTACCGGCATGTGGGCATTTATTAAAACTGGCGATAATATGTTGCTTTAGCAATTGTTTGTAAGTATTATCAATTAAAAATCAATTAAAATAACTTTACAATAAATTTTCTTAGATACTGTCCATTTTTAATGTAGTGCATGTGCTGCGTATTAATCGTTATCAGTATCGCTGTTGGTTAGTACAAGGCATGTCGTGGTACGGGGGTAAATCATAATAATCAAACTATCAATCGACTGTCATTTACACTGGTCAAATTGCTGTACTTTACATTGCTGGCAATTAAAATTTTGTTAGAAAGTTAACAAAGCGTGAAATTTTGTTTATTAATTAAATTAATGTCAAAGTTACATTACAAATATACGTTATTATAACCAACTTTAAAAAAAGCCAGGGTGCTGGTAACACACTATATATTATAGCATTTTTTCTAAGAAACTCTAACACTGTTGTCTCCTGGGTTACGGGACACAAAACGTTGATCCACCCTTTTACGTTCAAACTTATCTTGAGATTTTAATGTGGCAATGTTATTGCTGAATGAAAATCTACCGTAAGTTATGATAATTTTTATTTTTTTATCTTAATTTTTACTATTATGTTAAGACGAATAACTGAGTCCGATACTGCAGTTTCACGTTACATTGAAGCACAACAGCGTGAACACTGCTGCTTGACAACTGGGTTTCTAGATAAGATGCAATTTAATTATTTACTTTAGAATCATTACAATAAAATACAAAAACTCTCTTTATTGAGCATTAAAAAAAACATAGAAAAAAAAAACACAATTATATAAAAAAAAAAATTGTTCCATACACACAACCATGCTTACAGGCTAACCTAATTCGAAAGTGTCAGCTCTTACAAACATTTGGACTTATTAGAAAAATACCACTTTAATACAACAGGCGGTTTTACTGTTAAATAATGATCTATCGGATGATCTATGACACTTAACAGCATAATACTTTTTTTAATATTTAAAATACACTCTGGCTGTAAAACAAAGTATTAAAAAACTTGCAAATCAAAGAAACGACTCGCACTTGGCACTATCGTGCCTGACAGCAATAACGAGTATAACAATAATTTAATAGAAGCACTTTGTGACGTACCTGACTTATTCAGGCGAATAATACCCAAAAACACGAATCCAATATAGTTATTTTCAGAAAAAAAACATTGTTGAAAAAAGTGCTGTGACCGTGACTTAAAGCAGTGCCTAACGTAGTAAATTGTCCATTTAAAATAGAAAGTGACAGCATTTTAAACTAGATAGAGACGTAGTTATTCGAATTGAATTACTAGAAAAAAAGAGTGATTTGTATTGAATTTAACATTGTTAAATTTTAATGTTAAAGTTTTTAAACGCACCCTGTATCTGAAGTGTTGTCGATGTAGACTTATAAATCGGTAGGAAGTGTTCAAAGTGAAAATACCTCTTAGATTGTTTCTAAATGAAAGTGATTGTGTAAAGTGCCAACATGAATACAGTGCAGAGTACCGGAGGACATGGAGGGTCCATGAAAAAGGATTCTAAAGATGTAAGTAAACCATTTAAATCAAGCTGTAGCGTGTTTGGCGGTTACTCTGTTTTTGTTATTGCTATTATACTAAGGCTATAGCAAAATGGTGTAAATGTGTGTGATTTGGATCTTTAATGGATTAAATAACTTGTTGAAATGTTAAATGCACAAAACATAATGAAAGGTTTATTTTCTTGACAAACCCGTTCATAGCTCTATATTAATAAAAAAATATAACATTTTCTAGTGTATAATTATGTGTTTTCATACACAGCTTGTTAAAAGATATACCTACTTATCTGTTCTTTAGAAAGAGCCGACTTTAAAAAGAGACAAGATAGAAAACAGTCGAGTTAAAGAAAATGACGAAGTCGTCCGGAGGGGTTCTGTCTACAGTGTATGTAGATTTTTTGTTGTTTTTGTCTAGTATAAAATGTTACTTGTACTAACTGCGGTTAAATTGTGAGGTTATTATAGATGCACTCTTGTTAAAATTATCCACAAATGCTTCAATAAAAAAAAAAAAGAAATAAAAAAAATATATTTCTGAGTAAAACGTAACTTTATGGAGAAACAAAAAAAAAACTATTGTATAATGTTTATAAGGATTGGGTATATATGTAACTAGCTAGAAGTACATTTTTATTGCCTGACAGCAACTAAAAAAATAAAGCTAAATGAACGCCTGGAAAAATAATCTGAGCAACATTTTTCAGAAGGTCACCTTTTATTTTAAAATAAAGCACGCCATAAATATTGAACGATATTATTATCGTACAACGTTGTGTTCACGAATGGCAGTTTAATTAACGAGGGAGCGAGCTAAATAATAATATCAACCTCGTTAATATTCTGAAAATATCGTTATTTTTACACCACTATAATACATTTTAAAAATATTTTTAAAAGTAGCTCTTTATTCAATATTTTACAATGTATTGTCATAAAAGATTTTTAATTACTTGTAAATAAACAGAAAACAAACAAACGAAAGAACTTACAAACTTACTTAGAACTAAAATAAAAATAAATATTAAAGTAACAACTCGCTCTTAAACTCGCCGGACTAATTACTAACCAAAAAGTCACGCAGGCATTCTCAGCGGTTTTCCTATGGAATCTCTAATCGTAATTTCTCCTAATGCATCGTTTGTCCGAATTTTCGTTTATCCTAAAGCCATTTCTGCTTAATTTTAAAAACTTTTTATGTGGTTTTAATACAACCCTAACCTAACCAAACCGCAGATATAATTGAAAAATTTAAAAAAAATCCTGACTCAGCGGAAAACCGGTTTAGGGCAAATGAAAATTCTGAAGTCCTCTTCTCAGCTTACCCCTTTTACTAGGCGAGTAAGCCCGCTTGTATGTTTGTATGTCGCACACTCAATCGACAGTCAAATGATGGTCTTGTCCAAGCGGTAGTAGATTCACTTCGTATTACCAACGTGTCAAAAAGCCTTCATGTAGTCAATTTACTATATAGATATTTGAATTTTGACATACATACATACATACATACATAAACTCACGCCTTTATTCCCAGAGTGGGGTAGGCAGAGCTACAAAATTTCCAACAACTATAAAAACTTTTTGATAATTCTGTAACCACATTTTGCACACTTAAGGCGAAGATGTTTACCAGTGTATTAGTGACAGGTTGCAAGCCCATCGCCTAACAGTACTACACGCCTTTAATACCTTAGTCGGCTTTTACGACATCCACGGAAAGACTAAACTTGGAGTGGCACTATTCTAATCCGGCAACCACACATTGCATTTTGATTTTGCTATTTTTCTATTATGTTCAATAGAGAGCAGAAGAGAATAACATGATCATTAATGCTTATCGAATAACCACGGTTGCAGGTACTTAACTCTGGTTAATGCTAAAGGATAGGCAGGTCTAGTTAAGATTGCTGTAGACCTAAGTCAAGCCAATAAAAAGTGAATCATTAAAGGCGATGGGTGGGCGAATATAATTGTAGGATTCCAGCAATTTATTTTAGCTGGTACGATGATTTTGATGATAGTGATAGTACTAATTAATGATAATGATGATGACGATGACGGTGATAATGATGATGATGATGACGATGACGATGATGATGATAATGATGATGATGATGATGAAGATGATGATGATGATGATGATGATGATGGTGATGGTGATGATGATGATGATGATTTCAGGTTTCATTATGATAGGAACAGCAATAAAATTACATAGTCAACTGTAATTTTTATTTATAAAATCATTATGAACCGTTGCGAAAAATGTATCTAGAGACACTTTGAAAAGTAAACATTATTTAATCATATTCATAATTATAATCAATTATTTAAGCAGGACAAATCAGCTAGGAACCAGGATAAATCAAATTTATCATAATAACGTTGTTTATTAAGAATTGAGGATTTAATAAGGTAATACAGAGGCTGAAGCAATAGAAAACTAGCTAAATATCTTCCACATTAATGTTCTATGTACGTATTTTAATTGATAAACCACTATAGAACCTTGTCGGTAAAACCAACAATGTCATTTCTATGTACTCTACCTCGTCACATGACGCTGTCATTATGACAAGGTTCTATGGTGGATCAAAATTTAATGTCCTTTATGGTACAGAGTTATGCAATAAATATATGCTATTTGATTCTGTTTATTAAACAGAACCAGAACCGTCACACGATCCACTTCGTCCTGGAGGTGCTCCTGCGCAGGATCTCCTGAAAATTAAAAGTACTCGAATTAAAATTACACGCAAAAAACGTAAAAATGTGTAGTTTGTTTTATTGGATTTTGACTTTAGTAGCAACGCCCCTTCAAAGTATCACTCAGATAGCAAGCATGTTATGTCTATTAAAATTTATAACAAACTAGCTTCTGCCCGCGTCGCCGTCCGCGTGGAACGCAAATGTAATGTAAATGTAGCTCCATAGACCAGGGTAGAAGCCTTTAAAAATAATAAAAAGTGAAAAAAAATAATAGTAGGATGAAACCCATTAGAAAAGGAGGGGAATATTATAAAAATAAAAGGAAAAATAATTTACGGGCGATCTGAGGTCGGGAAGGGGATGGGGGTGAGTTTTTAAGGGTAAAAAACGGTTTTTCTCGATTTCCGGCAAAACTAAAAGTCCTATCGAAAAAAGTCAAATGGCAAAGTTGTAGGTAATAAAAAGATCTAAAACTTTTGTATTTACACTTTTTTCACATAACCTCAAAATTTATGTGAAAAATCCAAAAAACCAAGTTTTTGGTTTTTTATTTTTATCTTTGACAAAATTTTTTTTTTTTTAACGAAATTTGGTGAAAACTTACCTTTTTATGTCCCAAATACGCTGTAATTTATTTGATTAAAAATATTTATTTTTTCACCTTATTTTGAATTAATATCGAAAAAACACCCTAATTTTCAATCGAAAATTCACCCGTCAAAATATCAGCTTTTTTCAAAAAGTTGGTATGTTTTCTGTTCGTTGAAATCTCTACTTTCCGATGGTGAAAAAAAAAATATATGTTACTACAGTAAATCTTCTCAGAAAATGCAATCATCCATACTGATAATCTGAAAAGACAAAATCGAATTAATAATGCCTTCACTATTTTATCGTGAATAAACTCCCATGAAAAAAAAAATACTAAAGAAGTAAATGTCAAAATGTATAAAAAATATATTATTATTATAAATCTATTAAAAATGTATAAAATATATATGGAAATCGGCCAAAAGTTTGTTATTAAAAATATATCGAATACTGGTTAGGCTAACGGTTGTAACAGCTGCTACGAAATATATAGTATATAATAGTAGGTATGTATGTAGTAAGACCCAGACCCGCCTAGCCCCTTCCCCACTTCTCCACGAAATACCTTTTGATGGGCTACAATTTTTCGTAGGTCACTCAGGTACATCTACTCAGCGGGCCTAGTATGGCTGCGTCTATATCGCGTGTCAACTGTAGATAAAGCATCCGTCAGTTTTTGACACGTGTACTTATTTACCTGTCAGAAGGTGACGGATGCCTTATCCAAAATTTATCACGCGATAAACGCAGCCATATTAGGCCCCCTGGATATATAATTTATCTTAAAATAGTTATAAATAGGCATCTAGACGCATATAATATATTTATTATATTTTTAAAAACAAACTTTTGGCCGATTTCCATATATATTTTATACATTTAGATTTATAATAATAATATATTTTTTATACATTTTGACATTTACTTCTTTAATATTTTTTTTTAATGGGAGTTTATTCACGATAAAATAGTGAAGGCATTATTAATTCGATTTTGTCTTTTCAGATTATCAGTATGGATGATTGCATTTTCTGAGAAGATTTACTGTAGTAACATATATATTTTTTTTCACCATCGGAAAGTAGAGATTTCAACGAACAGAAACCATACCAACTTTTTGAAAAAAGCTGATATTTTGACGGGTGAATTTTCGATTGAAAATTAGGGTGTTTTTTCGATATTAATTCAAAATAAGGTGAAAAAATAAATATTTTTAATCAAATAAATTACAGCGTATTTGGGACATAAAAAGGTAAGTTTTCACCAAATTTCGTTAAAAAAAAAAAAAATTTGTCAAAGATAAAAATAAAAAACCAAAAACTTGGTTTTTTGGATTTTTCACATAAATTTTGAGGTTATGTGAAAAAAGTGTAAATACAAAAGTTTTAGATCTTTTTATTACCTACAACTTTGCCATTTGACTTTTTTCGATAGGACTTTTAGTTTTGCCGGAAATCGAGAAAAACCGTTTTTTACCCTTAAAAACTCACCCCCATCCCCTTCCCGACCTCAGATCACCCGTAAATTATTTTTCCTTTTATTTTTATAATATTCCCCTCCTTTTCTAATGTGTTTCATCCTACTATTATTTTTTTTGGTTTTAAAAATTATCGACCCTGGTCTACCATACAAATTTTCACCCTCTATTTCAGCCCCTTAGGGGATGAATTTCGAGAAAACACTATCCTTTGTCCTTTTCCAGGATTCAGACTATCTTTGCACCAAATTTAACCTAAATCGGTCCAGAGGTTTAAGAGTGAAGAGGTAACAGACAGACAGACACACTTTCGCGTTTATAATATTGGGTCCTTACCTATGAAATTGGTGTAATTTTTACGTGTTTTATTTCGTACGGAATTTATTCATTTCAATTTTAACTTCCAATTTTTCTTTAGAAATCATTAATACACTGTGTTACAGAGTTTTTAGATACAAATAATTATGGTTAAATTTCTTACTTAATGTTTAAAATTAAAGTGTGAACTCAACTCTTTTCATGTGCTGCGAGTTCAAGTGTTTCAATTACGCAGAGTTTTTAAGTAATTAAGATATGTATGATATAGCTTAGAAGTGTCCAATATTCCTGACAGAATTTTGTTTGGTTTGCATTTGACGTTACTAAATAATCCGCAGGCTTAAATGTATGAAATTCAGCGTTTTCATAAAATTCTCCATATAAAAGGCCAATTTCATAGGTAAGCCTATGATAATATTAGTATGGATTGCCAAGTACATTACAAAATATCAATAATGAAAATAACTTTGTAAACACACTGAAACATTTAATGATAGAAAAACGCTATATTCAATAACCATAATGTACTTATAAGTAAAGAATAAACTACTTTTAACAAATAAGTACTCTCACTAGGTTATAAGTTGCTATGCCCTACAGGGTCCATAATGATCTCATAAATTTTAAGTTCACTGAAGTACCACCTATGTACTTTAAAACGGGGTATGTAGGGATTAAATAGAAATAGAAATAGAAATAGTCTTTATTGTATAACTGTGTACAAGGGTGATAACAAAAAAAAGAGTCTCAACAGCTTATCCATCTCGGACGTACAATAGAACATTACAAAATAAAAATATATCTTATATTATTACCATGTTATCATATTTTCAGTAGAGTGAATGGCAATATCCCTCATTGGGCAAAGAATTCCTTTACATCATAGAACGATTTTTCAATGAGCCAATTTTTTAAAGAATTTTTAAAATTGTTACCCTCTAGTTTTTTTAAATAAACAGGTAGTTTATTGAATACTCGCATCGCGGCCATAAAAGCACTTTTATAAACAAGCTTATTGTAGGCTCTGGGAATAACATAATTAAATTTATACTGACTTCGCAAGTTATTGATTAAGAGGTGAGTAGGGACACAATCTAAAATAAGTCATAATTTGTTACAAATAAGAACAATTATTAAATGGACAATAACGTTACGTCTATTGGAAATAATTTCAGCCTTATAATTAGTAACATATGCTTCATTTTCGGTTGTGTCCCTACTTACCCCATAATCCCTTCTCACCCCGTTTTACGGTACGCTTAGTGGAATGCAATAAATAAATGAGTATTGAGTATCCGACTACTAGAAGATGAATATTCAAGTACACCGTGCAATATTGACTTTTTCGCTTTTAATAAAAGAATAAAAAATAATTTAAACATTAAACGGGTAACCCCTTCATCGGGTTATCTTTTCGAAAGGGTTTTAAATGCCTGTTGAAAGGGTTTTTAATATTTGTTCAGCCTAGTGGGTTACCCCAACAAAAAACACTTAAAAAGTCAATTGAAGGGGATGCCACTTGCAAAACCAATTCAAACCCCCTTGAAGGTTAAAGGGGACCGGTCTCTGATTTTAAGCTTCAGTTTTTTTAACATCGGAGAACTGTTTGTGCGCCGAAACCAGAAATAAGGAATAGATAATTTGTTAAATCGGTAAAAAGCCATGACTAAATGAAAATATTCGAAGTGATTTTTTGGGCCAACGTAAAAAACCCCAAATATACTTGTCGAAAGAGATTTGTGAAACCAACATTTGTTTCAAAAATTTTTTGGAGTTCAGATATGTACCTCTTTTTTGTACCATGTTACTTTAAAGCCTTTACCAGATAAGTGCTAAAGTTCAAATAGGACGTTAAAGTGACAAAGCACAAATCTGGTGACTATGTCCGTATTGATAATCGCTTGATAGTGTAGACTGTGGAACCGTGTAAAACCTGCAATCCTTACTAGCCTTACCTGGCCCGACCCCCCCAAATAGAACTTCATGCTAGGGGTCGTGAACCACAGATTGGAAAACGTTTAGCTACTAGGTTTACTTACTGACAGTCATTGCCATAAGTTCTGTTGTTGGAGCAGACCGGAGCATATTCTTGGGTACAGATGCAGCCACCAGATATGGCATACCCAAGCGCAGCCAGCAACAGAATCAGCTGTAACCCTGAAACAGAGATATTTATCTTATCTTATCTTAGTTCTTAGTCCTTACTGAAAGCATCATACAGGGGGTAAATCAACTTTTAAGGTAGTCCTTGTCTTTTGCAGAATTAAAACTTTCCTCCTCCCTCTCCCCTTCCTTCCCTCCCCGTGTGGTTGCCGGGTCAGAATACTGCCACTCTGAGTCTTCCCGTGAATGTCATAAAAGGCGACTAAGGGAATAAAGGCTGATAGTACTGTTAACCAATGGGCTTGCAACCTGTCACTAATACACTGGTACCTTTACATCTTAAGCTAATTATGCAAAATGTGGTTGCGGAATTGTCAACGAGTTTTTAGACTTGTTGGTAATTCTGTAGCTTTGTCTACCCCAATCTGCGAATAAAGGTGTGTTTATGTTTTTTTTTATGGCATCGAGTAGACAAACGAGCACACAGGCCACCTGATGGTAAGTGGAAACTGTGACCCATAGACATTCGCATTCACAAGTCTGCAATGCAATCCTAAGACTGCAAATGCTTTGCCAACCTCAGGGACTAAGATGGAATGCCTCTACCTATGCTAGTATGTTTGTAAAAACTTTCCTGGTGACTTATGGTTGATGTAAATATATTAAAAAAAAAACTGACATCAATGCACAGCCCAAATTGCTGGGTATAGAGATTCCAAATTTGGCACATAGGGTCCTTATGACTTATAAGGTAGGTACTAGCTTCTGACCGCGACTCCGTCTGCGTGGAACTCGTTTATATCGTATCTCCATACAAATTTTCACCCTCTATTTCAGCCCCTTAGGGAATGAATTTCGAGAAAAAACTATCCTTTGTCCTTTCCCAGGATTCAAACTATTTTTGCACCAAATTTCACCTAAATCGATTCAGCGGTTTAAGCGTGAAGAGGTAACAGACATAGAGAGACACACTTTCGCATTCATAATATTAGTATGGATAGGGGTGCAAGGATTTTCCGAAAATCGACCCCCAACGGGAAGAAATAGGGTGAGTAGCGAGGAACTGATTCAACGCGTACGATGTCGTGGAGGGTAGCCTATATTAAAATCAGGCCATCGAATGTATGTACAGACCTCAAACGTTAAATACTTTTAATCCTCGAAAAACCTAGCAAGTCAGCGGAAACCACACATTTTTTATACAAAACAATCGGACTACATCGTCTCCTCAGTTACAAAATATATATTATTGAAAACTATATTTTTTTATTTTGTTACTATTTTTTATACCGTTTTTGTGGTTGCAGAATTATCAAAAAGATTTAAGAGTTGTTGGAAATTCTGTAGCTCTACCTACCCCACTCTGGGATTAAAGGCGTGAGTTTATGTATGTGTTACTATTTTAATTCAATAAATTTAAAATGTTAACTTATTCGTCTGATTTAGTGGAATAAACGTGTAAGTCACGTGGCAAATATATCGCTTTTCTAAAAACATAATTTGTGAAACATATCGCAAAACGGAGAGTACCTTATAAGTTAATTTACACAAGGATTCATAGAGATCTAGGGAGAGGCTTTTTTTCCAAGGTAGTGATTTTCTGAACAACGACGGTCGGACGGACGGACGAGTGAATGTCCAAGCGGCGAGTATAAGTAGTCCCGTCAGTGCGAACAAAACATATTTCAGCGCGTGCATTTTCAATTTAGCAGCATGGTTTCTGCCAGTGGATCGAACGTATGAGGCGTTTTGCTCGCTCCGACGGGACTGCTTAAACTCGCCGCTGCGATTTCGCTCGTCCATTTTTTTTGACAGAATATCACCGCAGCTGTGAGACACTCGTATAGGCTTAGAAAAAATAACGATGTTTCCTTCAATTGATTTCATTCATCAATTCTATCTCCTAAATATCAATTATCCTCTAGATACGTAAAATGTAGTTTATGTATGTATATTTAACTATTAATATGTATATTTCTATATCTATTTATGTAGGTATTTGAATGTAGTTTTATTTTAAATTTAATCATATAAGTTTTATTGGTCTTCTTCTTGTACATTTGTTTACTCGTTGCACAACCGTTCACTCATCTCAATCTCTCAAGGGTTAGCTGGAAGAGATCCCTTAAAGGGATAAGTTCGCCTTTGTACATATTTCTATATTAATTGTATTGTTATGGTTTTTCTTTTGTACAATAAAGTGTTTACATACATACATACATACAATTTAGCACAATATCACAAAAACATGACAAACAAAGCGAAACTCACCAAGATAAAACTTCATTTTGATTTTAAAGTGACAGAGTTTTTAAAAATACTTTTAAGAGACGCGCGCGCCGGTAACACTGATAGAATTTTATTCTACAGCTCATATTTGTACAGAAGTTAAACAAATATACATAGCTGCAAGTAAGTATATTTCATACTTGTAATTATAAGAGTATTGTGAACACCTTTTACTTACAAATACAGGGTGAGTCCTTCAATACATTTCCTTATAGAGGGGCATACTGCCGTCCAAAAGTAGAAGGCAGTTAGTTTGTGAATTTCATAAGCAATTTCTGTCTTTGCGTTTGGTTATTAGCGTAGTAGAGATGATTTACAGCAAAAGAGTTCATGTAGCATTTTAAATGAAACTAACAATTTAAAAATCATGTTAAAAGGACATGTATCAACTTGACTGAAAATAACCTTGGGGCTTGCTGAAAAAAAAAGTTTTTTGGGATATTGCCTACTACATTAATACTTTATAATTTGCAATATCCTTAACTTTTGTTATGTTTTATCCTAAATTTATCAGTCAGATCACTAAAAAAGTTAAACATTTACATTTATTATTAGAACATCAATATTTATATTCTTTTATATTTTCTAACGAGGTATTTGCATGGCCGTTTTTGCTGCAAGATAGTTTTACTACGTTTCATTAAAAGGAATGTATCGAAAATCATCAACCTGTCTATCAATCAACCTGTACACAGCATGAGGAAAATGCAAATAGGTTTACGGATTTGACGTACATAGGTATAGGTAGGTACTTCACCTTCACCTTAAACAAGACTGGAAAACAAAAAGTGTGTCATACTAAAAGTAGGTATTAAATACTTGATCATTTTCCATTTATTTTTTTTAAATTGATTTTTTGTCTTCTTCTATCAAGGGGTTTTAAAACTTTTTTTTGTTGTATTATTTGTCCCCATAAACCTTGGAGCAAATTTCAACTTAATCGGTTTAGGACATCCACATCGCAGTTTCGTTACTTTTACTGATCTGTTTCTATAATCCACCCTGTATATTTACTTGTATTGGTTTTTGACGTATAGTCACCGTATAAGACGTTAGTCCTTTTTGAACCTTAACTACATTCAAATAGAGATAAAAAGTAATGAACCTTTTATTCTGCAACTGTGCAATCTGTACATACAGCGCGATGACGACATTATTACTTTGTGATCGTTATTTTTTGTAAAGCAAGACATGTTTTTGTTCAACTAGTAATTTTCAGGGTTTTAAAATTATAATTAGTTATTAGTTTAACTGTTTTTTAGTAATAAAAAATCGTCTTTAATGACAATAACATGATATTTTTGATGATGTCAAAATATTTCTAAACGATTTTCTGTCTTAAGGACACTTGAAACCTATAGACTCAGAGCTCGGAATAGGTAGTGCCTATTTACCTAAACTTCTCGGGATGACGTAACTAAGAGTGGCTACAACCAGCAAAAATAATCATTTATTTTTATTGAATGCGTGATTTCCCGGGATTTACTGTATTACTCTAAAGGCTTAATACAATTAACTTTACTTATAAATCTTGTTATATTGCATATTATTTATTTATTTATCTTGAAATAACAATCAGTCGTAAAAAATGTGTGTTTTATTGAATACATTCTACACGATATTATTAAATCAACTAAGAAAAGATAAAATTTCAAGCTCCCTTTAATTCCATTTGATATGCATTATATTTTTTAATCACTGATTGCTATTTCAAGATAAATAAATAAATAATATGCAATATGGCAAGATTTAGAAGTAAAGTTTAATTGTATTAAGCCTTTAGAGTAATACAGTCAATCCCGGAAAATCCCGCATTCAGTAATAATATTTTTTTTTTGCTGGTAGTATCCACTCGTAGTTACGTCCTCCCGCGAAGTTTAGGTAAATAGGCACTACCTATTCCGAGCTCTGCCTATAGTGTATGTGTAGCCTTTGGACACTCCTTTACAACTTTAGGACTCTATTTGCATTAAGGTCCAAAAGTGGTAAAATACTTTTTGGTCAACTATACATATACATACCTACATACTTTGATCCATACATAATACTTAACACAAAACTGTTTAATAAAATAGAAACTAAGTGGCCCGTTACTCAATGATAAAATTAAAAGACTGAATACTTACACGGTTCTGTGTCAGAACGCCTAAAATCCCTAATAAATAATAACTAATAATAACTAATAATTACTAATGGTTTTTATTTTCTGAAAACGTAAATATTTTCAGCACTTTTTAAAACGCCATGTACTCATTAGGGTAGGTAAGGTTTGTTTTATAACAATCCTGAAAATTAGGTATTATGAACATTAGGGATTATGATACATTAGGCTTGTTAATTTTAGGCGTTCTGATACGGAACCCATAACTCTTGTTAAAATTCGAAGCGTTTTCAATTGTGTAAGGACTTAACAAAACCCAGTCAGACACGACGAAACTAATGCTTAGTGAAATGAAATTGTAGACAGCGCTCGTTTTAGCGCAAACCGGATTGAGCCAGTCTGAACTAGTTTAAACTCGCTCCAGCCGGTTATTTGATTTGAATTCCGTTGAGGATTGGAGATTGCAATGTTGCTTTTTTTCTTTGCACCTTCTTCAGCAACGACGTTTCAAATGAAGATTTACTTTGAATTAATTTAAAATTGTGGCGTATGAACTGTCATTCTATATGTCACTGCATGTACAAATTACGCGCCGCTATCGCTCTGCGTGTGACCATGTGACTGATGGAGCAGAAGCTTCTGATAATGGCTCGTTTATAAACACTTTACATTAATGTCGACACTTCGTAGGACGCCAGTAATATCCCATATTTGTTTATTAATAAGGTCGATTCCTCAGGGTTGGTAACGCATTTGCAGTAAATGTTATTCTTGAGATAAGTCTTAAGTATGCAAATATCAAGCGGCCCTCGAGCGAAATTCCCGTCCTCCGACCATAAAGAAAATCGGCTTGAAGTCTAGACCTGTCCAGTCATTTTTAATGCAAAGTATTCCCAACGATGTATAGCTTTATACATCGAACGTAACTCATGTGAGCAATACGTTTACATTTTGCACACTCGGTGCGTGTGAACGACGCCTTATTTATGGATATGACCGTAGACGTAACACGCTCGGGTGCTTGCAAATGCTGTTGGCTTTATTTGTTTCATAATAGAAAGACGTAACTTAAAATTTTCTTACAATAACATTTTGAATTTTAGTAGTGCATTTTAGGGTTGAGGTTTGTACTGTAATTTTGGTACTATCTAATTCACTCCGCACTGCGCGCACGTGCACTTATGTTATAAGTTATAACTGACAATTTTATGACACATTTAATTTTGTCAACCTTTTAATATTTACATTTTGAAACTGCTGCGAAAACACAATTTCGTTGCTTAAATACTAAAGGGCCACAAATCAAAATGTGTTTGTGTTGCATTTAAATTCGGAATGCTATATACCTACTTTAAGTTTTAAATCAAACTATGTCTGTTTTTGTTTTGTGGCACTTTTGTATTTAAGCAGCGATTTATTAACTTCGATGAAGTTCATTCGGATGTTTTTTGATAATGAAACATTATAACATCAGTTCTTGCATCAGTTTTAAATTCAATTATATTCCATTTGACATAAAGCCGTAATCAAATCGACCGTTATTCATGTGGGCAATTCGGTATCGTCTTGGGTCGTCCCATTCGTTTTTTGTCAAGTTCTTAATTCGTCTCATTCTGCTTTTGTCATCCATTCTTCATTCGTCACTTTCGTTGGTAGTCTTTGTCGTCTATGGTTATATTTGTAGTTTGTCTTTTTCTTATTCAGGCTCATTCCAGTATTCGTCATCATCTTCTTTGGACATGTTCGATGTTAGTCTATCTCTTTTCTAGTCTCATTCGCTATTCGTCCTATCATCTTCTTCGGTCTTATTCTTAGTTCGTATTTTAAAATAAAGTGACAAGTAACGAATAAGACTAAAACGTAAAGAGACTAACACCGAACATGTCAAAAGAAGAAGTGACGAACATCGAATGAACCTGAATAAGATCAAGACAAAAACAAATATGACCAAAGACGATAAAGACTACCAGCGAATGTGACGAATGAAGAATGGATGACGAAAGTAGAATGAGACGAATTAAGAACTTGACAAAAAACGAATGGGACGACCCAAGACGATACCGGCAATTCATTTATATTTTGAACACCCGGCGCGTGTGAACAACGCCTTATTTATGGATATGGCCGTGTCGGCGTGACTTGCTCGCGTGCTTGCAATGTTCTTGGCTTTATTTAGTTCGTATTAAAAAGACGTAATCATAGTTACTATTATTTTAAATCTATTTTGAATAATATTGGTACGGTCACGAGCGTTAATTTGGGACCCATTTCAAGAAAAATATGCTTGAAGTCGTCAATGTCATTAGAGATGTCAAGTCATTTGTAACTTTTAGGAAACTCAACCTTGCTGTCGTAGAATGTCAGATTGACTTTGGACCTAAGGTGGGTACCAAATTTATTCTCGTGACTGTACATGGTAAACTTTCATTTTATAACTTTATATTTTGAAAGTTATGTTTTTATTTACTACAATGGTATTTAATGGTTATTTAATTATGAAATAATCCGTGCAACATTGAAAATGTAAATACTTTTTCAGTTTCTAGAATAATTGTTATTTCACTTTTAGTGTATCTATATTGCTTGGTATACTAATATTATACGATTTATAATGTAAAAAATATACATTGCCCAAGTTGTCGTGCGTATGTTTAATAAACGGCATTAAACCTTAAAAAATATATGTAATTTTCAGACCAAGAAGATATTTTTTTAGCATCAATTAGCGGGAGATAACATTCAAAACGTCTATCCCTGTCACATAAATCAATTTGACATGTAAGCCCCTCGTCCATCATCGTCAGATGTAAAACGGCCATAAGGCTGTTTTTCAAGTTAATGTTACGTTAAGTCAGCTTTAATTACTAAAAAACAGGTTAAAGTCGTATAGCTACTTTATAAGTAGGGTGAATATTCGGGCGTTTCAACCGCCGTCATTGTTGTCTATCTTCACTAATATTATAAAGAGGAAATATTTGCTGGTTTGTTTGTTTGCATCGAATAGGCTCCGAAACTACTGGAGCGATTCGATTTTTTTTTTATGACACATGTTTGACAAACGAGCACACAGGCCACCTGATGGTAAGTGGTCTGTGACCCATAGGCATTCGCATTCACAAGACTGCATGCAATCTTAAGACTGCAAATGCGTTGCCAACCCTGAGGACTAAGATGGAATTCCTCTATGCTAGTCATTTCACCGGCTGTCTTATCCCCAAACCGGAACACAACAATGCGGACACTGCTGTTTAGCGGTAGGTTAGTGGATAAGATGGTGGTAGCGATCCGGACGGGACCCTGCACAAGGTCCTACCACCCGCAAAACACTCAAAAATTCTTTCACTATTAGAATCCTATATAATTATCCCTGATAAACATAGGGTATGTTTTATTTTTCTGCGCGAGTGGGCAACAGCTAGTCTTAAATATATTGACGAAAATAATGAAAACTACCAGCAACTTTTGAGGTCAAAATAGTGGATCCAGGGATAGTATCCATTCCATTTAGAAGAAAAACAAAGTTATTAAATTTATTTATACAAATATTATAAAACTGAAGAGTTTGTTTGTTTGCTTGCTTGAACGCGCTAATCTCAGGAACTAATCGTCCGATTTGAATCAGTGTTAGACAGCCCATTTATCGAGGAAGGCTATAGGCTATATATCATACTCACTTAAACCGAAGCGAAGCGAGGGCGGGTCACTAGTCTTGAATAATATGCGAAGACAACAAATGACGCCGTATAATCACCCGGCAGGTCTATATTCAGATTATTATAATTTTAATTATTTTAGTTTATTAGTTTGAAAACACGTAACAGCGTGTTCAGATGTTTTTAATACCATATATTATGACAGATTTTACTACCTACACAACTATGGTCCTACCTTACAACAATAGTTCAATTTTCCTCATTACAATATTCAAAAAAAAAAAAAAAAAAAAAAGTATGATACCTTAACTGCTTTTTTATTATTGCTGGGTATGTGTATTGTTTGGCCTAAAATCGATTGCTCTAAACTCAAGCTAGAGCTAAAGCTATCATATTTGTAGAATAATGTGATAAGTAAAATTGGACTATTATTGTAGACCAGGACCACAGTTGTGTAGTATTACGTATTAGACTTGCAAATATATAAAATCATAGCATAAATCATTTATTTAATTAATGTTTTTGTTACAGGTAAGTACATACAACGGTATGTAGAGTAGTTGGACGCTGAATAATAATGCTACGTACATAAATTATTTGGTAAGTAACGTACAACTATGTAACAAGCTGAGCCAAAACGACGTATCGCCAGTTACACTAAACCTTGTTATTGGTATGGCGGATTCTAATTTGCGTTGCCTACGAAATTGTAGTTACGTTTTTGGCCAAAAAGAGAAGCCGCTACAGGAGAAGGATGGAATTATGCTCTATTTGATCAAGAGATAACCTAGTTTCGTGTGTTTATGCAAATAGTTGGTCGGCCATTTAGTTTTGCTAAGCAAGATATTACTTACGACTTATTTTCATTACAAAAACAATTGACGTCAAAATAAAGAATTTACCAAGTTCTTCTTTTAAAACTTTTACCAATTAATCTTCAATACACTTGTATTAACTGTGATTACCCATAATTAGATAAGTATCCTTTATATTACTAGCCTCTTTTTTATAGCCATCGATGCATAAACAGACAGACAGCCCACCTCATGGAATGTGGGTCACCGCGGCCTATGGATATATCGCTCATTGAATACAAAACGGACACATTCCAAAATAATTTGCTCTGCCATTAAAAATCGTATTCCAGCAGCTTCTAATTTTAAAATGCAACACTGACTTATTTTGGATTGTGTCCGTTTTGTATTCAATGAACGATATATAGATATTTTTTAAATAAGTGAATAAACTGAAAAGCTACCTACCTCCTCCCCTTAATACCCCCTCTTTTTTTCTTTTTTTTTTAATGGCATAGAGTAGACAAACGAGCACACAGGCCACCTGATGGTAAGTGGAAACTGTGACCCATAGACATTCGCATTCACAAGAATGCAATGCAATCTTAAGACTGCAAATGCGTTGCCAACCCTGAGGACTAAGATGGAATGCCTCTATGCTAGTCATTTCACCGGCTCTCTTATCCCCAAACCGGAACACAACAATGCGAACACTGCTATTTGGCGGTAGGTTAATGGATAAGATGGTGGTAGCGATCCGGACGGACCCTGCACAAGGTCCTACCACCCTCTATTTGCATCAGGGGTTAAAATAATCCAATACAATGCTACATCGTTTAAATGCCACTCAGCATAATGGCGGGGTTGACCGCAGCACCGATTTGTAGTAATGCCTATTTGGTTAACCATATGAAAACGAGCGGTGGTTAAAGTTGTTTTGTATGTTAATAACATTCATTAAAATAAGTTATAATAATATTCTTATTGGTAATATACATAGATTTTTTAAGTCGCATTTCTCAACAAAATATGAAATTACCAAAAGTGAAATTAAAATTGGACAATAAATACAATTTTTTTTTTTTTTTTTTTTTTTTTTATGTCATAGAGAAGGCAAACGAGCACACAGCCCACCTGATGGTAAGTGGAAACTGTGACCCATAGACATTCGCATTCACAGGACTGCGATGCAATCCTAAGACTGCAAATGCGTTGCCAACCCTGAGGACTAAGATGGAATGCCTCTATGCTAGTCATTTCACCGGCTGTCTTATCCCCAAACCGGAACACAACAATACGAACACTGCTGTTTGGCGGTAGGTTAATGGATAAGATGGTGGTAGCGATCCGGACGGGCCCTGCACAAGGTCCTACCACCCGCAAAATGATACAAGCAATGTAAACTGATAATTAGACAGGGATAAGATAGAGAGATCCGATATGCACTGTGACGTCATGTAACACATCGTGCTCGTCAAATTCTTTCTTTGTCCCTTAAACAGAAAAAAGGTTTTTTTACAAAGGCTTATAGTATTCAGCTGTCACTAATGTACACTGGTAAACACCTTACCCAGTTTGTGCAAAATGTGGTTACATAATTAACAAAAAGTTTTTAGAGTTGTTAGTAATCCTGGGGTGCTATTCTCTCAAAAACAACGGACGGTCGGACGAACAAGCGAACAAAACACATTTTAGCGCGTGCATTTTCAATTAAGCAGCCTTATACGTTCGATCCATCGGGACAAATCATGCTGCTAAATTGAAAATGCACGCGCTAAAATAAAATATGTTTTGTTCGCACTGACGGGACTACTTAAATTCGCTGCTTGGACATTCACTCGTTCGTCCGTCCGACCGTCGTTGTTGAGAGAATCACTACCCTGGCTCTGCCTACCCTACTTTAGGAAAGAAGGCATCAATGTATGTAATAACATTTTTACCATAACCACTGCAACTTGCAATATCGTGTCAACACGCGAACCTGCCGGGGACTTCCGTTTCAGATTAGTTTTTGCCGTTGCACTAGGCAGGCTTGTAGCATTTCATAACTTGGATGATGTTAAGCTATGACCTATTTTAAACCGGCATCAAAAGTAGAACACAACCGATATGGCGTGTCGTGAATCTTCGTTCGCGCAGACACGAGCAACGATTCTGATGATTTCCGAAAGCACGATTAAAACCCACGATCAGACTTGTACGTTGAAAGGTGCAAATTAAATTACATTATTTTTTTCCATCTCATTCACGCACGTTTGACGGCTGACTGAATGACACGCGGGCGCGCGTCAACATGGCGTCACTAATAACCAATAATAGCACAGAATACAACCACGCAACGCGTGGATCATGCTGATTGGTTCCCTCACTTCGAAAAAATGTCATCTGCGCAGGTACATCGGTAAGCCATATCAGTTGTTTTACTGTACAGTTCTTCTATTTTCTTAATGTAGTTCGGTAATCTTCGTTTTTTATGAATATAGTTATACTATTCGTTGCAAGTGCAAGGGTGATAGCGATAGCCAGCTGAACTCTATCAAGAAGCTGGGACTGTATGTTTATTAATGTGTTATTCCGGAACAAGAAACGCTACTCTCATTTTATTCCAAGAATAACGTCGTTTCCTTATTGGTAATGTTCTCGAGAATTTCCGACGCCGGGTTTATGTAAGGTAACTCTGGAATTTATTTCAGAAATTCGGCATTATAAAGACAATTAATATTAAATTTGTAATAGTCTAGTGCCCTTACTTATAAACGTGGGGCGTGGTGGGGTATGCGTGGGGTTAGCTGTCAAATTCAAATGTCACAATGACATTTGAATTTTCTGTAACAATCATACACAATCCACAATTTTACATAATCTGTCTCTTGAATCACTCTATTTAATGGTAAAAACCACGATAAAGTCCGTTGGGTTGCTTGCATGTAGAGGGAAAAATTTACCTTGTCACCTTGCAGGAGGAGTTCTAGATGCTCTCTAATAATTTCCTCCATTATTTGGAAAAAAAAACTATCTTTCTCGACACGTCTCGTAATAATTATTACGAGACGTGTCTTCGTTCGTTCGTTTTTAAACTAGCGATCTTACCTACTTCGTCATCATATTAAGACTATGTAGGTAATATTAATTTAATATTTCATCTTATCTGAAAAGACACTAATAAAACTTCTCATCACTAATCTGCCTAGTGCAACCTAAAAATATGTCTTTATTACAGAAAAAAAAATGAGTACACAGCACATCAAAAACAATAATAAGTTAACAAACACAGTAAACAAAAAACTTATTATGATTCTAAAGAACACACGGCGGACGAGATGTAATGTAATTCCCTTAAAAAAATAATTTAAGTCAACACGAACGTGAAATGAACAGGAAAATTCTACGTTTTCCATTCAAGCTACGTAAATATAATGATAAACATGGAAAAGCAATAAACAGTTCAGAGATGCTGAATAAATGAACATTATTTATTTAAATTAAGGGTAGTATTGAAATCATTCACACATGCAATAAAATTCAATAAGGTCATCAACAGACATAGGAATATTTGGGGCAAAATTTAATGACAGCTAGGTATTGCCGATATCGATAATTTCAAATATCGTTGCTTGTCCGATGTACTAGTGATTGTTCCAAGTATTGTTTGTAAAAAAAACATTTTATTGAAAGTATGCAACGAAACAAAATAATTCTGGTTATTATTCACATTATCATCATCATTATTTTTTTCCTTATTGTGTACTATTTCAGAACGGCTGCCCCGTTTTTTAATAATTGTTAAAAAAACTATCAGAAATTGTTAGGAGTAAAAACAACGTGAATATGATGATTGAAGGTTAAAAAAACCATTTAAAATAAGGAATGACCTGAATTATGTTGCTATTTTGTTTCATTTGCATACTTTAAAAAAAATAGAAACGAAACTTGGAGCGATCACTAGTATTATGGGAAAAGCATCGTTAGTTGAGTTTATAGATATAGGCAATCCCTAGCTGTCATTCAATTTTGCCCCGAATATTCCTGTGTTTGGACATCAACAATAAGTAAGTGGGGGGGGGGGGTTCAATTTCATGTTCAGTGTAAAATAAATGATGACCAATTATCACTGGTGTGATAGAATATCTTGATAAAAAATTGTTTTGCCTTTTTTTGTATTTTGACAGTAAAAATTACCGACTTTTTGACAAACAGTGTAATTCATATTGTGACACTATTGCACATAAACTTAAAAAGATTAAGTAAGTGTTCAGCACCTTGAAGAAGATGAATAAATGTATCTTGAGAAACAGACTTAATACAAAAATGACAACGCAAACGAAAAAATATCAAATTTTTGCAACGTTTTAAGACAGGCATTTTACTTAAGACTAGTTTATTAATATGACTCTTAGCATACTGTTAGTACTATCAGACCATTGGAACCTTGACCCATCATAGAACTGTGTCAGAGAGACGTTATGATTGAAGTCATAAGAAGTGTCAAACAAATTGTTTTATAATGTCACTGTGACACCGTTCTATGGTGGGTCAGGGTTCCATTGGGCTGATAGTACATAAACCGGCCTAGTAGGACGGAGTCGAACTCTCCCACGGAGGGTTCAGTACCTTTCTTGTATTTTTTTATAGCTTTTAGAGTTATTCTATTGCCGCTATATTTCTTATAGCGGTAATAGAATAACTTACTTTTAAAGTAGGTATTTTTTAAATACGGTTCAAGAGACACAGCGATTGTTGCGATCGATCAAAAAAAGCTTCGTTTCTTATACCAAATTTTTGGTATGAAACGTGATTTTTCTGGCCCCTTTAACGTTTACGTATCAGAACGCCTAAAGTTAATAAGCCTAATGTATCATAATCCCTAAAAGTTCATAATACCTAATTGTATTTTTTATTGAAAAGGTACATTTTTCAGGATTGTTATAAAACTAACCTAACCTAACCTAATGAGTTCTATACAATGGCTTTTTAAAAAATTCTGAAAAGTTTTCGATTTCTGTAAAAAATACCATTAGGTATTATGAACTTTTAGGTATTATGATACATTAGGCTTATTAACTTTAGGCGTTCTGATACGTAACCCCTTTAACGTCTTTTTTGTTAGAAATACACACTAAAATTACAGCTGTTTGTCTATTACGATGCATGAGATACATCCCGTTAATAGGATCTTCGTAATAGGGTTCCGATATCACCCTTCGGACACGGAACTCTAAAAAGCAGTATTTTAGGTCAAACACAAGCAAAGGTTTATCTGCTAAAACACGCTTGGCACTATTCCAAAGTCAGCGTAAGTCAAATACTCGCTTTGTAGTGAAATTTACGAATTGTGTCGCTGAAGTCTCTATTAGTTTTAAGTATAACGTTATACGTTGATTCTGTATTTTCGTTTATTTTAGTTTATTTATTATGTAATATTACAATCTTAATAGCAGTGTATGTAAAAAATATGAAACTAATAAATACGCTGGTGAAATAACAAAACAAAATGTAGCAAGTAAATCTTGAGAAAATAAAAAATCTACAAACCAGGTCAGAATAATATATTATTGATATCGCAATAAAACCCTACTTATTTAAAAAAAAAACAATTTACAGTAAAACTCAAAATTAAGCAATAATAATATCATAAACTCCTAATCGGAATTTGATATAATGCATTATTAGTCATAATTTTCGTTTATCCTAAAGCTATTAAAACTTTTTAGTGGTGTTAAAATACAACTCTAACCTTACCTAACCGCAGGTATTTTTGGAAGACGTTTTTCGAGGGCCTTCTCGTCACGCACCTTATGTAGAATATGTGGAACCAGCTCTTGGCGTCTGTATTTCCAAACCAATACTACTTGGCGGTCTTCAAAAAACAAGTCTACTTATTTCTCAAGAGCCAGCAGCGCACCGGCGATTCCTCTGGTGTTGCGGGTGTTAATGGGTCGTGATGATCACTTGCCATCAGGGTAGTGAGTGATTCTCTCAAAAACAACGGACGGTCGGACGAACGAGCGAAATCGCAGCGGCGAGTTTAGGTAGTGCTGTCAGACCGAACAGAACACATTTTAGCGCGTGCATTTTCAATTAAGCAGTCTCATACGTGCGATCCATCGGCAGAAACCATGCTGCTAAATTGAAAATGCACGCGCTAAAATATGTTTTGTTCGCACTGACGGGACTACCTGAACTCGCCGCTGCGATTTCGCTCGTTCGTCCGCCCGTCCGTTGTTTTTGAGAGAATAACACCCCGGGTGGCTCTCCTGATCGTCTGCCTCCATTTTGACATTAAAAAAACTGTTTTTTTTTACTCTGAGCTGAAAACCAGTTTAGCACATAAAGTCTGTTCCTATTCAGACTGCCAATGACTATAACAAGTATACTTGGGGTGTGATTCTGTAAATAAGCAAAGGTGAACGAATGCACGAGTGAAACCAAGCGGCGAGATTAAGTAGTCCCGTCAGTGCGAACAAAACACATTGTAGCGCGTGCATTTTCAATTTAGCAGCACAATAGGTCGAACGTATAAGGCTGCTTAATTGAAAATGCATGCGCTACAATGTATTTTGTTCGCACTGACGGGACTACTTAATCTCGCCGCTTGGTATCACTCGTGCATTCGTTCACCTTTGCTTATTTACAGAATCACACCCCTGGCTGTAATTGTCTTTAGATAGAGGATGAAATAGTGATGAAAACAGTGTTACCTCGGCTGGGTGCGACAGATACCAAAACCTCTCTTATAAATCAAATCTATCAAAACATCACCACATTTTCAAGTCAAATATGACAGGCTTCAGTCAGTATCATGGTATTTTCACCGAAAGTGGTATTCATAAAAAAATACAAGATTAAATAGAGATTACTACCTCAAAATAAACATGTAGACAATTATTAAGTGTATAAATTGATAACATGACCATGCTCAACCTTCAAAAGTACGCGAATATGGAGTAATAATGGTAAATTGATTTGTTTATTATGACCGAATGATAAGGTCCCGACTATACGATAATTCGGAGAAGCTAAACGTAACAACAAACATTATTAGGATTTCTGAGGGACACTCTTGAAATACATAACCCTCCCCTTGACGCAGTCGGGTAAACTTATTCTTCGTTCCAGATTTTCTGTGATTTGGTAGAAGCCAATTAGGTCTGGAGTTAATTCAGCATGGCGAGAATTCTAATAGCTTGTTTAATTAAGATGGTAGTCGGGGTCCATCAAGCCAGAGAGCTTTCATAGGTAAAATGAGACTTTCAATGCTATTTTAATTAAGTGCAAACTATCAATTAATATTAATTGGTGACAACTTTGATAGGTAGGTACGTAGTTCCAGACTTTTCTTCATAAAAACATCCAAAATCGAGTTATAGTTTTTTTTTTTTTATGGAATCGAGTAGACTAACGAGTACACAGGCCACCTGATGGTAAGTGGAAACTGTGACCCATAGACATTCGCAATCACAAGACTGCAATGCAATCCTAAGACTGCAAATGCGTTGCCAACCCTGAGGCTATGCTAGTCATTTCACCGGCTGTCTTATCCCCAAACCGGAACACAACAATGCGAACACTGCTGTTTGGCGGTAGGTTAATGGATAAGATGGTGGTAGCGATCCGGACGGACCCTGCACAAGGTCCTACCACCCGCAAATAGATTGATGTGCCTTTGCTTTATCCATTATTTTGTTGTTTATTATGGACAGCCAAATTAATTAATAAAATCTAATCATAACCATAACCAAACATACTAGTTATAAAATGTAGTTTTTTTTTGTTTGTAATTTAACCTATTATTATTAGAAAATTGACTTTATTTAATTAACAATCGATTCATATTCCATTGACAAAGGGTGATGGGCAATTTTGTATGGACACCGTTCCCACCCTCTAACAGTCTCGGGATGCATGTCCATATCTTCAATAGGACCCAAAAAAGGACAAAATACCTATTTTAGTAGTAAAATCGATGGGAATTTTTTAATGAAATTATAACCTTTCAAGAGCCAAGCAAGACAAGAATGTGTTCATTTTCAAACAAATTCCATACGAGATGATTATTATTTTCCAAGAAAACCACATACATAATTATGGCGATCGTTGCCATAAAAATCCTATTTTTCAATAAATTACTTAAACACAAAAAACTAAACAATATGTCCTACATATTTTCACCGGTTTTTTCGCTTGTTTGGACGTATATCCAACGTTCCATCTGAGCTTCAGTTACCGGTAAATATCCGACAGAAACCGCTAATTGGGTATCGGACACGAGCCTAATTATCCTTGTACACCGGTCCCATGTTCTGCCTAAGCAAAAACGGAGTAACTAAGATCAACCTCCTGTATAACCCAACCTTATTATTAACGTCATAGAATTGATACTGCTTTGGTGATTGAATTTAAGATAGTACTTATTGGGTTAGGAGGGTAGTGTTACAATCTTGCTGGGCTGTTTAATTAGAGATGCGGGCCCGGGTGCGCCAAAGTTCACATAAAATTGCAAATTACATTATTGGAACTCCGAAAATATATCTCATATAATTTTACAAAATATAGGTAATGATCACTCTTCATACTCTTCATAATTATTTTTAATACTAATGATCGAAACTTATAATCATCTGAACTTATAACGCCAATATTCATGGAACCGTACACTTCATTCACATTTTCTTAAATTTCTTACGTGTAGATAAAATTAGGTTAGGTTAGGTTAGATTTATGAAAATCTAAAAAAAGTAACAGTTTAATAAATAAATGCATTATGAGTTGCGATAATTATGACTTAAAAAAGTATGAACAAAAAAGTATGAGTAAAAATTTCCGGAGTACGGATTTTACGGTGAGTGTAAGGGACAGAGCTATGGCAATTATATAGCTCTGTCCTTTTCTCTCAGCGTAAACAGAATTGCATAACTATGTCATAATAACCCACCTGTTGTTCGAATGTGCAGGTCTCCTCACGATGTTTTACCTTCATCGTAAGAGAATCGGGTAATACAAATTAGAAAAACTCATTAGTATAATGGTGACCACAAGCAAGGATTCGAACTCGGTACCTTACGATCACGAGTCGACCCTCTAAGCCACAAAACACATTTTAGCGTTTGCATTTTCAATTTGGCAGCATGGCTTCTGTCGATGAGATCGAACGTAAAAACCTGCCTAATTGAGAATGCACGCGCTAAAATGTGTTTTGTTCGCTCTCACGGGACTACTTAACCTCGCCGCTGCTACATTCACTTGATCGTTCGTCCGACCGCGTTTTTAAGAGAATCACACCACTCACGTTCCATCAAGCCTGTATACCTTCATTATGTTATGATGATATAAAAAATACGAATGATTTATATTGCGCAACTTTTCTCCCACCTATTTGGCTTTAATTTACATCAATTTAAATTTCCATTCCGAAAGGGACGCACCACAGTGTTGTTACAAGAAACTCAAAGCAATAACAACGCAGTAACAACAAACTTGGCATATTTACTGTACTACCCTACTAAGCTTAACGGCAATATCTCAGACAAAACACCTATAGAAATTGCAACCTAGTTACAAACTGCACAGAGTTGAATCTGGTTTAGCTATTGAATTAAAATATTACATTTTGAAGGCAGCATAAAGCAGGTGCAACGCCAACTCCTAAAACCAACAACAGTATTCTGCTTTACTTAGAAATAACAATTTATCTTCATAGATATCTCATTGCATATGTAACCTTACTGTTAACCATAGAAGGCTTAAGATATTCTGATATTACATTACAGATGTAAAAGAGGATGCCCAAATTCATATGGACTCTGGCCTAAAAACCAATAATGACAAGCCATTATGTCATTTGAAAGGTTTTTTCATACTCTAAAACTTTTTGTATGGCGGGAAATCTTAAATCCCTGTGTGAAATATTAAAAAATCTGGAACATCGAGACGCCTACATAGACGACTTTAGCATAATTACTTTGAAAAACCGCTGTCTTTGCATGGCGATAACTTTTTCCACACAAAGATTTCGAACCACCTGTCATAGTAATAGTTTTACAACTTAGAATTACCTATCCGGGGACATACCGCTTGTCCTTATTGGTCAATAGGCCAATTTGACCATCCTCCTTTTTTTTTAAACTGCTCTAAACCCACAGACGCACTGTCACGGCGTGTGCCAATGCCAAATTGCTACACTATAAACGTTACGCTACGGTTTTTTTTTTAGCATGAGATCTTGCCGCAACGCCCCGCCGCCGCTCTGAGTGTGTGCTCGCGGTTCAAGTCCTATGAATCAATATTTTCCTGTCTGTAACCACAACATTTGCAGTGTCACTTGCACTGAGAGCTCGCTGCAGTTGAAAGTAAATAGCTTCGCGCAATATAAAATAAATCTAGAGCTTTGATAAAGTCTTGTTTACACCTAATACGGTTAAAGCTTTCTAACTAATTGCGTTTTGAAAACATTCTTCGACAGGAATAAGTGTAACTTTTGTTTTAATGTCATTTTCATTAGAAAATCTGAATAAATTCTAATTAATATACATACGTACGTACATTAAATCACGCCTGTTTCCCAGAGGGGTAGGCAGAGACCCACTTCTTTCCACCTGCTACGATCCTGACAAATTTCTTTCGCTTCTTCCACATTCATACATCGAGTCATGCACGCACGTCGGTTTCGGGTGTTTTTATAAAATCAGTCAGTAGTTAGATAAAATCACTACTAATTAATAAAATCACATAATAATATTTAAATGTAAGAAATCTGAATTACAAAAATTGGGATTCTTATAACTTAATCCAGCATAGTTTTTGTTTGGAACGTATTTTTTTTTTGATTATGTTATATTTGAAGTAAAATATAAATGGAAGAAATTTGATTATAAAGGG
This sequence comes from Acleris laterana, assembly GCA_963966035.1. NCBI lineage: Eukaryota > Metazoa > Arthropoda > Insecta > Lepidoptera > Tortricidae > Acleris > Acleris laterana. Next base: position 1,650,751 of record OZ014458.1, on the reverse strand, counting down.
GAATGGCTCTGGTCTGCGGAGGGTGCGCCAAAGTTCATAATTATAAAATTGCAAATTAGATTATTTGGAACGCCGAAAATGTATCTCATATATAATTTTATACAACCTAATGATCACTCTTCATACTCTTCATATTTTTTTAACGATCGGAACTTATAATCATCTGATTTATAAAAAACTAAAAAAAGTAACAGTTTTTTGAAAAAATGTATTATGAGTTGCGATGATTATGACTTAAAAAAGTATGAACTAAAAAGTATGAGCAAAATTTTTTGGAGTAATTATGAGTATAGTCACAAATTGGTATTTGAATAAAAATTCGAAAGACCAATTTTATATGAGCCAATATGGACCCCTCTGCGGAGTTACCTATTTCTAGTCACCACATGGTTTTAATAAGTAAAATAACTTTAGTGTTATACTGTAAAACGGGGTGAGCAGGGATTAAGGGATGAGTAGGGATATAATCTAAAATGAAATGAAATTATTATGTTAAAACTGAAATCATTTCCAACAAGTAGTCGTAACTTTATTGTCCATTTAATACTTGTTATTATTATGTAACAAGTTATGACTTATTTTAGGTTGTGTCGCTACTCACACCGTTTTATGGTACGGTCACGAGCGTTAATTTGGGACCCATTTCAACAAAAATATGCTTGAAGTCGTCAATGTCATTAGAGATGTCAAATCACTTGTAACTTTTAGGAAACTCAACCTTATTGTTGCAGAATGTCAGATTGACTTTGGACCTAAGGTGGGTACCAAATTTAATCGCGTGACTGTACCTACTTTTTTCTCGGGCACTGACATTGGCCAGTGTTTTTTTTTGGGGTTAGCCTTGAACGCAGTATGGCCGCGCTGTTTTTGAAAAATCAGTCATGGTCATCAATGGTGGACATTTCCACGGAGAAACAATATTATATTTGAACATTAGCATTGCAACTTTGATACTCTCTGAGAAAACATGATAATGATAACACACAGGCTAACATGGCGAAACTTTACTTTACATTAGAAAAAAGGGCGTATGTCTTATAGCACCGCGTATGTATTAGTGACCTTATTTCTTAACTCGGGAGGTAAATTTAATTTGACTAACCAATTTCGCAAGCGTCCTTTTTATTTACGACTAGCGACCCGCCCTCGCTTCGCTTAGGTTTATGTGCGTATAATATATTATAGCTTACAACCTTTCTCGATAAATGAGCTATCTAACACTGAAAGAATTTTTCAAATCGGACCACTAGTTTTTGAGATAAGCGCGTTCAAGCAAACAAACAAACAAACAAACAAACAAACAAACTCTTCAGCTTTATATTGTTAGTATAGATTCCAGTATAAAGGTTCCTTGTTTGACTGGAACCCTGAAATAGTGAAAAACTGATCCAACCCAAACACTTATAGCTCCTCATATAAAAAACCCATAACTTTTAATGAGACGCGACATCCACTAATGCAATATCGAAATCTGATTTAAAGCTTTTCGCTAGATAAGCTCTCTGGGAACTTTTTAACTTGAGCTTTTGCGCTGTAAGCTGTCGTTTGTAAGTTGGTACCAATTAGTTTGCTCAAGCTTGACCGGCAAACAGAAATGAGTTTCAAGTAGGAATAAATTAATAGGTTGTGTAATAACTATCTGTTACTATTTGGATTTAATTTTGACATAGTGTAATTTACGTACCAATGTACAGCAAAAGGATGCTAGTGTAGACGTACATTGCGTTGTTACAATGGCTCTCGCTTCGAACTTGAAAACCAACTCGTCAATGTACATGTTTTTGCTGGACCAATGTAAATCAGCCATAATGTATTATTATCCGTGTGGTTGCCGGATTAGAATAGTGCCACTCCAAGTCTTTCCGTGGATGTCGTAAAAGCCGACTAAGGTAATAAAGGCGTGTAGTACTGTTAGGCGATGGGCTTGCAACCTGTCACTAATACACTGGTAAACATCTTCGCCTAAGTGAGCAAAATGTGGTTACAGAATTATCAAAAGTTTTTATAGTTGTTGAAAATTCTGTAGCTCTGCCTACCCCACTCTGGGAATAAAGGCGTGAGTGTATGAATGTATGTATGTATGCATCCTAAGTCTCCGACACTAAACCTAGTTCGACAAGAATACCAGATGATTTATATAATTAGTCACGTCATTAATAGGAGAACACGAAAATGCAAAGCAGAAAATATGGCACAGTTTTATTTTAGTTATACCTATCGCTGTTTTTTCCATGTTGTTACAGTGAATAGAATAGTGCCACTCTATGTCTTTCCGTGGATGTCGTAAGAGGCGACTAAGGAATATAGGCTTGTAGTACTGTTAAGCGATGGGCTTGCAACCTGTCACTAATACGCTGGTAAACATCTTAGCCTATTTGTGCAAAATGTGGCTAAAGAATTCGCTCATTCCCGAAAAACTAGTATTTTAAAATACCTGATTCTCAGTATGTCGGAATCCCAAAACTAAACATACAAATTAGGGTATTATTTATTATCTTTACACAACATTTCGAATCTGGTTTTTTGAGAACCTGGTAAAAAGAGTAGTTTGGTATTTTGAAATACTGGTATTTTGAGAATGAGTGATAGAATTTATTATCAACAAGTTTTTAAAGTTGAAGGTCATTCTGTAGCTCTGACTACCCCACTCTGGGATTACAGGCGGAAAGGTATGTATGTATGTATGGCAGTTTTTGTAAAAGTGACTGTTTCATAGAGAAAGATAGACGGACGTAGTGAAACTATAAGGGTCACTTTAACAACGGAATTCTAAGAATAGCACTAAGATATCCACGTACCGTGCTAGAAACAAAAGCAATTGACCGTCCACTCCATTCCCGCTCTTGTCTTTAATTAAATTATTTCCCCTCGAACGATACTCAAGCAATATTGCTTGTTCGGGAAACTGTAGTATATAATAACACTGCTGTCGAAGACACAAGGGATGTATGTGCGTTTACACTTCATACTTTTATAGCGCCTTTCTCTTCTGAACGACAATGATAAGTAAGTAGTTGGTTATTCTTTGTCGTGTTTATCTGTTGAATTCACTGATTGTTTTTTTTATTCGTGCGGAGGTTTTCTTATTTCTTAGAACTGAAAATAGATCCAAAATATATTTAACATTTTGTTTTTAATATCATTAATTTTACTCTCAAAGTTCCATTTTTTTTAATACATCTATTTATAGGCAATTGCTCCGTGAATCCTGAATAGTTATGACGTTATAAAATAAGGAGAAACTAAATTACTTATGTAGTGGTACCACTAGAACTCACAACTCACTTCGTGTTGTTCTATCCCTTGTTGTGAAGAAACTTCAATAGTTATTATTTAATATTAATATATTAAACTAGCGTCCCGTCGGCGGCTTTACCTCATTGCAAATTTTTGACTTTCGCGGTGCATTTTTCAGTTATTATCTTTAATATAAAACTTCTCCTGACAATGACAAACACAACAAAAAAGAAATCAGCGAAATCGGTTCAGCGGTGCAGCAAAAGCTGCTGCCATGCCGTGCTAGTGTAAAAGGCGACTTTTCGACAAAAGACACTTTCGAGATAATCATAAAAAAGTGATCGAAATTTTCATTTTTATATTTCTAGGAAATTTAAACAGATATTGAAATGAAACTTTTTGTGTCGGATAGATATTGTATTTCACTAGTTTTCTACATAAGTATTATATTTTTTTTACCTGCAGTTTTTTTTTAACACGCATTTTTTCCTTTTTGCTTAGTTGCCGATTAATAATTGCCACTTAAGAACAAGCAAAAAGGCGGTATGTGAGCACTATACCGCCTTATAGGCTAGTTTCTTCTTCATACGTCTACATAATAAACTAGGGCTTGAACGTATCACAGAAATGCTTGATTAAAAAGACGTATTTGTAACATACCGCCTTATTGCTTAGTACAAAATATTTTTTGAACGATTCTGATCTAAATAATAACACCGAATAAAAGAAATACGTTTATCTTGTCTAGTAAGCGATTCAGAAAAATATGGTTTGTTTTCATATCAATCATTTTGTATTTGTATACTAATCTAAAAAAACGTATGTCTTCAAAAGTCAGACGAAATACGGTTTTTTAATCTAGTACTACGATGAAAGGTTAGACTAACACCCGTATTCATAGTCAAGAAAAGTAATTACTTGAGTAAAAGTAATGACTAAAGTAACGATTTTTATATGACTTTTGACACTACTAATACTCAAGTAATTACTTTTCTTGACTACATAATAATACGGGTGTAGGTATATGCTAATTAAAACCATCATAAATTCGGTACAAATAATTATATTTCAAATAAACAAAATTTAACAATTAAATCACAGAAAAAAAAGGATTATCTCTTCCAAGATGGTGTAAAGTCGGGGTCGATAGAAATGATAAAAGATGTAAACAAATCAGTACTGTTTGACACATAAACTCAATATTTCTGCAAACGAGTTTTGAAATAGTGTAATCTATTTTTCTGTGTTTTTTCGGCTGGTAATCTTTTTTTATACTGCCAGTGTCACTGGATAGATAATCTTTATCTAACAGGGAGTCGTCGAAGTCAAAGTCAAAGCCAAAGACTTATGTTCTCGACAGGTTCTTCTACCTATACAAAAAAAAAACCTTGTCCTAAAAATGTTTGGCATACTGTTGAATGGCATACTACTCGTTTGTCCTAATAATTTTTGCGCATACTCATTTAACGTCCTAAAGCAAGTTTGTCCTAATATTGATAACTCTAAAGTCTAATTACCTAAAGCATAATATTCCTAACATGAATTGTCCTAATAATTATTTTGCCTATTATTAAACTGGCTACAATTACAGCATTCTACCTTCAGGCAGGTCAGATTTCGGTTAGGTTAGGTACGACGACGAGCGAAGCGAGGAGGAGTGTTAGGTGAGGTAAAACTGTGACCCTAACGAGCGAGCGAAACGCCAGAACCAACAAGTTTGACAAGGTTAGTTTTAGCACATTAAATATCAGGAATATTACAATTATGCACATCAATCATTCGACAGTTGAATCTTAGCCACATCAAACGATAGGACAAATAATATTTAGGACAATCGATAATAGGAGCAACAATTTCGGACAGTCAAAAATATGCGGAACAAAGTGTATGCCACACGTTATTAGGACAAAAGACGTTATGCGACACAACGATAGGACTAATAATTGTATGTCATTCGATATAGACCCGGATTTACTACGTTTGAAGAATTTCCATATCGAGGTTTGTTTGGGACCATTTGCATGATCCGTGCAGTACGATTGTTCTGCATTTTGGATCTGTGAAAACACTATTATAGTTAAAATGTTGTTACCTATACATATATATTTAGTTATTACGTAGGTACTTAACACAAGTTGTGTACTCAGGAATTATCCTTTGTCCATCCCCTGGACTAAAGCTATATACCAAATTTTATCTAAATCGGTTTAGTGGTTTAAGCGTGAAGAGGTAACAGACAGATACACAGATACACTTTCGCATTTATAATATTAGTATGGATGGATTGAGGAGTTTGTATGGCCACCTTTTGCGATCATCGATTATTATTATACAGAGTGCCTCTGACCTCGGGGCTTTAAATGCAAGTATCGATTCTACTCGCTAAACTGATCTACATTTGCTCTAGTAAGTACATTATAAAATTACTTAAGTTTCGATAACTAATTGGTGATAAAGTCTAACATCAAATCAGTGTATTAAATCATGGCCCTATAATCAGTATCTCGTGGTGCGGGGCGACATTTCCCTGGTCCTGGTACGAGGGCTAAAGGAAAAGGGAGAATTGGATCGCGTACTTACATTGGAAATAACATTTAACTTGTATGAACAAAATAAATTAAATTGAACATATTTTTAACAACTTACGGAACAAAAGAAGTTCAGTTTCGGGAGTAGAAAAGTTCCATGCATTTAAAGGTCAGAGGTACCCTGTATATTGTCATCGCAAATGCTTAAATAGGTATGCTAAAATAGTCAATCCGACGATGGGTCGACTTCCTAGAGTTTTACATAGATAGTTAGTTATATTCAAGTATAGCTAATATAAGTGTGTTAATGAGCAAGAGCCATGACCAAATAACGTTATTATTGAACCTAAATTATTTAGGTTACAAAGCAATAAACGAACACACTAGCAACTTCTTTGACGAAATAATCCCATAATAATATATTATGATCGTACTATTAAGAAAACCTTTATTTTTACCGCACTCAGGTATCAATTAATACCTATTAAGAAAGGTATTATGTACTCACTTGTTTCATTTATCGCCAATTCGGTCGTCTTTTTGCGTGATAAAGAGCGCCAGCGCACACAAACCTACATTACCCGTTACGGCAGCGATCTGAAGGTGGCGGGGGCCCGCGACGCCCGCGTCGCCCAAACGCAGGCACTCCCCGTCCACGGGGGGTATGTAGGAGAGTGGGAATTATACGTTTTTATTAATTAGCATTGCCCGTCTGTGGATATTCGAATAGTAATTTAGCGTTAAAAACTACCTCTGTTCAAAGTAAGAATACCGTATCACAAAATAAACGTTTATTTAAACAAGTTTATCATTATTAAAAAAGTCGGCATTAGCTAGGCTAAAATACCGCAAAATATTGACATAAGGCCTTTTTGTCTAGAAAACTCTGTTACGTTCATTTAGAGTATGAGCAAATAGAAAAAAAATATTGAAATACTAAGTTAAAAGGCGGTAAAATATGTTATTCGTTCATTTTACTAAGTAATCTGCAAATACGGCCTTATAGAGTAGTTCAACTTATGAATAAATGAAACCTACACTAGACACTAATGCGGTGTGTCTAGTTTTACGTCTTTCTAATGTAGTATTGTGAAGTTGCCGCTTTATTGATTAGTATTTGCCGGAAAATAGTCTGTTATACGGCTTTTTTCCTTATCGTATCTTCGCAACCAAGCCTCTTATCGAAAAACGGATAAGATGGGTCGACGCGCCTTGTTCTCCACATCACGATGGTCATAATAACTCAATTTGGTCAAAATGTCGAAAGATCGCCTTTTACACTAGCACGGCAGCAGCTATAGCGTGACCAGGAGAAATATTTTTTTTATATTTTTTTATATTAAGTATATAGAAAATAGGCACTTGGTGTTCTTTTTTGTAGCAAGTTTTTTCGTAGTAGGGAATGCAATTTAACCGGTTAATAACCGTTTTTGTGTGAAATAACCGGTTAAAACTGGGTATACCGGTAATTTTAATTTATTTTTTCCAACGTTTCTAACGTATCGGTTAGCTCAACTATTTGGTATCTGAATTATTTTTTATCTTGAAAATGCCGCGAGAACCCACAGTAATTCCGTATTGGGGGAGACTGACAAACGCGAGGTTCTCGGAATTTCGGAATTGGATACTGAGATAAAAAGTCCCATACGACATTGGTCCGTATTAACAGGAACTTTTCAAGGGATTACCTATCTGAACTGCGAAAAATTATTGACCGGTTTTTGGTTCGACAAAAGTTATTCGGCTTAGATTTTTTTATGATCGTCCGATAGATCACTTCGAATTTCCTATAATACCTAAGTAGTCATTACTTGTTTTGGTTTTTACCGACTTAACAAATTATCTTTTCATTATTTCTGATTTTGCCGTACATTAAAAATAATATAAATTAGATTGGTAGGTACACTTTTTATAACTGTAAATTCGCCGAACATAACGTTTATTTGGCGAATGATGCAACCACTTACATAAAAGATAAAAAAGATAAAAGACATTTATTCAGTAAGTAGGCCGTACGGTCACTTTTACACGTCAAGAATCTACCAGCGCTTCCCAAGAGGAGATACTGCTGAGAAGAAACGCCGCAAGAAACTCATAGGTTTTTATATACCTACCTGAATCTACCCGTTTTCCATAGTTAGACATGCCAACATCACATCACATTCATTACCCATTCATAGAAAACACATTCCATAATAACATGTCCAATGTTATTGCTTGATAATTTATCTATTTCACATTTCAGGTAAAATCAGACCTTAATATAATTTGCCCAATGTAACGGCTCGCTTTATTAATACTTTACCTGTTTTTAAATCAACTTTTTTTATGTTTTATTATGTTTTAGTTTTGATTTTTAATAGAAAAAATTTCAGGGCAGATAAAAACAAGAACAGTATTGCTACACCCGCTTTGGACTTTTAATCGGGATGACGTAATTTTAAATACTGAACAATAATACAAAGAAAGAATGAAAGAAAGAAAATCATTTATTTGTGACAGTCATGAACAAGAACAGATAAAAATGTACAAGGAGAAAATAGTGACGAAATGGTCCCAACTCAGCGTAATGCTGTCTTTAAAGTCAGCGCTGGTCTTCCGTTGGAACCATCAGGTGAAACCACGGAAGGTTACACACACATAATTAATCGAAACAAAACATCAATAATAAAATGAGAAAAAACAAGTAAAATAAACGTCAAACTCGGAAATTCGCAAAACCTTCCATGCCCGTCCTTATAATTATGGCGGAATGGGCAACAGTCCCTTTTAGCCCTACATGGAGCAAACAAAGAAACAGACGTGACACACTTTATAATAATTTCATCCTAAAGATAAAATATTCTAGAGGGCAATACGCGGGTGGATTCACGGTCAAAAGAGTCATCTTTATAATTATCATTTCCAATTTGAATGTAAATAGATTTTATTACAGTCGTTAAATAACTATTATAACCATGGTAACGTTTTCCTTCGAGAAAACCAATCAAGTTATGAAGCCTCGATGAATACTGAATGGATATACAGGTGCTTGTGAATTGTATAAAACTAGTTTTTACTACGCAATTGACTCGCGGTATTTTTATTCTAGGTTAAAATATAGGCGACTAAGGGAATACAGGCTTGTAAATAGTACTGTTAGGCGATGAGCTTGCAAGCTGTCACTAATACGCTGGTAAAACATCTTAGCCTAATTGTGCAACATGCGGTTACAAAATTATCAACAAGTTTTTAGAGTTGTAGGGAAAACAGTTGGCTATGTCCGGTTGACTAAAATTTGTATTTCAAAATCAAATTTAACAGAGTTGTCAGTATTACAGTTTAAGTCAATATTAGTAAGTTTATGCATATATTGTTTAAAGTACTTATAAATGTAAAACAGCGCTCCGTGAGTCACCGAGACGGTACTGGGGGTTATTATGACAGCAACGCGGTTCAGTTTACGCTGCAAGAAAAGGACAGTGGGGTTATTATGACCTATCTGTGCCATTCATTTTAAGCTGAAAGAAAAGGACAGAGTTATGTAACTGCTATAGCTCCGTCCTTTACACTCACCGTAAAATGAACTGCATAGCTATGTCATAATAACCCCCCAGAGCTATATAACTGCTATAGATCTGTCTATTACGCTCACCGTAAAATGAACTGCATTGATATGTCATAATGGCACCCTGGCAATCAGCACCGTAGGTGTCTGACGCTGCAGCATAATGTTCAGCCGTCTAATCCACCTGCCTTGAGGACACAGTACGTGCTGTATTTGTCATATCAGTGTTTTTTTTTTCATGTATATTTGTGTGTTTTCTGTGTAGTGAATAAATGTATTTTTTCTGCTTCTTCTACTACCTCTCAGTGTAAGCTTACAATATATTAGTATTTATTAGATATTTAGTAAACAAAAGCACCCCAAACCGACTAACGTGCATGAAGAGATTGATGAATGTAGAGGAAGCGAAAATTGTGTGTTTAGATCGGTACACCTGGCGTTCCATAATCTCTGCCTACCCCATTGGGAGACAGGCGCGAAGGTTTGTATGTATGTATGTATGTATGTAGTATTTATCAACCATTCGTTGAAGCTTTTTTCACAACGACTCGTATGCGCTTATGCCTAGACATAGAGTTAATGGTGTTTCTCCTTCTTTTTAAATTAAACCTTTGGAAATTTGAAATCAATTTCACCACTGACAGGGTCACCTTCCACCTTGATATTTGCAACCCTTCAATTGATATTTTTTATATCTTTCTATACTAAATACTTGTTCATGAAATTAATGTACTAACTCATCGTACCGTTTTTTATTGAAATTCCGATTTTCTTCTATACTTCATTCGGAATCTCCACTTGACCTTGCTTAACCTAAAATTTATGTTAATAACATCAGTAATATTGTAAAAAGAGAGTTTTTCCAATTTCAACTTTTAATGAACTCTTGGAAAATCAATTTCGTGAACGCTTCGAGTCGATTTCCCATTCAAATTTTAAACTTCAGCTCGATTTCTATTTACTAATAGAAAAACTTATCTACTTTCTACTCTATGCATGGACGATAAGAGAGAATGTAGTTAAAAGAAAGTTACGTAACGATTTCAAGGTTAATATGGGTAATATATACCTACTCTGTTCTATTATATTCTATACTACTACATTTCTAAATAAAAAAAAATTTAGAGGCAAATCTCACACAAATTGACTTAACTCAAAGAAGGCAACTAGTTAAAAGCTTTAATTAAATAAAAACCAATCAAATGCGTACAACAATAACTCAAAATGAAAAACAACAATCAGGTCAAGAATTTCCACTTCAACCAAGTATTATTTCTCCTTGATCCCCTTTTAAAAGTACCTTCTAAAAACAGAACACTTCTCTTATGACCTAAAATTAAAAAGCAACAAGCACCCTCGCATCAAGTGCTGAGTCCGCCCAGCAGTGCGATCGCGTATCCGCCAATCAGAGGGCTTTGTACTCGGAAGAGTTCTTTATTAGAACACTTTACGCCATGACCGACATTTAGTGTAAAGGATTTTATTACAGCAGTATAATATTAGGTTGATTGTTGCTTGCTGTGGAGTTTGTAGTGTCTTTGAAGAATCGTGACATGTGAAGCATATTTTTTTTATAAATGTGGCATGTCGTGAATTACTTTCCACTAGGTGCTGCCGTTTGTCGATTATCGTTACTCCCTCAGGAACTATAAAATTTTCCGGAATGGAGGCCTATGTATCAATTTACCGTATAGTATAACCCCTTACTTATAAAGTGGAATAAGCTTGGAATAGTTTATGCCATGCTTTGTCCTTATTTGTAATTGTGACATTTGCATCTGACAGAAAGTGACAAAGCATGGCATGAACTATTCGGAGCCTATTCCACGTTTATAAGGGGTAAGGGTTTTTTACTTTCTCTCTTTAAAACAACATTACATTGCTCCATGAGTTTACTATCGCTTTTACCATAATATTGAGATGTTTCGTTACCTATCGCGAAGAATGTAAACATGAGTGGTAGATACCGTTTTACCCCCCAACTTGTGATCCGCTGTAATACGCATATTACTCACAGCGTATTTGACGCAGTGGTTCACTTTAAATAAGTGATTAAAAAGTTAAGGGGTTCTTTTAAGATAGTACCTATTATTCGCGTATCTGCATAGGGTAAAGTCATCAGTGTTTCAGACCAGTAGTCGACCTTATATGAGTGCGAAGAGTGGGAAATATATCTTTCGTACTCTTCCCATACATACAAAGTACATAGGCAGAGGCCGACAACAGGTGACTTTACCCTATTTTTATTTTTTATTTTTTATTTGTAAGTATTGGTGTGATAAGTAACACTTTACTTTGCCGCAAGGCATACAAATATATCAGGTCATTATAATGAAAATAATTATAATAATTCTTCCAATGAGTATAAGACGGCACGAAAGTCATAATAATTATTATTATAATAAGAAAGTGTCATAAATATTCCGATAAAGATATACCTTTTATCCTAAGAAATTAAACGGAGATTTTGTAAACCTCACTAAGTCATCTAGGCTCGATTTTTTGACAATTTGTTGTAAAGTTTCGCTGCCATTTGAAATTACACTTTCATTCGATTAATAGATATGAAGTACATAAAGCAAGCTAAGTTAGTGGGAGTTAGGTAGTACTGGGGACTTGTGAAAAAGAGTTTAAGTGTAAATACCCTTTTTAGGGTTCCGTACAAAAAATTAAAAACGGAACCCTTATCACTCGTGCGTCTGTCTGTCTGTCCGTCTGTCACGGCCAATTTGCTCCGGATCTAGAGGACCAAATCAGACGAAATTTGGTAAGATGGTGTAATCCTATGACCTAAACACAGATATGCATATGCAATGTATTTTTTTTTTATTATTAAGAGTCATTTTCGCGGGAAAAATTAGGAAATTAAAAAAAAAATTGCAAACCTTGTTATATCATAATTTATATCAAATGAAAGGGCTCACTATAACTCGCACTTGGCCGGTTTTTTATTACGAGTTAAGTCGACTTATAATCTTTTTCACTAGGTCCTCAGTGGGGGTCCATATTGGCTCATATAAAATTGGTTTTTCGATTTTTTATACAAATAACGATTTGTGAATATACTCATCATTACTCCGAAAAATGTTGCTCATACTTTTTTGTTCATACTTTTTTTAGTCATAACTATCGCAACTCATAATGCATTTTTTCAAAAATGTATAACATTTTTTGATTTTTATAAATCTAACCTAACCTAACCAATTATCTCCACGGAAGATATTTAAGAAATTCTGAACAGTGTACAGTTCCATGAATATTGGCGTTATAAGTTCAGATGTTTATAAGTTCCGATCGTTAGTATTAAAAATAAATTAAGAGTATGAAGAGTGATCATTACGTTGTAAAATTATATGAGTTACATTTTCGGAGTTCCAATAATCTAATTTGCAATTTTATATGAACTTTGGCGCGGGTGCGTATCTACTCACATAACTTTTTAAGTCCTATTATCGGTAGTCCGAAAATGATTCTTATACCAATTTACATCATAATGATCACTCTTCATACTCTTCATAATTGTTTGTAAGACTAAAGATCAGAACTCATAATAATATGAATTCATAACGCCAATATTCATGGAACAGTACACTTTTCAAAATTTCTTAATTATCTTACGTGTAGAAAAGGTTAGGTTAGGTTAGGTTAGATTTATAAAAAATCACAAAAAGTAACAGTTTCTTAAAAAAAATGCATTATGAATTGCGATAATTATGACTTAAAAATTATGAATAAAAAAGTATGACGAAAAAAATTATGAAGAGTGATTGTTATGAATACAAATCGGTAGGAAATCAAAAAATAGGAATAAGAATTTTATGTGAGTCAATATGGACCCCTTTGGCGCACCCCCTCAGTGGAGTGCAACTTCTAGCACTGATATGCTGTTACACACATACACTGCGGCACTTTTACACTGTAAGTAATGATCACCCGAAGGTTCATCCCTCATATTTCACCCCCTATTGGCGCCACCCCCTCCAGTTGATAGCTACCCCAATTTGAATATAAAGAGTTTGCAGCTGTGGAATATCTGAGGGCTGCGGTTTTTGAGGGTAGGGTAGGGGTAAAAACCAGCGAAGTGCGAGAAGGACTCGCGCACGAAGGGTTCCGTATTCATAAAAAAATTACGTTTGTTGTATAAATGTGTGTTATTTTATTTTCTTTATTTATTTTTAATGTGAACATACAATTAAATATTCTGTGAATATTTCAAACCTCTACATACCCGTTATTAATATCGAGCAAAAGACGGCACAAAAATCACGGTTTTTGTATAAAAAAATTAATAAAATAAATATCAGGGGACAATGTCACACCAATTGACCTAGTCCCAACTAAGCTCAAGGCTTGTATTATGGGTACTAGACAACGATATAAATACTTATGGGTGAATTTTTGAGATGGACGTTTTTTCGTAATTTCGGTGGCGCATTTTTTTTTCATCGTTTGGTGATAATTTATACAATGACTAGAAAGAGATTAAATTTCTAATCGAAATGCTGTATGAGGCACCATTCTGAAGTTATTATTTTAGTTAATAACTATTTTTATTTTTTTTGCGCCACCGAAAATTACAACGGTGCTACCGAAATTACATCGTAAATTTACTTTGAAATTAATGATGAATATACGTGCTTCGTACTTTAGAGGATCATTTTTAATTTTAGCTTTTCGTAACCTTTCGGCTAGCTTCTTTTTTTCTAGTCGCTCTTCTTTACCCCGTTTTGTTTTTGTCATTATTTCTCCTAAAAAAATATCAAAAAATGATTGATTAGTCCACTCAAGAATAGGGCAACTGGCAACGAGGCTCTCTGTCCTTAATTCATTCATTAGTAATCGCATTAACTCATCGCATTAACTTGGTTTTCATTTTAGTCAATTTAAATAGTTCTGATTATAGACATCATTAAATTTTTAAATATCATTAATAAATAAATATTAGCATCGTTATATAAAATGTAATTTTAGCTACGCATTTATGCTAAATCTATGACTGTTTTTAACAAAATCCTATACAAAATTGACTTGACTTGTAATATCGGTGGGAATTTGTAATTTCGGTGGACAAAAACGCCACCGAAATTACGCCACAGAAATTACGGCATAACAGTTTTTCAAAGATATCGGTTGCATTATATACTTTATTAAAAGATGCATTACGGGTTTAATTTAGTCTATAAAGGTATATTATAAATATCAAAAAAATAACTAAAATATACTTATTTAACGTACAGAAATTACGCGCCACTGAAATTACTTCACAGGGTACCAAAATACATCGCGAAAAAGACTAACCTCGCTAGCTCTAACGGCGCACAGATACATGTCCACTCCATTCGGTCGCGAAAGCACAACTAATGGTCTCTTTAAATAAAAACGTAAACATGGCGGTAAGTCGCTAGACGAACCAGTTATCAGCAGGTATTTGCGAGTCGTTTCGTGAGTGGTCGGCGCGGGACAAAGACAAAGCGGTCTGCCTACTTTTAGGTATTAATATTTTTGCATAATTGGATAATTATTAAGAAGCGTCATCTAATATTCTTTCTAATGATGTATAATACGTAATTAAGATATTGCGTACACACAAAGTTACGCGAGCTTGTTTGGACAAAACTGGAAGTGTGACATGCCTCAGAGTGGTCATATTCGCGCTATTTTTAAAGTTCAAAAATTTTTTTCAGAGATTTGGCTTACATTTGCGTGATGATTATGTATGGCCTCTTAATATGACAGTGTATATGATGAAAAACATTTTTTTTTACATTATTTTATTAATTATTTTGCGTATTACAGCCGTGTGACACCCAAAAATACCTGTTTGAAAATTCACCCTTATACAGAGAAATATAATACTTAAATATATAGAAAACATCCATGACTCAGGAACAAATATTCGCGCTCATCACAAAAATATCTGCCCTTACCGGGATTTGAACGCAGGACCGCTAGCTTCGTAGGCAAGGTCACTACCAACTAGGCCAGCGCGTCGTCAATGGGAGCCCCTATGAAATATTTATTTAATTCTGTTTTTTGTATGAGAGGTAATATGACTTTAATAATGCCATACCTAAATATTATCTAACACAAAGTAAAGTGGAATAAACGTAGAAGTTGAAACAATGTAAACATTAAATGAAGATCCACTATTATTATTTATAAGAATAGGTACTTTTTTACATACATAAATAAACTCACACCTTCCTTCCCAGAGAAGGGATAGGCAGGGCTACAGAATCACCTACAACTCTGAAAACTTGTTGATAATTCTATAACCGTATATTTTATTAACTATTAGTGACAGGTATTTTCGTTTATAATTTTTTTTAAGATTGACGAAAGAGATATACAGACCGAAAGTGAGTGGACGGGTCGGAAGGGGCCGCCCTAGGCGTACTTTTTCGAGTCAAATCGGAGAAATACTGGAAAAGGGCCGAATCTTAAGTACCCGAAACCGACGTGCGTGCATGACTCAATGTATGAATATGGAAGAAGCGAAAGAAATTTGTCAAGATCTTAGCAAGTGGAAAGAAGTGGCCTCTGCCTACCCCTCTGGGAACAGGCGTGATTTAATGTATGTTATGTAATTTTCCAAAACTTCCAAACTTTCCATAAACACGAGTATTATCCCGTATATCTCATCCCGGTGACATTACAGGTGCCCTGGGGATATTCCGCGTGAAGCTAATATCCCCTGATAACACATTACGTTATGATAATGTCATTAAAGCCCACATCTCTGGCGATACGGTTTGGCACGTCGCCAGTGCCTATAGAGATATTTGAAGAGAGAATTTACGCAGTAAGCGTTGGAATGATATTCGCGATTCCTAGGGTGAATAGTCCAAGCTTAGATTCTTTTACAAGCATACCAGGGTAGTGATTCTCTGAACAACGACTGTCGGGCGGACGGACGAGTGAATGTCCAAGCGGCGAGTTTAAGTAGTCCCGTCAATGCGAAAAAAAAATATTTTTGCATTTTCAATTTAGCAGCGTGGTTTCTGCCGCTGCCTGAAAAACTGATTTTTGGGATAAGCTTTTGTTGCCGACTGTATTTTTTTTTGCACAGTCGTCATCTACCCGTCAAGACAATTCTAACAAGCCCTAACACGACGGGTTTATCATGCGTAATTTAGGAGTTCCTATGGCCATCCTGAGTTTCCATCATCAGGACAGCTCGATGGTATTATATTATTGTCTTGTCATCAGAACTAAAGGCGTATGCAGATTTTCAGCTATTGGAAACCGGAAATTTGTTCAAATTTATCTTGGAAGATTTGACCCTTACTTACATACATACATGCATTGCAAGATTTGCAAGTTAAATAATAGCTTGTAAAAAACACGTGGTTTGATTGTTTGATGAGCTCCTCGGGGGATGCCAACAGCGGACGTCTTTCGACTGATACTGATGTTGATGATGAATTGATGATGGTAACACTGAACAGAAGAGTATTAGCTAACGTTAGCATTCTGAACCTAACATAACAGAGTCGGTTTTACATTGATCAGACTTTTCACATCACTGAACCTTTACAAATACCATGATGAACTTCAGGCAATGAAACAGTATGAATAAAAGCAATTTTAACTTTAAATTGGTAACCCATACACTTTTGAATATTTCTGAAAAAATTGCCGACATGCCTTTGGACTTTATATGGTATGTATAAAGTCCAAAGGCATGTCGGCAATTTGTTCAGAAATTGTTAATTTTAAATAAATAGTATAGTCTTCAACAGAACGGATATGGATCATACATTATAATGTAAAGAGTCCTGTTTTTCAAGGTTCAATACCTTATTCTAAAATGACATACTTTTCGAAGTTGGTTCTTTTGTTATACCTGTTGAATACAAGTAACTTTCCACAGGTAAGACGATAGCACTATTAAAAAGAGTCATGACCCGAGGGCATTGACGCCATAAATCCATTAAATTTTTTTATTTCCAGCTTAACTTTCACCTTCTGGGTGCACAGACCTTCAATAAGTACACACACACACACAAACTCACGTCTTTATTCTCAGACAGGGTAGACAGAACTACAGAATCACCAACAACTCTAAAAACTTGTTGATAATTCTGTAACCACATTTTGCACAATTAGGCTAAGATGTTTAACAGTGTATAAGTGACAGGTTGCAAGCCCATCGCCTAACAGTACTAAAGTCGCCTTCAATAGAGCTTGCAAAATATGTAAACTAAACCAAACGAACCGATTCACCGTGATTACTCGATAATCACGTACTTTTAAAGGTCAAGTGAGGTCTCTTCAATGATTTATACACTAGAACATTATTTTCATATTAAGTTTAAGATTAAATAACTATTAATTAAGTATACGTTATTTTTTAATAAAAACACGCTTGGTGAATATTTGAGGTTATGTGTCAAACAGAACTAATTTGTTTACATCGTTCACAAGTTCTTTTGAGGGCGACCTTACAAGCCTTTTTTTTTCCCTTCGTCACCTCTGAGGACACTCGTAGCAATGTACAAGTTGCAGAATATTCTCAGAAGTTAAGAAATCTTCTCAAGAAATTACCGAAAATGTCCTCTTTCCATACAAAGTTTAAGAATATTCTTGGAAATTTCCGAGAATTTCTCATAAGAAACTTTCACATTTTGAGAAGTTAGTTTTCGGTACAATGCTATCCACGAGAGACATGGAGTGGCACTATTACTAGCCCAGTGACAAAATGCTCAAAGTTAAAATAAGACAGATCTGCTGATCGATGTAAATAGACGTGAATTGATGATGTATATCAGTATTTATGTACGCGTTTTTTATATATTACTTTTGTCACTAAATTATCTAAGTATTTCACACGTTCATTACAATTTTTGAGCATCTTTAGCATATATTATATTGTATAGTACCTATAGTATGTTTGTACAGCGTTCCGTGAGTCACCAAAACGGTACTGGCTGAAAATCAGCGCGGTAGGTGTCTGTCGCCGCAGCATAATGCTGAGCCAGTGTCCGGTTCGCTGCCGCGAGAACACACTCCGTGCTGTTTCTGTCACATTGTTTGTTATCTTTTATTTGTCTCTTTGTGTGTCTTCTGTGTAGTGAATAAATGTATTTCTTCTTCTTTTTCGTCGTCTTCAATTTATTCAATTTCTCCCTGCAGGTGAAACTGTACTTCCTTGAGTATGACGATACTTTAATAGGACATTGATCGATACTACATTATCGGAAACTGTCGTTATCCACTGAAGCGATTGACGCGAGCGTCGGCGTCAGGTGAAGCAACGCCGACGCCGACAAATGATGATTTATTGATCGCTGGCCGACTATCACACCGATGTATATTGCGTTATTGGGTCATTAAAATATCTGGTTCTTTCTAAAGGTAGAGCTGATATCTCTTAAATGGCCAAACCGATTTTCACGAAATCTATTTATGAACCATCGCCAGAAAACCTACTTTCATGTAAAAAAAACTGCATCCAAATTGGTTCACCCATTTAAGTGCTACGGTGCCACAGACACACCCATACACACTTAGCGTTATTTAAAGTACTGTTTATGTCTACCAATAGAATAATAACGCGTAAACTGTGGGGTTATTATGACGTGATGTGCAATTTATAATTGCTATAGCTCCGTCCTTTACGCTCACCGTAAAATGAACTGCATAGCCACGTCATAATAACCCCCCTGTAAGTTAAAATAATCAATGACTAGTAAAGACTGTACACGATAAAATCTGGCCATGCATGATCTGGTGTATCTTTGCGATGAATGCATATTTTCAAGCAGTTTTTTTTTAATATGTTGTATAATTATAATACTATATAATTAAATAAAATCGTATCATAATGTATGGGTATGTGTTAGTTTTCGCCAAATATATTCTATCATACCTTTCATCTCTTGTACAGCGTTTTTTGACAATATTCACTCACTTCCTGCTTCTACGCCACAACTGTATTTATATTATTACAAGCAGTTTTACCCACAATAGAATGTCGTCTTACGAAAAAAATACTTTTTGAAACTCATTTCTATTTGTAGTAGTCAGGAAGACTTTTTACTCCAAGCACTGAAAGTTGTTTTTGTATGGGAGGCATTTATTTGTCAAAAAGTCAAATTCGCCAAAGTTAAAAAACCTCAGAACTATCTAAATCTGAATATAATCAGGAAAGTTTTAACTATTGTGGTAAGATAATTTAATAAGGTATAATTTGGCTTGTATAATTAATAATAATAAAATGTTTTAAAACGGAGAATTTGGTAAGACTGTCAGAAGATCGTGTACAAAAAAATAAAGGTACTGTGGATTATATAAGGGTCTAAGATACAGACGCTCTTACATTTTATTATGATTGTATTTTTATTATGTAGTTTCATAACCACTGACTATTACAAAAAAGTGCTGCTTGAAAATTTGCATTCATTAAAAAAATACACCAGATCATGCATGGCCAGATTTTATCGTGTACAGTCTTTAGTAGCGTAGTAGCTAGTGTACTAATGACTGACTGCCTGTTAGTAGATAGTCGTTGTTCATTGAAGTGATTGACGTTGTTGCGTCACGTGAGCCCAACGTCGAAGGTAGGAAATTATGATTTATCGACCGCTGGCACTCACACCGATGCGTAACCTGGTGAACTAAACAGAAGCACATGGGGTTAGCTCAACGAGCTTCTGCTTGTTTTAAGAATTGTTATTTATTACTTTATTAACTTATAATGTAACTTACTAGTATTATTACGTTTTTATGATTGAAAAAATGACCTGCTCTAGTTTCTTCCGTCGCTTCTTCTCCGCATTGATAGTCTTGTCCGAAACGCTAGTAGATTCACTCTATATTACCGACGTGTAAAAGAGCCCTCATGTGGCCAAATGACTAAATACTGAACATATTTAGAAATTTTGTTTTATTTTTAATTCTGTTATATCCTTATTTTGTGCCAACGTTTCGGTGTGAGAGCGTCCCTCGTGAACTACTTAATACAGCTCCGTCACGCACTTAACGATTATCGACTCGACTACATCCTTAGTCGATTACATCCCTAGTCGATTACAGATAAGTAATTGCGTCTTGTTACGCCCTAACTTGGACGTAACTTATACGTGGATGACAGACTCTTTATACAGCTTTCTGCTTTTGGAAGGTCGCTAGGTCATTAGCTAGGGACTATAGCAACGTACTGGCATTTTAGGGTTCCGTACCCAAAGGGTAAAAACGGGACCTACTAAGACCCAATTGTCCGTCTGTTTGTCTGTCACCAGGCTGTAACTCATGAACTGTTATAGCTAGACAGTTGAAATTTACACAGATAACGTATTTTTGTTGCCGCTATAACAACAAATACTAAAAACAGAAGAAAACAAATATTCAAGGGGGCCCCACACAAGTGTTTTTTTTTGCCGTTTTCTGCTCGATATTAATAACAGCAACAAGTAGACGATTAGAATATTCACAGAATATTTAATTGTATGTTTACTTAAAAATTGAATACCCACACAAAAAAAAATAGATCATACGAGTGCGCGAGTTCGGCTTGCGCTTTCCGATTTTTAAAAATATATTTTTCCATCTTTCACTGACTCTCTAAATTTTATTAAAAAGGGTCGAAGTCTCATTACTTCCTCCAATTTGACACTAAATTCTATAAGATGATTGTTTTTGAAGGGAAACCTTTGAAGTGCCCAACAATTTACAACTTTGTTACCATAAGTTTCGCCTTTGAGCGTAACTGGAATAACTTTAATCAACTTTATATGTTTAGGGTGCTAAGGTCTAAATTTGATCGAGAAAGTTTTTATTGGAAGGCTTTATATATTTCAGATAAGGTTTGCATCAGAAAGTTAGTTTGGTTTGCAGTAAAAAAAAAAGGAGTAACCAAGTGCAACTGTTGATGTGCCTATAATATTTGAGGAGTTCCTTTGCTTTTCCTTTCAAATAAAAAAAATATTTTAAATCCGTCCAGTGGTTTTTGAGTTATCGGTTAACATTTATGAAATAAAAAAAACAGTGAAACATAGAACCTCCTTATTTTTTCAAATAGGTTAAAAAAGAAATCTGTTCTCAGGAACCAAGGCTACGACTTGTGTAGAAAAAAGAAAGAAAAACTTTTATTAAGTGCAAGACTTTTTTTTTCCTGATTTGTCACCTGAAATTGTCCCTTATTTAGTAAAAATATTTGTTTATTTGCTTATCTGTGTTTGGATCATCAATTTACATATGTGTACCAAATTTCAACTCAATCGGTCCAGTAGTTTCAGAGCAAATTGGCTGAGACAGACAGACAGACAGGCTGACACATGAATTATCCTATTTTGTTTTTTCAGTCTTCGCACAGAACCAAAAAAAAATTTGAGATTAGTTACTAAATCGTACACATACGGGCGCCTGTCGTATCGCATAACGTTTTTTGTCCTAAAAATGTTTGGCCGAGAATGTTTGGCATACTGTTGAATGGCATACTACTCGTTTGTCCTAATAATTTTTGCGCATACTCATTTAACGTCCTAAAGCAAGTTTGCCCTAATATTGATAACTCTAAAGTCTAATTACCTAATGTATAATATTCCTAACATGAATTGTCCTAATAATTATTTTGCCTATTATTAAACTGGCTACAATTAGAGCACCTAAACTAAACTATGGTAAGCGTGAAGTAAGAATCGTTACGTATTCTACCTTCAGGCAGGTCAGATTTCGGTTAGGTTAGGTAGGTACGACGACGAGCGAAGCGAGGAGGAGTGTTAGGTAGAACAGTTACTGTGACCCTAACGAGCGAGCGAAACGCCAGAACCAACAAGTTTGACAAGGTTAGGTTAGGTTAGGTTATTAGCACATTAAATATTAGGAATATTACAATTATGCACATCAATCATTCGACAGTTGAATCTTAGCCACATCAAACGATAGGACAAATAATATTTAGGACAAACAATAATAGGAGCAACAATTTCGGACAATCAAAAATATGCGGAACAAAGTGTACGTTATTAGGACAAAAGACGTTATGCGTCACAACGATAAGACTAATAATTGTATGCCATTCGATATAGACCCTAAACATACACACATACATGACCTCACGCCTATATTCCCAGAGCGGGGTAGGCAGAGCTACAGAATTACCAACAACTTTAAAAACTTGTTGATAATTCTGTAACTACATTTTGCACAATCAGGCTAAGGCTATGTTAATAAATTACCCGTGTGGTTGCCGGGTTAGAATAGTGCCACTCCATATCTTCCCGTGGATGTCGTAAGAGACGGCTAAGGGAATAAAGGCGTATAGTACTGTTAGGCGAAGGGCTTGCAACCTGTCACTAATACACTGGTAAACATCTCAGCCTAAGTGTGCAAAATGTGGTTACAGAATTATCAACAAGTTTTTAGAGTTGTTGGTAATTGTGTAGCTCTGCCTACCCTACTTTAGGAATAAAGGCGTGAGTTTATGTATGTATGAATGTACTTTTTACACAATTAGGCTAAGATGTTACTAAATTGTTTAAGCTTCTAATCCATATCTATCCCGCTAGTGCTTAAGCAATTTCGTATCCTGCCTGCTTAACTTAAGTTCATAAAAAACGTGCAGAAACTGCAAAATACTAAGCTCCCGCCACAATTTCGTGTCTTTAGGGATTTTCCGGGAATCGCGAGGTGCCTGATAGCATGAAATATGTTAGAGAATTTTAGGTACCTTGGAGAAATAGAACACTGTTTCGAACCTGTTATAGATAAATAGTACAGGAACTGGGTCAACCGAGTTGGAAGCAATTTATCATGGTTACACTAATTCTTGCAGCTGGTGTAGTTTGTTTAAAAAAAATGGAAAATTGCATGCCCGGTTTAACATCTTAGTTTTATAGACACTACTAGGTTAATGTAATAGTTCTTACGTTTAGAGTTGGTACGCGCCTCGATGGCAGGGTCAAATTCAACTAATTGCTGTTTCTTTAAAACCAGAACATTCTGTTGATAAAATCGTTTACCAGGATTAAGAAGTTGTATATACTCAACTATTGAATCGAAAATCATCGTTGAATATCATAGGGTCCCGAAGACTTAACCAGAAACATGTAAAAATGGTATCATGTTTGAAGAATGAAACTTTCTAGTATTTTATTTGTAATCGTGTTTTCACGTTTAGCAGTCAAGGTAATAATTATAATCAAGTTTAATATATCCAAAGAACAGATACAGGGGCGATATGGTTATTGAGATCCAGGGGAGGTTATTATGACATGGCTATGCAGTTTATTTTACGGTGAGCGTAAAGGACGGAGCTATAGCTGCTATAGCTCCGTCCTTTTCTCTCAGCGTAAAATGAACTGCAAAGCCATGTCATAATAACCCCCCAGATCGCAGAACACTACCTACCGACTTCACCATGTTCTGGCTAGCGTTGAAAATGACTCGTAAAATACATGTATCTTTCAAACGCCCATGTATTTTTGAATAAAATACAGAATTCGCGAGTTTTTTACGTGTATTTTACGATATATTTTTCGCATTTTTAATATGATTACGTATAATTACACCGAGACATTGATTCGATGACGTAAAGTACATTATTGTTCAATTAATAAATAAGCAAGATTATTTCCCTTTGATTGTACATATGAAAAATACACGTATGAAACAAGTATTATACGTGTGTTATTGTATTTTTCAGACGAACCTCTAATTGGTTTTATTCGAAAATTACATGGTTTTTATAAGCAATTTTCATCCCTAAATTGTAGCCTCTTCAATATGTACGCAGTTAAACGCGGTGACTAAACCGGCTTGGTCCGTCGTATTTAGTTTGCTTGTGGTGGCTCGCGGCGCGTATGTTCACGCACACACACATGCAAGCCGCGCAATATGCCGTTGTTCGAAGAGCAATTACTGTTTATACTGTGGCTATGCTTCCCACTGTGACCAAATTTGAATCCAGCAACAAACAAAACACTGGCGGCCAAACTTTATAATTAAATTCTGGCTTCATGCTTCCATATCCCACATCCTGAGAGCATCGAGTCTTGGTATCGTTCTAGTTTCTAATACGTGTCTGAAATAGATACAAGTACAAGAACTGGTTTTAATGATATTATTAATTGTAAATAAGCTACAGTAGGGGGATGCATGGTTTATAAATTAAAAGTTTTTATTTAGCTCGCAATGTAGGTATGTATGTATGTAACGAAAGGTCAAATTTTGCAAGTTAAATTTAACCCACTTCCCGGTTTCCGATGAAGCTGAAATTTGCACACGCCTTTAGTTCTGATGACAATATAATAATATAATACCATCGAGCTGGTCTGATCATGGAGACTCAGGGTAGCCATAGGAACTCCTAAATTACACATTATAAACCCTTCGTGATAGGATTTGTTAGAATTGCCTTGACAAGTAGACACGACGGAGCAAAAAAAAAGTACAGTCGGCAATTAAATCTGGTCCCAAAAATTTATTATTTGTCAAAAAATTAATTAAAACATGCATTTCTCAACAAAATATAAAAATAACGTAGAATAGATCACTAAAAGTGAAATTAAAATTAAAATCGGCCAAGAAATACGGATGATACAAGCATTTTAAATTGCTAATTAGACAGCGATTAGACAGAGACATCCGATATGCACTGTGACGCATGTAAAAGGGCTGTTATTCTCTCAAAAACAACGGACGGTCGGACGAACGATCGAAATCGCAGCGGCTAGTTAAGTAGTCCCGTCAGAGCGAACAAAACATATTTTAGTGCGTGCATTTTCACCTAAGCAGCCTTATATACATTCGATACACGCGCTAAATTATGTTTTGTTTGCACTGACGGGACTACTTAAACTCACCGCTTGGACATTCACTCGTTCGTCCGTCCGACCGTCGTTGTTGAGAGAAACACTACCCAGGGATGTTAGTCTCTTAAAAACAACGGACGGTCGGACGAATGATCGAAATCGCAGCGGCGAGTTAAGTAGTCCCGTCAGAGCGAACAAAACACATTTTAGCGCATGCTTCAATTAAGCAGCCATACGTTCGATCCATCGGCATAAACCATGCTGCTAAATTGAAAATGCACGCGCTAAAATAATGTTTTTTTCGCATTGACGGGACTACTTAAACTCGCCGCTTGGACATTCACTCGTTCATCCGTCCGACCGTCATTGTTGAGAGAAACACTACCCAGGGGTGTTATTCTCTTAAAAACAACGAACGGGCGGCCGAACGAGCGAAATCGCAGCGGCGAGTTTAGGTTGTCACGTCAGAGCGAACAAAACACATTTTAGCGCGTGCATTTTCAATTAAGCAGCCTTATACGTTCGATCCATCGGCATAAACCATGCTGCTAAATTGAAAATGCACGCGCTAAAATAATGTTATGTTCGCACTGACAGGACTACTTAAACTCGCCGCTTGGACATTCACTCGTTCGCCCGTTCGACCGTCGTTGTTGAGAGAATCACTACCCTGCATCCACCGGGTTCCAGCAACCTTCACGAGGTCGTAGGACCATCTCGTGGGAGGTCTGCTCACGCTACGTCTTCCAACACGTGGTCGCCATTCGAATAACATTATATACATACATTAAATCACGCCTGTTTCCCAGAGGGGTAGGCAGAGACCACTTCTTTCCACTTGCTACGATCTTGACAAATTTCTTTCGCTTCTTCCACATTCATACATCGAGTCATGCATGCACGTCAGTTTCGGGTACTTAGGGCCTAGGGCGGCCCCTTCCGACCCGTCCACTCGCTTTTGATTTGTACCTATATCTCTTACGTCAATCTTCTTTCATCCATCCTTTCCAAATGACCGAACCATCGAAGCATGCCCTTTTCAATATCGAATAACATATTACAACATATTCGCCCTTTATAATTATTATAGATATATAATTGAGAAGTGTTTCATCACTACGATGCTATCT
This sequence comes from Acleris laterana, assembly GCA_963966035.1. Taxonomy (NCBI): domain Eukaryota; kingdom Metazoa; phylum Arthropoda; class Insecta; order Lepidoptera; family Tortricidae; genus Acleris; species Acleris laterana. The sequence continues at coordinate 1,624,554 of OZ014458.1, read as the reverse complement.
AAGATAGGTACTCTTGAACGAAGCACATAGAAACTTTTATGAAAACATTGCCTATTCGCTCTCAAAAATAAGTATCCATTTTCTTGTTCCCTTTCCTTATTTGTTCTACTCATTACTGTTCCCGTAAATCTTACGTATTACACGCGAGACTGCAAGCTCTTGACGCGGACTAATATACGGCTTCTTAGTCCTATAAAAGCATTTTAGTGCTGTTGCGTAACGGTTTTATTGCTGTATTTTTACTTAAGTTATACCTTTCATTATCTAACACGAAAATTAGTAGATCACACTCGTGTGATCTACTTATAATATTATCATAAGTAGATAATCTTAGATGGGTTCAGAAGCCGGAAGGCAAATGACCAGGGTAGTGATTCTGTAAACAACACCGGTCGTGCGGAATGTTGAGTGATATCCAAACGGCGAGATTAAGTAGTCCCGTCAGTGCGAACAAAACACATTGTAGCGCGTGCATTTTCAATTTAGCAGCACGATGGGTCGAAGGCTGCTTAATTGAAAATGCACGCGCTACAATGTGTTTTGTTCGCACTGAAGGGACTACTTAATCTCGCCGCTTGGATATCACTCGATAGTCCGCGCGACCGGCGTTGTTTACAGAATCACTACCCAGCATTACCTGTGGTAGTAGGTGACAGCGATGACAGCTGTAACCTGTTTTTATTACGTTATAGAATTTTGTAAGGTAATGTGAATTTTTTATATTATTATTATTATTATTTATTTTAGACAGGCAGTTGGCACTGATATGTCTAAATCCTTGATCACTGCACGAATTGTCACACTAATTTAGAATGTTTGTCAAACTTATTTTTGAACTGGTTAACACTTTTAGAGTTCAAATTCAAATTCAAATTCAAAATATTTATTTGTCAAAAGCGGGTACACAAAATAGATCTTATATAATTAAAGGAACATCCACTTTTTACCTGTTAATAGGCATACAAATTCAAAACATCAATAAGATGTGGGCGTCATTGAAGAAGTTAAAACATACATTAATTAATCATATTAGGCACCTATAGGATATACTAAGTATTATTTTACGTCATAGTCAGGGTTTCACTAGGTATAACAGAGGCAAAAAAAAAACCCTCAAAAATAACAATTAAAAAAAACCGACAAATAAATACGGCATGATTACAAAATATACATAAGTATATTATGGCAAGTAGTAAGCAGGTAGGTAAGTACGAGTACATTAAATTTATTCACGTTGAAAATGATCAGAAACTCTGTAGTACGTTTTATTTAAGCACCAATCGAAGAGCTTAGATTTAAAAGTAGGCATGTCAATTTTTTTTTAGGTCGTGTGGTAAGTAATTATAGATTTTTGCGCTCATAAACATAATATTCTTATTTACTAAAGCAGACGTTGATCCTGGGTAGTGAATGTTATGCCCATGCCGAGTATTATGCCTTGAAGTTGATGCCATTGTTGTGAACAGGTTAGGGTTATTTTTAATAAACAGACACACTTCAAATACATACAACGACGGTAGGGATAAAATTTTAAATTTTTGAAACATTGGGCGACATGAGTCCAATTGTGCTGAACCGCTAATCGAGCGCAGACATTTTTTCTGTATCCTAAATACTTTGTCAACGTTAGTACTGTTACCCCATAGAATTAACCCATATCTTAGATTAGACATGACATAAGCATGGAACGCTAGAAGAGCTGTTTTTTGCGAGGTAATATGAGTTAGACGTCTAAGGGCAAAGACATACCTGTTTAATTTATTGATTAGATTCTCAGTGTGATCTTTCCAGTTATTGTGACAGTCTATGGTTATTCCAAGGAAACAAATTGAATTCACCCTCTGTATTTCACATCCATCACATTTTATCGATATATTTACAGGTTTACCCTGCGGAGCATAAAACTCTATAAATTTAGTCTTTTTTAGGTTTATATTTAGGTTGTTACTCCTTAGCCAGTTATAAACATCATGGAAGACCCTGTTCACCTCTGATTCATAAGACAGAATATCATTACATTTCACCACTAGTGAACAATCATCAGCAAAAAGAACAATCTTATGCATAGTTTTTTCGGGTAAATCGTTTATGTATACTAAAAATAATAACGGCCCCAATATACTGCCCTGCGGCACACCATATTTAACGACACTGTATTTAGACTTTGAAGTGAGAACGCCATTGGCCTTTTCACAGAAGCTCGTTATCTCCGTACATTGCTTTCTATTATGGAGGTAGGATTTTAACCATCTATATGCATTTCCTCTAATTCCGGAACAATACAATTTATACAAAAGCAACTCATGAGATACCCGGTCAAATGCCTTGGACATATCCATGAAGATCGTCATGACGGGCATACTTTTATCCCTGCAGGACATAATAGTTCACAACATTAGAGGGTAATTTGTTCCACATTTTTATTATTCTATTCCCTAAAAAGTTTTTGCTGATATTTGTGTTGTGTTTTTTTGTTGCAAGTTTAAAGTTATGTCCTCTGGTGCGTGTGTTGGTGTTACGAATAAACAGGTCACTAAGATCCGGACAGTCGTAAAAGCCGTTTAAAATTTTAAAAGTTTCGATCATGTCTCCGCGCTCTTGTCTTTTTTGAAGTGATGTCAAGTCCAGTTTCTTTAACCTTTCCTCATATCGCAAAGACTTTAGGTTTGCGGGAATTTTGGTGAATCTACGTTGAACTCGTTCTATCATGTCTATGTCCATCTTAAAGTATGGGCTCCAGATTTGAAATCCATATTCAAGGATTGGTCTAATGTAAGTTTTGTAAATTTTAAGCATTGTTTCAGGTGTGAGAATTCGGAATGCTTTTCTGATGACATAGATCATAGAGTTGGCTCTTTTAACCATTTGTGATATATGAGGCTCCCACTTGAGGTCGTCGGAGATGAGGACTCCCAGGTATTTTTGTGTCGAGGTTCCTGCTAGTTCAGTATTATTTAAAATATATGTTAGTTACATACATACATACATTAAATCACGTCTGTTTCCCAGAGGAGTAGGCAGAGACCACTTCTTTCCACTTGCTACGATCTTGACAAATTTCTTTCGCTTCTTCCACATTCATACATCGAGTCATGCACGCACGTCGGTTTCGGGTACTTAAGATTCGGCCCTTTTCCAGTATTTCACCGATTTGACTCGAAAAAGTACGCCTAGGGCGGCCCCTTCCGACCCGTCCACTCACTATCGATCTGTATACTTATCTCTTTCGTCAATCTTCTTCCATCCATCCTTTCCAAATGACCGAACCATCGAAGCATGCCCTTTTCAATCTTAGTCAATATATCTTCTTTTATTCCACATTTCTCTCTGACTTTTTCTTTCCTTAATCTATCAATCAGTTTCACACCACACATACTACGCAAAGAGCGCATTTCAACGGCATTTACACGACTTTTATGCTTGTCCTGCCACACCCAACATTCACTACCATACATCAGGGTAGGGGCCAGCACTCCATTGTGAACAGCCAGTCGGGCTTTTTGTGAAATACCCTGTCTGCTCACAAAGGAGTACAGGGCCCCATTAATTTGATTCCCCGCATTCACCCTCCTCTCGATATCCTTCTCACACTTAGCATCTCTTGTAAACACACTTCCCAGGTACACAAATTCGCTCACTTGTTCTACTAATTCACCATTTATATTAATCACGCACTCAGTCATCTCCTCGTCCTTCTCTATCACCATGACCTTGGTCTTGGCAACATTTACTCTCATCCCCTTTCGCTTAAATCCCTCATTCATCACTGTCACCATCTCCTGCAATCAAGTACCGATGAGGCAAGTATAACTTGATCATCGGCATATAAGAGGCATTTGATTGGCATTATGTTAGTTTAGGGTTCTTTTTACCCATGTGAAGTACTGTGCATTTTGTTTCATTTAGGTTAATAAGCCACTTAAGGCACCAATCCCTGAAATTTGGAACTTCTTCCAAAATTAACAGCTCTCTGTCATCGCGGTCACCTACTACTACAGGTAATGCTATTCATTGCCTACGGGTTTTAAAGACATAAAAGAGGACATATGACATATTATAGTGTAAAATATTTAACTTAATACTGTATAGTTTTACCCCACAAAAAGTCTTAGACGAATTCATAAAGTTTTCCAGACACAAAGTTGTACGTAACATTTTAAAAGCTCGACAGAACACAGTTTCCGTTTGCTGTAAAACTGCATTCTCGAAGCTCAAAGAAGCTTCCAGAAAGCGCAGTTTAACGGTGCCAATTATTCATGAGCTTGAACCTTTTAAATACAGAGCTCAATTTAATATCATTTGTTAAATTTCTGTTACAGAGTGTAAATTAAAGAAAATATTAATTGAATTTCTTAATGGCAACGAAATGGTCATTATTTTTGTTAATTAATTCAAACAGCGTATTAAAGAAACTCAATATAAATGCAAATTAATGTAATAAAAGAAGCTACACATAGTATTTAAACATAGTCCTACTTAATGTTATGAATGTGAAAGTTTTTGTGTGTGTTTTAGTTTGTTACTCCTTCACGCTGCATCGGCTGGACGGATTTGGATGAAATTTGGAATGGAGATAGCTTAAAGTTAAAGTTCCCGAGGGAATAACGATAATTGAAATCTACGCGGACAAAGTCACGGGCAGAAGCTCGTTTATCTATATAAATAAGAATGAGTCGCCGAAAATATCGTATAACTTTAGAACGACTCTAATTTCGGAAGTTACTGTCAGTATGTACAGTCACGAGATTTTATTTGGTACCCACCTTAGGTCCAAAGTCAATCTGACATTATTTAAAAATAAGGTTGAGTTTCTTATTATTATTTATTTATTTAATGGCGTCTACATAATTACGTAATTTTGCCAATGTCAAGTATATACACGGTGGGGCCTGTAACTAGAGCAAAAATTAAAAATGTACATTCTTCTCCTCAAATTACGCAACGTTTGTTTGACGACTTTGAAATAAAACTTGCGGTTTGAATTTTATTACATTTTAAAGTTAATTCGTACACGCAATGTACTATGAAATAGATTACGTCTGTAGAGTGACTAGACTGACAGGCGATGTCAATTAGACGGAGTTTTAAGTACATTGAAAATACAATTTACCTTGTTTGAAAAAATAACAATCTAAAAACTTTATGATTTTGAAAAGTTTCTCAACAAAAGTTGTCTAGTTTGAGGAGTAGAATCTACGTTTTAATTTTTGGCTTTAGTTACAGGCCCCACCCTGTATAAGTTACGTTCTATAGTCATAGTCGTGCCCCTAGATTTTTTTTTTAAAGTTACTGATGACTTGACATCTCTAATGACATTGACGACTTCAAGCATATTTTTCTTGAAATAGGTCCCAAGTTAACGCTCGTGACCGTACGATGCTTATATTAAAAGAAACAAAGAAATAAACACTTTTAATTACACCTACCTACTTTGACATATTTCTAGAACTTTATTTTTACGTGCTAGACCAGGGTAGAAGCCTTTAAAAATAATAAAAAGTGAAAAAAAAATAATAGTAGGATGAAACCCATTGGAAAATGAGGAGAATATTATAAAAATAAAAGGAAAAATAATTAACGGGCGATCTGAGGTCGGGAAGGGGGTGGGGGTGAGTTTTTAAGGGTAAAAAACGGTTTTTCTCGATTTCCGGCAAAACTAAAAGTCCTATCGAAAAAAGTCAAATGGCAAAGTTGTAGGTAATAAAAAGATCTAAAACTTTTGTATTTACACTTTTTTCACATAACCTCAAAATTTATGTGAAAAATCCAAAAAACCAAGTTTTTGGTTTTTTATTTTTATCTTTTACAAACATAATTTTTTTTTAACGAAATTTGGTGAAAACTTACCTTTTTATGTCCCAAATACGCTGTAATTTATTTGATTAAAAACATTTATTTTTTCACCTTATTTTGAATTAATATCGAAAAAACACCCTAATTTTCAATCGAAAATTCACCCGTCAAAATATCAGCTTTTTTCAAAAAGTTGGTATGGTTTCTGTTCGTTGAAATCTCTACTTTACGATGGTGAAAAAAAATATATATGTTACTACAGTAAATCTTCTCAGAAAATGCAATCATCCATACTGATAATCTGAAAAGACAAAATCGAATTAATAATGCCTTCACTATTTTATCGTGAATAAACTCCCATGAAAAAAAAAAATTAAAGAAATAAATGTCAAAATGTATAAAAAATATATTATTATTATAAATCTATTAAAAATGTATAAAATATATATGGAAATCGGCCAAAAGTTTGTCATTAAAAATATATCGAATACTGGTTAGGCTAACGGTTGTAACAGCTGCTACGAAATATATAGTATATAATAGTAGGTATGTATGTAGTACGACCCAGACCCGCCTAGCCCCTTCCCCACTTCTCCACGAAATACCTTTTGATGGGCTACAATTTTTCGTAGGTCACTCAGGTATATCTACTCAGGTATATATAATTTATCTTAAAATAGTTATAAATAGGCATCAACGCATATAATATATTTATTATTATATATATATACACGGTATTTCGTGGAGAAGTGGGGAAGGGGCTAGGCGGGTCTGGGTCTTACTACATACATACCTACTATTATATACTATATATTTCGTAGCAGCTGTTACAACCGTTAGCCTAACCAGTATTCGATATATTTTTAATGACAAACTTTTGGCCGATTTCCATATACATTTTATACATTTTTAATAGATTTATAATAATAATATATTTTTTATACATTTTGACATTTATTTCTTTAATATTTTTTTTTTCATGGGAGTTTATTCACGATAAAATAGTGAAGGCATTATTAATTCGATTTTGTCTTTTCAGATTATCAGTATGGATGATTGCATTTTCTGAGAAGATTTACTGTAGTAACATATATATTTTTTTTCACCATCGTAAAGTAGAGATTTCAACGAACAGAAACCATACCAACTTTTTGAAAAAAGCTGATATTTTGACGGGTGAATTTTCGATTGAAAATTAGGGTGTTTTTTCGATATTAATTCAAAATAAGGTGAAAAAATTAATATATTTTTAATCAAATAAATTACAGCGTATTTGGGACATAAAAAGGTAAGTTTTCACCAAATTTCGTTAAAAAAAAATAATGTTTGTAAAAGATAAAAATAAAAAACCAAAAACTTGGTTTTTTGGATTTTTCACATAAATTTTGAGGTTATGTGAAAAAAGTGTAAATACAAAAGTTTTAGATCTTTTTATTACCTACAACTTTGCCATTAGATTTTTTTCGATAGGACTTTTAGTTTTGCCGGAAATCAAGAAAAACCGTTTTTTACCCTTAAAAACTCACCCCCACCCCCTTCCCGACCTCAGATCGCCCGTAAATTATTTTTCCTTTTATTTTTATAATATTCTCCTCCTTTTCCAATGGGTTTCATCCTACTATTATTTTTTTTGGTTTTAAAAATTATCGACCCTGGTCTATGCATGCCAATTTCTTTTATGATCTAATTACAAAAAATATACAGTATGAAATAAAGAAATTTCAGACTATGTGGTCGAATCCAATAACGATCCTATTTTCAAGGGAATAAGGGCGGGTATGGATATCTTGACTAGTTGGATGTACGTATTGTAAATCTTGCTAATTAAGCTTTGAATTCGCTGTCAGGGTTGGGCGGCCATGTTTTTTTTAAACATGTTACGTTAATCAAAGGTGTACAACTTCGCAAGGATTGAGGAAAATGAAGTATAAAAAAACTCTCATTATAATGTTGAATACAATAAAAATAAAAAAAAATGTGCTTAATGTGGTTACTGAATCCAAAAGTTTTTAAAGTTGGAAGTTGTAGGAAACTCTGTAGCTCTGTCTACATTAATTACCCACAACTCTAAAAACTTGTTGATAATTCTGTAACCATATTTTGCAAAATCAGGCTAAGATGTTTACCAGTGTGTTAGTGACAGGTTGCAAGCCCATCGCCTAACAGTACTACACGCCTTTATTCCCTTAGCCGTCTTTTACAGTGGCACTATTCTAACCCGGCAACCACACGGAGAATTAAGGGGGATTAATAAGTCAAAAAAAAAAAAATTGAGACAAGCTTTTGTTGTTTGGTTTGTTTTGTTGGACAGTCGTCCGTCTTTTACGTCAAGACGATTCTAACGAGCCGTAACACGACGGGCTTATCATGTGAAATTTAGGAGTTCCTATGGCTAACCGACGTCTCCATCATCAGACCAGTTTGATGGTGCTATATGTATTATTGTATCGTCATTAGAACTAGAGGTGTAAGCAAATTTTGTGTGCGTTCTAAATAAAAATATAAAAATGCTTTTCATTTAGTAAAAGTTCTAAAACAATTGTAAAACTAATCTCTGTATTTGTAAATCCATAAATAAAAAAAATAAAAAACTTTAACATGCGCTCACTCAAATCTCACAATCTACCAACGGAATCAGTGAATGTGTTCATTTAACATATGATAATGTATATACAAATTTTTAGTAAAACCTAAGCTAACTTACCTTTTTAATATGTAGATCACGTAGATATTTAAGGTTTTACAAATAAATTCTTATGCTCACTCAATCCACACACTTTCAAAAACCCGATTTCTGATGAAAAAACTAAAGATATATATAGCCTTCCTCGATAAATGGGCTATCTAACACTAAATACTATATAATTTTACAAATCGCACCAGTAGTTCCTGAGATTAGCGCGTTCAAACAAACAAACAAACAAGCTCTTCAGATTTAAAACATTAATAATAAAAGCTTGAAAAGTACAGTAATCTCAACGCTGCATTTCTCTTTTTTTTCTCATGTCGTTTTATTCCAAGCAGGTTCTCGGAGATAAGACAAGTAGCAAGTCCGTTAAACTAACGCTAGAACTTAACATAAAGCTCTAGTCACGAGCAGAAGTGCTTTTATTGAAAGTTTGTTGCTTGAGCTTTTGTTGAGTTCTATAGGAGTTGTAATGACGGAGTTATACCGCTGTTATTCTCTTGTGTAAGTCACTTTTAAGTTCTTAGATGATGTATTAAGACTAGGGAATACAAATAACCGGTTATAACCAGGTTTAACCGGTTATTTTCATACAAAAACGGTTAATAACCGGTTTAATTACATTCCCTAATTAAGACCGAGCAATCGTCGAGCGTCTAGTGGCGCCCTCATTACTATTATTGTGTTTTCTAATTAACTAAAGAATTTCCTTGCAATCAGATGATACGTTTTCGTGCAAGTAAAAACACAATTTATGGAATACGTAACACACTTTAATAACAATTACCCTTTGAGTAGTCAGCTTAACGGGAAAAGATGGCCACTTTTTTCCGTTAAGTTGATAACTCGAATGTAAATTGTTATTAAACTATCTGATGTACCCTATACGTTGTGTTTTCATTTGTAGTACAAAAACTTACCGACCAATTTCAAGAAAATACTTTAGTTTATTAGAAAACACAATAAGAGTAATGAGGGCGCCACTGTACATCCGGCGGACGCTCGGCGGAGTCTTAACTGGAATATAGTTGCTTGGGCTCGGAGGCTTGTAAGAGTGAGATGCATATTGCTTTGGCGATGCTTCATCAATTAAACCTACGACTAGATGAAAAAACTAGTCAAGTACGAGACGATCTTACGCGCCGAGGGTTTTCTACCGCCACACAATTGGTATTATTATTGTTTGGCGATTCAAATCGAAATATAGAAAAATCTACTTTGCGGCGGTACGGAACTCTCAGTACGCGATTAATAAACTCACCTAGTACTACCTACTCAGTTAAGTACCTAATCAATAGTTTGCCTTTTTTAGCCATTAGACGTGAAAAAAATAAGAATAAATTCGAGAAACTATTAAAAAAGCATTATTTAGGTCTACTTATATAATAGATAAATAATAGGTACTTATATAATAGATTAGCCTAATTGTGCAAAATGTGGTTACAGAATTATTAACAAAATTTTAGAGTTGTTAGTAATTCTGTAGCTCTGCCTACCCCACTCTGGGAATAAAGGCGTGAGCTTATGTATGTATGTATGTGTACTTATATAATATTATAAATGTATGTTTAGTATACTGAACTGATTTTTTGGACAGCATAATACTATTATTAAATTATGTTTCTATCTTAGAGACTACCGTTCCCATAATCAAACTATTACTCCAGTTTTGTGGGGCAATGCCTCATTGTTAGTTTTAAAATTAATAAATAATAATAAATAGTCTATAGACTGATAAACACATTATGATGATGAAACACATTACCTTCCTCTTTCGCCAGTCGGATAAAAATGCTGGCGCGCGTTTAGAGGACCGCTATCAGCACTCGAACGTGTCAGGAATTCTGATCTTAACGCTGCAGTTAAAACTAACTGTCCATTCAGAAAACGTTTCAGTAGAACTGTTTAATGTAATGCTTCTTAGAGAAAAATATTTCAAATAAAACACGCTTATTTTAGCGTAATTTATTTAAATCATAAATAAATGTGTGTCATCATTGACACTCCACCGATTGTCTTTTTCAAGTCCTTGGTACATATAAAATGCAATATGTCCTCCATTTTTGATTTCAGGGAAAAGTTTCCCAATTAAAAAACGTTTATTTTGACGTAATCTATAAATTATTCTAAGTCTTACACAACTATGCTTTTTGCACTTTTGGTCGAAAAAAATCTACGTCTTTTTTCAGTGGTTACGCTTTGGTACACCGTACTCAACTGCCGTACTCAAGATCGAACTCAATCTCAACAAGATCCCTTTAAACAAATATCTTGTAAGTGGTGGAGGTAAATAAAAAGCTCCCGCTGCCTCAGCGACGACCCGGTGCGTGCGTGGCGGGAATGTAAAGGACGAGGGATGGGACATGTCGATACCGGTTAAAACCGGTAGCAGAATATCTGTTTAGTTGTCAAATGGTACATCGGAGCTTTGAGCTGAGCTTTACATACACACCTTCATTATTGTCTCCCAATATTAAAGTAACATAGATTTTTATAATCTACAGGTGTTAGTCGCCATGGCCGAAAACGGTCGGAAAGATCACCATCATCATCATCATCATCAGTTGTTAGAACACACATTTAAAATTATTTGTGGTAAGGGGCATGCAAACCACAACAACAACGGTTCATGTAGGGACAGTCAAACCTGTTCGCGATCGCAAGTATACTGTTGGAGCTGGCCCGCATTCTACGCACCAGAGCACGCACGCACAATAAACGTTATTCTATTCTATTCTATTCTATTCTAGAGAAGTAAATCTCTTGCGGATTGTTGCGTAAAAACAGTCAACCCTTGCCTCCGCGAACATTCCTGCACTACAGGAGCTGGACAGACACCACAGGACCTTGAACGCATTATTGAATTGGAGTAGACAGCTTATGGCACGCCTGGAAGCCTGATCTAAACATACAACATTCGTTTTCTCTACATTCATCGACCTCTTCATGCACGTAGCCTTTATTGAGCATACTTAGAACCTTGTCATTGTGACTGCCATTGTTATCGTCATACTTGTCATTTGATGTTCTTTTTGAAGTTTATTATTACAGTGCACTAAAGTGCTTAACATTTCCGTACATCATCGGTACCTAAATGGTTTAATTATGCCCTTATCCAGCCCGACGCGAATCACTGTATTTGTGTCTAGGGCGTCCACAGACATCTCCACTCACTCTCGCTAGCTATACCTATACCTCTTTCGTAACTCTTCTTCACTCATCATTTCTAAATGACCAAATCATCTTAGCATTCTCTTTGAGATCTTTGCCAGCATTGTCTTCTATTAATCCTTACTTAATTGTAAATTAGGTAAGGAGCAAAAATTTTTACTACAACTGTCGTTTTCTTCGATACCAATTTTTTTCCTTCCCTAAAAGAAGGCCAGGTAACTGAGCAAATAGGGTATTTGTTTGAAATATTAAGAATACGGGTTCTCGGGATTCTGCGTAATGCTGTGTCACATGTAACGAGAAGATGAGGTATTTTTATGACATGAATATAATTATATAAAAATATGTATGTCTAGAGCACGCAACAAAAATATGAATTAGGGTGCTTAATTTCAGTTTACGCGTTTTTAGGGTTCCGTAGTCAAACTAGGAACCCTTATAGTTTCGCCATGTCCGTCCGTCCGTCCGTCCCCAGTCTAGCTCAGAGACTCATAGTACTAGAAAGCTGTAATTTGGCATGAATGTACATATTAGTCACGCTAACAAAGTGGTAAAATAAAATTTTGAAAAATATATTTTTTTAATTCAATTCAATTCAATTCAATTCATTTATTTCATTCAAGATAACATTGGATCTCATTATTGTTAGTATAGTCTTAGAAATAATGTTAGTACTTAAAAACTAAATTAGATTTTACACATAATATTATTTTATTCAATATAGGACAACACACATGATCAGCAATCATCTTCAGGATGCTGTTCGGGCTGTCCCTCGTCCTGCCCAGCAGAGACGCTGCCTTCTTGCGCAAAATTGCTGCAAACCCGTCGGTTCGTGACTCCGCGAACATGGCGGATGCGCTGCAGAATCTGGGCAGCCCCATCAGCATCTTTTTTTTCAGCATATTTTTTAATGCACCTCCCCTACACGTAACGTGGGGATGTCTTTTTTTTTTCTTGCCTACCCCATAGTGTGGGGTGTCGTTGGATAGGTCTTTCAAAAATATTGCGGGTTTATGTAAACAATTTTTCGATGAAGGGATCCGTTTATGAAATATTAAGCTTTAAAGCGCTAATTTTTGGTAGAGTCAAGTGTCCCCCCCCCCCCCCCCCCTACAGCCAAAACTACAAGTACTAAAAATCTGAAAAAAAATTTCAACGAAAGCGCATATAACGAATTTTAAAGGAAAACTATCACGGCTAAGTAGACATGATTAGTTCCTGAGATACAGGCGATTAACGGGTTTATACCTACTAAAAATCATCTAAGACAGCGCCAAATAACTTTAAATAGAAAATTGTTTCATACATGTTGATTTTTGAGATAGTTTTTTGTGTTTGTCGTTACGGCTTCGGAACCCTACACTGAGCATGGTCCGACATGCTCTTGCCCGGTTTTTTTTTTAACTCTTAATTATAATATCATACACGATCTCATATGCCTTTATTTTTATTCAAAGTCAAAGTTCTTTATTTTTCAATTTAAGCATAATACCGTACCTATGAATGTCAAAAAGCATCTACTACTGGTTCGAGAATCAAAGCCTCTGAAAGACTATTAACTGGAAGAGATCCCTTCAAGGGATAAGTTCGCCATATGTTCGTCCAGACAGAACTACTTACGTGAAATCTGGCACTTAGTTTATAGCTCCAAAACAAATATAATGGTACTATTTATCCTGTAAATTTGATGCACACATACAAAACTACCTTTACGCCTTCATCCCAGAGTGGGGTAGGCAGAGCTACAGAATTACCAACAACTCTAAAAACTTGGTGATAATTCTGTAATCAAATTTTGCACAAGCAGGCTAAGATGTTTACCAGTGTATTAGTGACAGGTTGCAAGCCCATCGCCTAACAGTACTACCAGCCTTTATTCCCTTACTCGCCCTTACGACATCCACGGAGACATGGAGTGGCACTATTTTAACCCGGCAACCACCGGTGGTTTTATACGGTCACGAGATTTAATTTGGTACCCCCCTTAGGTCCAAAGTCAATCTGACATTCTACAACAATAAGGTTGAGTTTCCTAAAAGTTACAGATAACTTGACATCTCTAATGACATTGACGACTTCAAGCATATTTTTCTTGAAATGGGTCCCATTTTAACGCTCGTGACCGTACCCAGTGACAATTGAAATGCTAAGACAAATCTATATCTTTGGTCAAAATTGATCTATACGTTCAGCCTGTCCGTGAGACCATACATTACATACACATACATACCCACATATTCACATACATACCCACATACAAACAAACAGGGGAGAACCATTTCTCTTCTACATTCGGATAAAATTGTCTGTAGAATTTGTAAATACCCCAAAGCGCAATTCACACAGAAGTCGGGTCGGGCGCGGGAGCGGGCGTATTGCCATTACATTGTGCGCTCTGTGAGAAGGCCTATCGGAGAGTGCGTGTATTACGAGCAATGTAACGCTCCCGCGCACGAACCGCCCTCTGTGTGAATTGCGCGTAATGGTCAAAGATACTTACCTACTTTTACCATTAAATATCTTTGTTAATTTATTGATTGTATTCAACAGCGAGAGCGCCAGGCGCATGCAAAACTAATTACAGCTCAAATGACCCAGAAGACGGCCAGGGCTGCCTCGCTTCCGGTTACAAAGGCTTAATTGACGTTGATTAATATTACTGCACTGGCGGGAGCATGCAATCAATAAAAATACTTATGCCCTGCAGAGACAGTATCGCTGGCTAAAAAAAACAAACAAAACGTACACTTTAAAGATCCTAATATTATGATTTATACATTAAATCACGCCTGTTTCCCAGAGGGGTAGGCAGAGACCACTTCTTTCCACTTGCCACGATCTTGACAAATTTCTTTCGCTTCTTCCACATTCATACATCGAGTCATGCACGCACGTCGGTTTCGGGTACTTAAGATTCGGCCTTTATCTAGTATTTCTCCGATTTGATTCGAAAAAGTACGCCTAGGGCGGCCTATTTCGACCCTTCCACCCACTTTCGATCTGTAAATCTCTTATCATTTATGGTTTAAAAAACGACTGATTGCTGAGTTTCTTCTCAGCAGTGATCTCGCGAAGCGCTGGTAGATTTTTGACGTGTAAAAGTGCCCGTTTGGCCTACTTACTGAATAAAAATCTATATCCTTTATCTTATCTTTTAGCCAATTACCGGAGGGCGCATGGCCAGTCACGATTATATAGTTTTAAATCCTCCATTTAGTTTTTTTTAACAAAACTACCGAATACCAAGACGCATCTAAATACACCTCGTTCGTCAAAGACAGGCTTTGTATTGTACAAAGAGAAACATAATTTAAATATTCAAAGTTACAAAATTAATTCAATGTGCCAGCTGCCAGCCCTAAGGCTAGCGGATATTGAGCTTCGCAATGCCTAATCAAGAAAACATTTTTATTAGTTCGCCGGAAAAGTAAAGTGTAGTTTTTTTTTCTTATGCCATAGAGAAGACAAACGAGCGCACAGGCCAACTGATGGTAAGTGGAAACTGTGACCCATAGACATTCGCATTCACAAGACTGCAATGCAATCCTAAGACTGCAAATGCGTTGCCAACCCTGAGGACTAAGATGGAATGCCTCTATGCTAGTCATTTCACCGGCTGTCTCACCCCAAACCGGAACACAACAATGGAACACTCTATATAGCTCGTGCAATGTATACTCCATACCAATTGACTTGTCTTATTTAGTAAACAAGTTTATAACCTCAAAATGCATAATTTTTGGCTGAAACGGGCGTTTTCTGCTGAATAAAGCAACTAGAGACTACATTTTGTACACCTTTTACTGATTACTGGTTATTTTAGGGGAAAATAGTGCATTTTGAGGTTATAAAAGTCTCTACTCAATGAGACGTCTATTGGTATGGACTTAAGGTATACTTTAATAAAAAGCTTTAGTTGGTATCCTACTTTTAGGGCGAAATTTGACTAGCAAAATGTATTGTTTCCCCACAGTCTCATTTGCCGACCCGTTTTTTTTCTGTAACTCCAACACCAGGAGTTCAGAACCTGTGAGGGTCTGCTCCAAACTGGCTGGCCTTACGGTCAAACAATGTTAATTGAAAATTGAACAACCAATCGTTGCAACAACAACACGACGACATTTTCAAGACTACCTTGCTAACTCTAAGGACTTCGATGAAATTAAGACTTCGCCGAGCGTACGCCTGATGTACAGTGGCGCCCTCATTACTATTATTGTGTTGTCTAAAAAACTAAATTATTTTCTTAAAATTAGACAATGTGTTTTTGTGCTACTAATAAAAACACAACTTATAACCATTCACCTTTGAGTTATCAACTTACCGGAAAAAAGTGGCCAGCTTTTACCGTTAAGCTGACTACTCAAAGGGTAATAATTTATTAAAGTTTGTTACGTATCCCATAAATTGTGTTTTTACTTGCGCAATAAAAACGCATTGTCTGATTCCAAGGATTTTTTTAGTTAGTTAGAAAACACAATAATAGTAATGAGAGCTTCACTGGACGCTCGACGTTTGCTCGGTGCAGTCTTAAGAGGTCTCTCATACCTTGCCTGAAAATTAATATAATTGTCTTATGGCATGGTATAGAAAAACTAAACGAGCTAACACACAACTTGATGTAAAACGTGAATAACAAGTTTCATAATGTCTTGGAATTATTCCTCAAACCAAATAAATAATAAACATTAGTATTGACAGCCCTAGCTGCACCGGAAGTGAGCGCCGGATATTAGCCGGCGACCAATCACGTAGCAGCGGCTTGTAATGTAAAGAACTAACCATTAACGATTGCCACTGCGTAAGAAATTGGCTGCGACATTTTATTTCATATACCTTGTATAATAATTTTGGTAGTTCAAATTTAAATGAATTCATTCCGTACGAAATAAAACACGTAAACAAAACGCCAATTTTATAGTTAAGGACCCAATATAAACTTCAACAAGTATTTCATAACCCAAAAGGCAGTATCTTAAATTCAATAGCAAAGGCAGATTTAATCCTTTTCCGTCAGGAATGAGATGGTCCTTGCTATAGCAATTGTATCTTACTTAGATACCTGCCGATCGAGTAACATGTTCTTTTTTATACCATAGGAAAGACAAACGAGCACACAGGCCACCTGATGGTAGGTGGAAACTGTGACCCATAGACATTCGCATTCACAAAACTGAAATGCAATCCTAAGACTGCAAACGCGTTGCCAACCCTGAGGACTAAAATTGAATGCCTCTATGCTAGTCATTTCACCGGCTGTCTTATCCCCAAACCGGAACACAAAAATGCGAACACTGCTGTTTGGCGGTAGGTTAATGGATAAGATGGTGGTAGCGATCCGAACGGACCCTGCACAAGGTCCTACCACCCGCGAATTGTATCTTAGATACTGCAGATTGAGTAACATGGCAGAGTTGTATTGGCATAGTTAATATGAGCATTGAAATTTAATCATTTACTGTTAGATTTAAGAAGGTTGTCAGGAAATATATTAAAAAGCAAAGCAACAAAATAGTTCATGGAGAAATGTTTTTACAGCGTCAAGGAATACTTGAGCGACAGGCACTTTTAGTTATAACTTTTCAATGTTGACTAAAATGTAAATATATAGTTGGTAATAATAAGTAAGTTAGATTGCGCGACCAGATATTTGTACGCTTGCTTTGCATGCTGAATACAAGAACAATAATGACAATATTTATAAGACCATGTATCTTACCGTATTCTGACAAATAAATGAATTTGAATTTGAATTTGAATTTGAATTTTATTCCTTATTTACATGAAATCTAAGGCTCCTAGCTTTATTATAAAACGGTAAATCCAAAAGGAAACCTTGATGAAACTTCGTTGTCATGTTATTATCTACTCTGTACGCGTATACCGTTAGTAATTGACCTGTCCTAGTCGAACCAAATTGGTAGTTTCGGCCAGCTGCCGTTCAGAATAATGGGGCAGTTTAATCATTGGGTGAGTCAGCCTGCAGTTTAGGGTATCAGCTTAGAAGTCTATGTTCATTACAGCTTTTACCCATGACAGTCAAGGATTGGAAAAACGCCCGTCATTTTGAAAACAGAAGCTTGCGTACAGCAAAGACGCCTTAGTTTGGGACTAAGGCAATTAGTGTGACATTGTCTCCTGATATTTATTCATTTATTATTATTTATATTATATTATGGCATAATAAATCTATAAAACAACTAATGTTTATTAACATTATAAATAAGTCTCTGCTTTACGGAACCGGGTTATGTTTTCAAAACGGCGGGCGTTTTTCCAAACCTAGATGATGCCATAGATTTTGATACTATAGAGTGAAATTACTAGCATAGAGGCATTCCGTCTTAGTCTAACGCATTTGCGGTCTTTAGATAGCAGTTTCAAGAGTGTAATCTTTAGAATGCAATAGTTTGCCTTCTTTACGCCATAAAAAAAAACTAGAAAAAGCTCAAAAAATTGGGTCCATAATATTATGCTACTAAATATCTCAACAATGACAGAGTCAGCTTTTTGGTTCATTTTATGCTTACCTGGATGATTTTATGATGATGATGATGATGATGAAACATCTTGGTAAAAACTTTCAGTCATATTTTATTTATTTATGTATGTATGTATGTATGTATGTATGTATGTATGGATGGTGTATGGTGGACCTAATCCCTAATGGCATTCTTTACCAGTCAACCAAATAATCAAACAGAAGTTTACATAGTGGGTGCACAGAAAAAGAAGACAGAGAGAGATAAAACTAAAAAAATGAAACATAAATATCATGTCATATAACTATCTCAGCTGTCCTGTGAGACGCAGATAACTACGCCTTCCTTGAGGTTTAAGCCTTTTAATAATACAACAGCAGTTTTCGGAGGAAAACATAAATTGCAAGGCAAGGTTTTCCTACAAGCATAAAATATGCTGATAAAAGGTTTCTTTTAGAGAGGATGTCGCAGACAAATGCTTTAATTCAAGTGAAGGGTATTTAAATACAGGGTGCTTGAATTTTGATTGCGAATATTTTTGGGAGATTGGTTACGTAATAATATACAGGGTGACAGGTAACTCGATTTATTTTTTGAAAGGGATTATATTACAGCGAACTCATTTGCAATAATTTGTTTTAAACATTTTTATGTTTTTCTGTCTTTTGATCTAAAACTGTTGATTGAGAAACTGAAATTGACGCTGTAAATAAGCAAAAATGTATTAAAGGTAAGCTAAAAGATATTATATTTAGGTCTGTTTTTTTTGTAATTTTTCTCTTTGTACAATAAATACATACATACTTTTTTTAGCTACGTATATTCATATAAAAATGCTATTAATACTACCCTTTCTAGCTCAATGATACCTTCTCGCCGAAAATGCACCTTTTATAGGACAAAGTAGGGTTATCCGACCCTTATATCACAGCCCATTTGTAAAGTCTGATATTTTCAGAAATATTTTCGCGGCGGGAAAAAATGCCTCCGTCGCATTGCGGTGCTTTTTACATGTCACCACTATATTTTGACCTCTAAAACCAAATAAAACCGGTTTCGTTGGTTACAAAATTTACCATTTTAATTTTAATATTTAAATTGGATCTATCACTTCAAAATTAAAAGGTCAAGATAGAATTGCTTGTCGCTTGACTAATATAAGCATAAAAGGTTAATAAATAAAATATATCAATATCAGGGGACACTGTCACACCAATTGACCTAGTCCCAATCTAAGCTCTAGGCTTGTACTATAGGTACTAGACAACGATTTAAATACTTATATAGATACAGATTATACAGGGTAGGGCCTGTAACTAAAGCAAAAAATTTAAACGTAGATTCTACTCCTCAAACTAGACAACTTTTGTTTTGCAACTTTTTAAAATCATAAAGTTTTTAGATTGTTCTTTTTTCAAACAAAGTAAATAGTATTTTCAATGTACTTAAAACTCCGTCTAATTGACATCGCCTGTCAGTCTAGTCACTCTACAGACATACCTAATCAATTTCATAGTACATTGCGTGTTCGAATTAACTTTAAAATGTAATAAAATTCAAACCGCAAGTTTTTTTTCAAAGTCGTCAAACAAACGTTGCGTAGTTTGAGGAGAAGAATGTACATTTTTAATTTTTGCTCTTGTTACAGGCCCCACCGTGTATATATACTTAAATACATAGAGAACCTCGAAGACTCAGGAACAAATATTAGCGCTCATCACACAAATATATGCCCTTACCGAGGGTTTGAACCCAGGACCGCTAGCTTCGTACTTATACACAACGAATAATCGATACAAGTGTTATAATTTATTAAAATTTTATTTCATATTAGGTCTTTTGCTTTTCAGATATTTTATTAAAGAACTTTCTCTTGCCATAATAGCACCTCAGTTATAACACCTCAGTTATTTAGAATATTGTGATTTTCTTTTAATAAAACAGTACCGAAAAATGTTCCTACTTTGCTCCTTTATGGGTAACTATGCTCCATAGTGACTATTTCGTTTGTTACCTTACAAGTCAAGGTTGATGACAAAGCTGAAAATAATTGATGTACACATGACATCCAGCCACGAAGTGAATGAAAGTAATAGAATGATTTACAATACCGATTAGATACCTCACTATAACGATGCAGCTTAACTACCCATGGGGGAGCAAAGTAGGCACATTTTACGGTACACAACTAGCATTGTACCGAAAAGTAACTTCTCAAAATGTGAAAGTTTCTTATGAGATATTCTCGGAAATTTCGAAGAATATTGTTAAACTTTGTATGGAAAGAGAACATTCTCAATGCTCTCAAATGTTTCCGATAATATTCTTGGTAATTTCTTGTGAATATTTCTTAACTTCTGAGAATATTCTGCAACTTGTACATTGCTACACAACCGAACAGAATTCAGTTATTATTTACAAAAATCCCCGAATTTCTTACTATATCAACACTTTTACCCCCCACGTACCAAACTAAGCTGAGTACTACTCATTTATTTATGCGTTACTATTACGACCGCCTCTTTACTGCTCGCAATCAGAATAATGAAATAAGAACTTAAATAAGAAAAACATACGGATTTACGCGCTTAGACTTACTCTATGTTCAATCGGATAGCTAAGTTGAAGGAGAAACCGTATCATCTTACATCTTACGTATCTTACGTACAAAAAATCCTATTTTACTTAACCCTTTCATTGCTGAGCGTCCTCAACCGTGATGCCGCGATGCTGCCCTGATAGGCGTCAGCGGCATCCCTGGCTAAGCTAAATGTGACGCCGATCGGCGTCAGCGGTAATAAGCTACTAGGCAAATGTGATGCCGGTCGGCGTCCGCAGCATCCGAGAAGGTTCCTTAAGCTCGTGACGCCGATCGGCGTCTGTGGCACCCAGGCTAACTTAAGCTAAATGTGATGCCGATCAGAGTCTGCGGCATCCGAAAGGTTCCTTACAGTCGATTTTACCAAACTAGAATAAGACTTACTCCAAGATTAGTCTACACAAATTTGGCGTTTAATCTAGGTACAAGACCTTTATTCTCGTTTGGTCGAATCCGCCCTAAAACTCGTAACACCGATCGGCGTCAGTGGCAATAAACTATTAGCCAAATATGACGCCGATCAGCGTCTGCAGCATCCACATCCAGTTAAATTGGACTCCAATCGTCAGCAGCACCCAGCAAAGAGGCGCGCGACGCTGTGTCTTAACAGTTAAATGTTTGTTATATATTATAAATACTGACGCCGATCGGCGTCGTCGTTAATAAATGGGTTAAGTTATTTGCAATAAACTAGTTAAATTATACTTATACTGAATACGTCATTAGGAATCAATGAATACTGCTATGAAGCGAACAGACAGGGGCCTTGATGCACGCCGCAAATGTTTAGCGGTTTCCGAAATCGGGCTAAATTATGTGGAATTGACATAAGCGGCCGACGCGATAGTGTAGTCAGCTTATGTCATTCATAATGGTTTACCAACTATTTCGCAAAGATTTTACAATTTTATGAGCTGAAAAGTTCAACAAAACCTAAAACAAACTGTTTTAAAGCGGTACAATTTCGTCAGTACTAGGTAGGTTTCGAACCTACATCTCCTCTGAATCTCCGGGCGGATGCAGGAGCATTACCATTTATGCCACCATGACCCCTGAAGATCCACGAAATTAGTGATCGCTTGCTTTTTAGGGTTCCGTAGTCAAACTAGGAACCCTTATAGTTTCGCCATGTCCGTCCGTCCGTCCGTCCGTCCGTCCGTCCGTCCGTCCGTCCGTCCCCAGTCTAGCTCAGAGACTCATAGTACTAGAAAGCTGTAATTTGGCATGAATGTACATATTAGTCACGCCAACAAAGTGGTAAAATAACATTTTGAAAAATATTTTTTTTTAATGCACCTCCCCTACACGTAACGTGGGGATGTCTTTTTTTTTTCTTGCCTACCCCATAGTGTGGGGTGTCGTTGGATAGGTCTTTCAAAAATATTGCGGGTTTATGCAAACAATTTTTCGATTAAGGGATTCGTTTATGAAATATTAAGCTTTAAAGCGCTATTTTTTGTTAGAGTCAAGTGTCCCCCCCCCCCTACAGCCAAAACTACAAGTACTAAAAATCTGAAAAAAATCTTCAACGAAAGTGCATATAACGAATTTTAAAGGAAAACTATCACGGCTAAGTAGACATGATTAGTTCCTGAGATACAGGCGACTAAAGTGTTTATACCTACTAAAAATCATCTAAGACAGCGCCAAATAACTTTAAATAGAAAATTGGTTCATACATGTTGATTTTTGAGATAGTTTTTTGTGTTTGTCGTTACGGCTTCGGAACCCTACACTGAGCATGGTCCAACATGCTCTTGCCCGGTTTTATACTCTGATGCTGACACCATCTATCGTAGCTTTAACAAATGACACTCATGATTCAAGTTACATTGAAATTAGCACGAGTACAATGGGCCTCTTCATTCTAAAGATGTTTTATTTGACAGAAACGTCTGTATTTCTCTCTCCCTCTTTCTCAAGCCTAAGCCACACAATACAACTACATATGCAATTCAACGCTCTCACTAATTAATCTATACGAAATTCTAAACTGTCCTACCTAAGATAGTAATAATAATAAGGTATTTTCACTGTTATATTATAATTACGTAATGAGACGTGCCTGTAAAATTAAAAACCGAACCTAACTTATTTAACATACCCATGTAACATTATGTAATTTATTGCAATGTTCACAAACACATTTTTGCAAAAGGACGTTTGTCAAAAGTACTTTTGGTCAAATTAACAAACACCTAATACAAAGGTACATATTATTATACTACCTCTTTTTCCAAATCACCGTGTAGTAAAAAGTAATTAGAGCTAAAAAACCTTCATTGATCATTTGCCAAACACGATTCTAATCTAAAGCCGGCCGCAAACGATCTTCGTCTTATCGCGCGCGCCCGCCCTAATGCTCTAGAGAAAAAATGTACAGTCAGCGACAAAACGTTGTCACAAAAATGTTTTTTTTGCGAGAAACTTAATATACGTTTAACTTTGGTATTATTACTAGATACATCCAAAGAAACAAAGTGATTTATTGCAAAAGTGATTAACTGTTGAATCTACATTCATTTTAAAAGGGACTTATGAGTTAAGTAACAGTTAGTGTCAATAATTATGACAGTAAGGGCCACTTGCACGCAGAATTTAACCCTGGGTTAAGGCACTAACTCGAGTTAGTAGACGTCAGATTCATACGAAAACTGTAATTTTAACTCGAGTTAGTGTCTTAACCCAGGGTTAAACTATTCGTGCAAGTGGCCCTAAGGCCCACTTGCGTGGACCAGAGTTAGCGTCTTAACCCGAGGTTAGGCGGCAAACCACGTACAAAAGTAGACGCTTAACTCTGGGTTAAAGGCTAACTCTGGTCCGCGCAAATCCGCCTAATAAAAGTTTTATTTACCAAATATCACATTATAACAGAAAAATATTTTAATCTTTTTTTGATTAATAAGCATCTGTCTCGAAGTATATTCGCGAAGGTCATACTAAATAATGTCAATGAACCGAATTTCTATGACCTTGATGTTGTGCATATGTAAGAATCAGAAACAGTTCACTTACATGATTTTAAATGGAAGTATTTGTTTTTCGATAATTAACTTTTTAAATTCAAATCCAAAACATTTATTTAACAAAAAGCACATTACAACACAACATTTTTACATTGGTACATTGGTTCAAAACGGTACGAGATAGAGCACTAGTTTCTTGGAGAAATTAACCTTATTTGACATAAGGAATGCCCTAAAACTAATTCATTTGCTAAATTGTTACTCATGCTGGCCTGGTGTGTTTGCGTTCATTGCGTAGCAAAATGTGTATAAAGCATCCGTTACTCTCGTACTTACACGTGTCAGAAAGTGACGGATGTTTTATCCTCATTTTGTCACGCGATAATCGCAGCCATATTATTAAGCGCCTTGGTAAGGGCACAGGACGCTTATCTCTCTCCTTGATTGCTAACCGATCGAACTCGATAAAGAAGATTGTGATAACCAGCGTGTTAAGATGGATGAAAATCATTCCGATTGGAATACTCTCTCTGCTGGTGTCCCTCAAGGGGCTGTGCTCTCTCCTCTTCTTTTTTCAATTTTCATTAATGGTATAACGACGTCCCTTCTTTCTTCTTATCACTTGTACGCTGACGATTTGCAGATTTATGCGGGGGCTGGTTTTGATGACTTCTTTTCCCTGATTGACCTTATCAATGACGATCTTGCCACGATCCAGAAATGGGCGACTAATTTTGGACTAAAGGTCAATGCAAAGAAATCGCAGGCCATTGTTGTTGGAAGTCCCCACTACATCTCGAAACTGTCTGACGTTGCGATACCCAATTTGATGTTTGACGGTACCATAATTCCCTTTTCCTCTACAGTTAAAAACTTGGGTGTCACAATAGATCAGACACTTTCCTGGTCAACTCAGGTTACCGATGTCAGTCGCAAGCTCTTCGCTTCACTCCATTCTCTCAGGCGTCTGCAGAATTTTCTTCCTCAACAAACCAAGATAACTTTAGCCCAATCACTTCTTCTTCCTCTTTTAGATTACGCTGACGTTGCTTATATGGACCTCTCAGAACAGCTACTTGATAAACTTGAGCGACTCCAAAACGTGTGCATTCGATACATTTTTGGCCTACGTAAATACGACTATGTCTCTCACTTCCGTGCACAGCTAAACTGGTTACCTATTCGTTTTCGCCAAAACGTTCACATCCTGTCGCTGCTTTTTAATACAATTTTTAATCCTCGTGCTCCCTTTTACCTTTCTGAGCAATTTAAGTTCATGGCCACCGGCTCCCAAAACCGGTTGCGCTCAAAGGCCAATCTAACCCTCGCATTCCCATCCCACAAATCCAAATCTTATTCTAAATCCTTCTCGGTACATTCGGTCAGATTATGGAATCGGCTACCGACTGGCATTAGGCAATCACAAACGGTAGACTCCCTAAAAGGCAAATTAAAGAAGTTCTGGCTTGACTCTATCTCCTAAATATCAATTATCCTCTAGATACGTAAAATGTAGTTTATGTATGTATATTTAACTATTAATATGTATATTTCTATATCTATTTATGTAGGTATTTGAATGTAGTTTTATTTTAAATTTAATTATATAAGTTTTATTGGTCTTCTTCTTGTACACTTGTTTACTCGTTGCACAACCGTTCACTCATCTCAATCTCTCAAGGGTTAGCTGGAAGAGATCCCTTAAAGGGATAAGTTCGCCTTTGTACATATTTCTATATTAATTGTATTGTTATGGTTTTTCTTTTGTACGATAAAGTGTTTACATACATACATACATACATAACGATATTATTCTTACAAGATTATCCAAGAACTGACTTTTTTTAATGTAATATCTGTTAATATTTCAGATTAAATATGATGGGGTGTTTTGATAGTCTTGGATGTTTTCGATTTACTTAAGTACGAGTAGGTATTTATTTATATATACATTTAAATACATATATACATTAAATCACGCCTGTTTCCTAGTGGGGTAGGCAGAGACCACTTCTTTCCACTTGCTACGATCTTGTCAAATTTATTTCGCTTCTTCCACATTCATACATCGAGTCATGCACGCACGTCGGTTTCGGGTACTTAAGAGGTACATTTAAATATAATAGTATGCATAGAGCATAAAGGTTTAGTTTGTATAAGATTTTCTTTTATTTATAAGTTTAATGTATTTTGTACCTATTATAAGTTTTTATTTGAATGCGGTTTAAAAAAAAAACGTAGCATATCTGTACTTTTTGGTAGGTAGGTCGCCGATAACATGACACCCAATGTCCAATCGGCTATAGTTTTAAATATCGTACCAAAATAACCATAAACGTCAAATTCTATTCAAGTTAACGCTAACGATTTTCGAGAACTTTCAAAACGTATGGGATTGACGTTGGCGCTCGACGCGACCGTCTGTCAGTTTACGTCAATCCTATACATTTTGAACGACGATAACCAACGCCGAATCCATCAGCATCGCTATTGCCTAACGCAATCTCAATCGGCTTCATAGTGGAACAATAGGGCATTTGACAAGAGTGAAATTAAATCGGTTTTTCATTAACAACAGATAAACATTATAAAAATAGTAGAAAAACATCTATCGATTATTTATGTTTGCTATTTTAGGATTTTTAAATTCATGAAATCCAACAATAAGGACGCTGTATGATTGTGATGTCACAAGATAGTAATCCCTATAAATTCCATAGTAACGGAGTGTTTTTGATGTTTCATAAATAGAATAATAAGAGTATTGTTTTTCATGTCAAAATGAAAACAATTGCGATCACAAGTGCGTTAGGCAATAAGTCTAGGACCTGTAGAATCAAGTTTAAAATTTATAAATATAGGTATACCGTAAAATGTTCCTACTTTGCTCCCCCATGGGTAACTATGATCCATAGTGACTCGCTTCGCTTGTTACCTTATAAGTCAAGGTTGACGACAAATTTGCTTAAAATAATCGATGTATATATCCACCTACGAAGTAAATGAAAGCAATACAATGATTTACAATACAGATTACCTCAATATAACCATGGAGCATAAATTACCCAGGGAGGAGCAAAGTAGGCACATTTTACGGTACAGTATTTAAATCAGTAATGGACATTGTTTTGCAACTTAGCTTGTATTAAAAAACAATATAACCATAATCCAATGGCTTTTTTCCAAAGCTTTTACAATCAAATCACGTAGAGCGAACTTCTAAATTCGTTCACAAGATGTACTACATCCGAAAGTTTGGGAACTCCCGGTAATATTTTAAAGACGAAAGTTTGGGAAAGATTTGAGGGTTTTGGACAACTTTAACCATTTTTACTCGCGTGTCCTAAGTTTGAGAATTATAAGATGTCGTAATTTTTTATGTTTACTCCAAGTTGTGAAAGCAATTTTGAAGATTCCGATGGTGCATAATGACTCTGGGGCATTTTTATTCTACTATTCTATGGAGAAATATATATTTCTAAATATATGTATATTTCTCTATAGATATCATTATGGTTATTTCTATCGTTGTCTAGTACCCATAGTACAGTCACCAGCAATAATAATTTATTACACATAATAATTCAATATTGGGCTCAAGAATATCGTTTT
Organism: Acleris laterana; assembly: GCA_963966035.1. Classification (NCBI taxonomy): domain Eukaryota; kingdom Metazoa; phylum Arthropoda; class Insecta; order Lepidoptera; family Tortricidae; genus Acleris; species Acleris laterana. The sequence continues at coordinate 1,597,242 of OZ014458.1, read as the reverse complement.
CTTTTTGAAATATGGCGTCTGGTAACACACACAACAAGATGAAGACCAATCGATTGACATAAGAACCATAAAAATCCTCTCGCTTAGTTTCTTGAGCACCACAAAGGAACAAACATATACTTACATACATACGCCGTTGACGACGCGCTGGCCTAGTGGGTAGTGACCCTGCCTACGAAGCTAGCGGTCCTGGGTTCGAATCCCGGTAAGGGTAGATATTTGTGTGATGAGCACGAATATTTGTTTCTGAGTCATAGATGTTTTCTATGTATTTAAGTATATATTTCTCTATATAAGTATTTATATCGTTGTCTAGTACCCATAGTACAAGCCTAGAGCTTAGTTTGGGACTAGGTCAATTGGTGTGAGATTGTCCCCTTATATTTATTCATTTTATTTTTACATACATACGAGTATATCTATAGAATGATAAACATTTTACCATCCATTCCTACGAATAGGTTTTAAATGCAATTCCAGTGCCTCTTTCACCTGTAATAAATAAAGAGAAACCTAGTTTCACTCACAGCAAAAAGACTCGACCGTACCAGGAGAGCAGAAAAAACTAGGATGAATGCGGGATCGCGGTGAAATATTAATCTCACCTAGACAGCTGAATCTAGCCGAGCCGCGAGTTGGAATTGAGAACCTGATCCAATTTGAAAAAAGAGTGTATAATCAAACCAGTAGTCTTTCATACAATCTTAGTAACTATTTGGACGTCAAATAAATGGATGACCCGTTAGCCATGAATGTGGTAACCCTGCCTACAAAGCTAGGGCCTTAGATTCGAATCCCGGTAAGGACGAGGGTCGTGTGGTCAAAGCCGATAAGTCGGTTTAAGTTGTTATGTCAAAACGGCCTTATAAATACATAACGACAAGCAAATTTTAATTAACGGGTTTGATCACGCAGCACTCGATATTCGTGCGGTGAGCTCGTGTACTTATTATGTAAGTATCTACACGGTGGGGCCTGTAACTAGAGCAAAAATTAAAAATGTACATTCTTCTCCTCAAACTACGCAACGTTTGTTTGACGACTATGAAAAATCTCGCAGTTTGAATTTTATTACATTGTAAAGTTAATTCGAACACGCAATGTACTATGAAATTGATTATGTCTGTAGAGTGACTAGACTGACAGGCAATGTCAATTAGACGGCGAAAATACTATTTACTTTGTTTGAAAAAATAACAATTTTAAAACTTTATGATTTTAAACAGTTGCGAAACAAAAGTTGTCTAGTTCTCTTTCGCTTCTTCCACATTTATACATCGAGTCATGCACGCACGTCGGTTTCGGGTACTTAAGATTCGGCCCTTTTCCAGTATTTCTAGAAAAAGTACGCTTTTCGATCTTTCCACACACTTTCGCTCCGTATATCTATCTCGTCAATCTTCTTTCATCCATCCTTTCCAAATAACCGAACCATCGAAGCATGCCCTTTAACTTTACTTTGAAATAATCTGTTTTTAGATTTTATTGCGTATCATTAAGTTTTAACAACCAATAACCAAACGGAATCAGAATGACTACCATAAATGCCATATTCCATTTACCACAGAAACTTCTGCTTTCAACATGAAATAGAGGTTTATAAAACGTGCCATTAAAGCATCGAAGCGTATGCGTCTTTTATACAACCTCAGAGCACAAAAGAAAAGTCACTCAGGGGTGTGATTCTTTTAAAAAGGCGGTTGGTTGAACGAACGAGTGAATGTCGTAGCGGCGAGTTTAAGTAGTGCCGTCAGAGCGAACAAAACACGTTTTAGCGCGTGCATTCTCGATTACGTTCAGTCTCATCGACAGAAACCATGCTGCCAAATTGAAAATGCACGCGCTAAAAAGTGTTTTATGGATTAGGGGGTCGACACGTGATCTTAAGGTACCGAGTTCGAACCTCCCTGGTCACCATATACTAATGAGTTTTTCTAATGTGCATTACCCGATTCTCTTACGATGAAGGAAAAACATCGTGAGGAGACCTGCACACTCGAACAACTAAGCGTGTAAGTGGGTATAGCAAAAAATCCTAAGGGTCGAAGAAGTAAGACAAGATAAGATATGATACAACACGGTTTGATATGAACCAATTAACATGAAGCCATGCTGCCAAATTGAAAATACACTCGCTAAAAAGTGTTTTCTTCACTCTGATGGGACTACTTAAACTCGCCGCTGCGACAGTCACTCGTTCGTTCATCCGACCGCGATTTTAAGAGAATCACACCCCAGAAAACACCCTTACCGCAGTGCGAAATATTTATCTCTCTAGATTTACATGTAAAATATGTGTGTAGACTTAATGAGGGTTGGTTAGATTTAAGCCGTTCTTGCGACTAGGAAAGTGAAACCACGAATGAAGTGGATTGTGAACGTGGAATTTTCCATACAAATTATAAAAAGATTCTCTCCGCTTATACCGTGTCCGATTTTAACGATTTTTGAATAATATGACATTATGAAGAACTAAGTCTGTACCTACGTTCCATTCCATGAAAATATATCTTTGTCAGAAACCAATAAACGGAAACCATATTGCTTTAGTTTAGTTTAGTTTAGTTCATTTATTCATCAATGTAATCTATAATCTATAATATAAAAATGAATCGCAAAATGTGTTGGTAAGCGCATAACTCGAGAACGGCTAAACCGATTTGGCTGATTTATATTTTGTTGTGTTCGTTATTGTCAGGGTAAGGTTTATATGTAAGAAAAAATAGAAAAATACAACGGGGTCGGGAATTTGCAGCGGGGCGAAGCCGCTGGCGGGCAGCTAGTATTACAATATTAGTTGCATTGCATGTCAAAAAATACGAAATTACATTGAGATCGTCAAACATAAATACTAATAATCAAAGAATACAAAAATAATTATAACAACAACAATTACAAATCTAATAAATGGTCTCTCGTCCGATGTCAATATTATAATGTAGGTACAAGAATTAATAAAGTCAACACAATAATAAATTTACATTTCCAGTTCCGTATATTCATCCACGGAGTATAATGGATTATCCAATAAAAGGTTTCTCAGCTGATTTTAAGCATTGTTATCGTATTATCAACGTAACGATAGGTATCTCTTATTTTCTTGACTGTAAATGGCGGCCGTTAAAACAATACGATGACATGTCAAAGGCTATATGGTTCTACCAAGTACAATAGATGCCCTGAAATGGTATCCATAAACTAACAATAAAATTTGTCCTTGAAACACAATACAAATAAAATGTCGTTGCGATGATCCCTGTACCGCAATGCGTAATATTTGGCGAATTAAATTTATATCCAGTGTCCAGATTCAACGTGTCACTGTGGAAAAAGTTAATTGCAATATTCCATCAATCCATTCATGAGGTTTTAGAGCTAGGGAAGGCTAACCCCTATTTCACCATTTTAGTGTACATGGGACAGTTTATATGGTACCCAGTGATGTATCAGTGTGTTAACTTTGCAATGTAAAACGAATTGTCACCTGTCACGTGATATTGTTACAATGGTGAAGTAGGGGGCAGGTATCCGGACAGTTTACCCTTAAATCACCGACATTCATTTCATAAAATGTGTGTTTTTGGTGGTCACAGGTCTACATATATCTTAGACATGGTCGCTCATAATGGTCCACATAAGGAGGCTCAAAATTACTCAAAGGGATGTAAAGAGCTATCCTGGATGTCTCCTTACGAGATCGAAGCAGGTAGGTAATGAGGAGATCTGCAGGAGAACTAAAGTAACGGAATCGGAATCGCAAACCCTAAGTGGCAGTGGGCGGGGCACATTGCTTTGTAGAACCGATGGCCGTTGGAGCAGGAAGGTTCTAGATTGGCGACCGCAAACCGGGAGACGAAGTGTCGGCAGGCCTTCCAACGTGGACCGACCATCTGATAAAGGTCACGGGAAGCCGTTGGATGACAGCAGCAGAGGACCGATCGATGTGGAAAACCTTGGACATCTTGCGGCTGATGATGATGATGGATAGGTCGAACCTAACCTAACCTTGCCTACGTAACCCATGCTTAAGATAACCTAAAAACAATAATCTTTCAATGAAATGAAATTCGATGAAATGATACATTCGATTTAATGACTATCGGTGATTCAGGAGGATCCCGATCCAAACGCTTGGTTCTTCTTTTCCATTGCTTTTTTTTTTACCCTGCGTTAGAGTCCCAGTGCATGGCAAAGGCCACTTTTTTTCGCCATTCTTCCTTCCTGATTGCTTATTGCCGTCCCTTGGAAACACGTCCAAATCATCCTGCCACCTTTGTTTTGGTCTGCCTCTGTTCTGGTGGCCATCCAAGAGTCTATTCGGTGAAAATTCTAGCCCACTGTCCCGGATTCATACCACAAACATGTCTAGCCCAGCCCAACTTGAGCGTGACGGTCCATGCCATTAAGTGTACAAATACACGAATTGTATTGTTGCACACGCATTGCATTCGCATTTTGGGCCAGGAGTTACGATGCGAGCGCAATGTAGCGTAGCGACGCGGCGTACAATACAAATAATATTTATTGAACACTATAAAAACGAAATACGGTACAGTACAGGTAACTAATATCAGTTGCGGAACTTCCTCTCTTGTATTTAAACCAATCGCGTCACTGGCACATCACGTGACTTTTCGTATCACATCATCTACCAGTGACGCGATTGGTTTAAAAATGAATCGAATAGAAACGCTAGTTGTCGTAATACATCTTGGTTTGGGCCCCGTTCTACCATATTGACTTCGACGTGTTGTTGGCAACACCAACTAAACTTGTATTATTCATATATATGTTTCTCTTTTCTTCCCTTCTGCATCGGCGATCTCGGTAAAAATACACGACCAACAGGACTTCCTGCATTTTATTTCTTTTACCACGGACACCAGCTAAGAAAGCGCATTATACAGTCCACACACAATCAACATTGGTCCTTCGAACCGGATATGAACCAGATGGTATTATTTTAAACTCAGCCGCCATTAATGTTAAGTAAATAATAGTTTACGTAAAGGTTGCGTAATACCAATTACGCAGAGTCGCGTACAATACTTTACCTACATAAATATTATATGTACTCTAAGATGGGTTCAGAAGTTAAAAGGCAAATGACCAGCATTACCTGTGGTAGTAGGTGACAGCGATGACAGCTGTAACGTAATTTCATTACGTTATCGAATATTGTAAGGTAATGAGATCCAAATTTGGAACATCTTAAAAAATTTACAGCTGTCATCGCTGTCACCCACTACCACAGGTAATGCTAGTCATTGCCTATGCCTATGATAGAGGACTTATGATATATAATATATGTGTAGCTAAGATATTAAACGTTAACAATACGAAAACACGTCAAAATCAATGAGATTTTACAGTTTAGAATCTTGACTCTAATTTTTACTTTAATTTGTGTAAACGAGAAAATTTTTAAATGTCTATAGATCTTACTTTTAACCATTTTGCTCACATTGTTCGTTTTCTTAGATAAGATAATTCTGCAGAAATCTCTCTAGGCCTATCGCGTTTTGAAATGAAGTAGGCGATCTGTATGCTAATATAGATTTGTCTCGACCGATCTAGATTTCGCGGCAGTTGTTCTTGATTGAGTTTTACATTGGCTTTGTTGAATTCCTCTCGCTAGTGGCAACTAGGAACCTATTTTAAAAACACTTTGGATACTTAGTACTTGGACAATCTAACAATTTCGTAATTTGAAAAAATTGGTTTATTGAGAAGTATTTTTGAAAAGATTGAAAGAAACTTTGATTACGATAGTTATGTAGATGGCGTAATTTTTTTTCTCCTTAATGTTGGTCTTGTCTGAAGCGCTCGTAGATTCACTCCATATTACCGATGTGTAAAAGAGACCTCATGTGGCCAATTTACTGCACATACAGTGTGCTACCAGCACCCTGGCTTTTTTTAAAGTAGGTTATAATAACGTATATCTGTAACGTAACTATGACATTAATTTAATTAATAAACACATTTTCAGGCTTTGTTAACTTTCTAACAAAATTTCAATTGCCAACAATGTAAAGCACAGCAATTTGACAAGTGTGAATGACATTCGACGGATACTTTAACCACAGTGTAAAGAGTAACTAACAGTGGGCCGACGCCTTTGATGTTTGCGTAAATGCCGACGCCGCACAAGGCCACCGTAATTACCTAGGGTTGTCACAAACTACACAACTGCCCAAAAAATGAGGGTAATGGTTTTAGGTTTAAAGTATGTATGTACGTTTCTTTGTTCCGCCATAAATAACTTAGGTATGATTTTAGATTCAAACACCCATACAATTTTGTTTAAAGAATTTATGTTCACCATCTTGGATTTCAATATGGATGTCATTTTCGTAATCAGCACCCCGAGGGACCTCGAAAATGACACCCATATCATTATATTTCAAAAAAAACGTCCGCCATCTTGGATTCCAAAAATAATGTTATTTTCGTAATCCGCACCCCGAGAAACCTCGAAAATGACACCCATATCATTATATTAAAAAAAAAGGTACGTCCGCCATCTTGGATTCCAAAAATAATGTCATTTTCGTAATCGGCACCCCGAGGAACCTCGAAGATGACACCCATATCGATTTTTAAGAAAAAATAACGTCCGCCATCTTTGATTTCAACATGGATATCTTTTTCGTAATCAGCACCCCCATTATTATTTTTATAAAAGTCATGTCCGCCATTTTAAATTTGAAAATGGATGTAATTTTTTTGTTTGAGAAAAGTTTTAATTTTTGCTGGCAGGCGGCAGGCGTCACGATTTTACATCCGCCATGTTGTTTACGTTGGCATGACATGACAAAAATGTTGTAAATTAAGCACTATAAAATAATATATTTACCTTTCTTCTGAGTGTGGAAATTGATAATATCGCAGATCTTTATTTGTGCGAGATGATGAATTGCATTCTCGCACAGCACATGTCGTATGCACCATTTTTTATTCTAAACACATCAAAATACAACACACGACACGCAGTAGCCCTGAAAGATATGTCCCGAGCTACTAACAATGGCGACGTATGCAGCTCGGGCTCGCCCTACCCGCCCCTCGCCCCTCACACCCCGCACGATTGCCCTGTCTAGACGGCTTCGTCGAACGACTGTATTGGTTTATAGACTGTGCTTTAACTATTATGATTTGCCCCCCGTACCACGACATGCCTTGTCAAACACACACATCTTGCACACAATGTGGGGTGGGGGTGGGGGTGTGAAAAGTTGTGTTCATATCAACCTATTATACCCGTAAGTGTATCTCTTCAGAGTAAAAAGGTCCTTTCATGACACAAGTGAGAACCAATCGACATAGATTTCCCGTGGGACCGCATGTTGTACAAATACACGGCTAATACGTAACGGCCAACTGTCAGCCCTCGTCACAAACTGTCATCAGGTGAATCTGGCCATTTGTCATAGGCAGTGACATATGATTGTATAAAATCAAGGGAAACTTCCGTTTGTTATGACAGAGCAGCTTGATCTAGCTGTGCGAATGTGTAAACTTGATGACAATGCAATATTATGGTATCTAAGAGCTGATCTGATGTTTGTAAAGTAAGATGGCGCACATGGTCTCCGCTATACTTAACTTTAACCACCGTGTTGACTGATGACTTTGTAAATAAAAAGTACAATCGGTAAAAGAATCTCGCCACAAAAACGATTTTTTTTCCAAACTATTAGGTATTATGTTTGCGTTGGTATTTAAATGTTAAATACTTTTCTATTCGTATTACTCCGATGAACTCACCAGTATCTCATGGTGTACACGCCAAACTGTTAATCTATGTCCACAACGCCGTTTCCACACGACACCAAGATTAATGACCGTGTGGACGAGCCCTAATGGAAAAACTTAAATCGACTTACTGTATCTGTTTAGTAATTGGCTAAATAAGCTCCGAGGTAAGAAAAGTTGAAAGTTTCACGGTTTCAGTTTAATTTGTTGTGCTTTGCTGTTTTACTGCGATTGGGTTGGTTTACTGCCGTTAACTGTTTTACTGCTTTCAGTTTAATTAGTGGAAAACCGTGTTAAGTTCCTTGAGGCGCTTCTCAAGGAACTTTGATCCTTTTTTTTATTGCGAGCTGCTAAAGAGTGGAAGTCGCTTCCTTCGTCTGAATTTCGTGAGGGATATAATTTGGACGTCTTTAAATTAGGCTTAAAACATTGTCATATAAGTAGGGTAACAGAACCAGTAATGGACAAGGACCAATGATTGATACTAAACTTGATTCTTATTTTACAGAAGATAAAGGTTATTGATTTGTTTAGCAACATTCAATTTACAATCGTATGAAGTTTGAATATTACGAGTTGAGGGTCCGATTTCAAGACATTTGGCTTATTAGAAAACACAATAATAGGAATGAGGTCTTGTTAACTTCCTGTCATATTTTAAAATCCATTTTCGACAACAGAAAAAAAACCCTACCGTAAAATGTTGCTACTGAATTTGCTCCTTCATGGGTAACTATGCTTTATAGTAACTAATTTCTTACATTAAGTAATAATATAAGTCGAGTCAATGAAAAAATTGCTGAAAATAATTGATGTGATGACCCAGCCATGAAGTAAATGAAAACAAATAGAATGATTTTCAATACAGATTACCTCGATATAACCATGGAGCAAAATTACCCATGAGGGAGCAAAGTAAGAATATTTTACGGTACCTACTATAAAAGGGGTATAAGAAAACCGTTTGGCTGAAAACTGTTATGTTTCCTAAAAAGGTTCGCTACACTTTTCTGACGCGTTTCCCACAGACATTTTCTTAGACAAGCTAAGTAACGTCGTAAATAGGAGAGCACTTAGGTTCTCTGCGGACAGTGATGTACTTTTTAAGGTTCCGTACCCAAAAGGGTACAAACGGGACCCTATTAAGACTCCACTGTCCATCCGTCTGTCTGTCACCCAGACTGTGAAACGAAAGCTAGACAATTGAATTTTTTACAGAAGATGTATTTCTTCTTTTTCTGTTGCCGCTATATAAATACTAAAAACTGTTTTTTTTAAGGGTGGCTCCTATACAACAGACGTGATTTTTGCCGATTTTGCTCGATATTAATAACGATAACCGGTAGAAGCTTGACATATTCACAGAATATGTAATTGTATGTTCACTTTAAAACTAAATACATACATACATTAAATCACGCCTGTTTCCCTGAGGGGTAGGCAGAGACCACTTCCTTTCCACTTGCTACGATCTTGACAAATTTATTTCGCTTCTTCCACATTCATACATCGATTCATGCACGCACGTCGGTTTCGGGTACAGTCAGGGTAAAAAAAGGTTCGTCACTTTTCGACTCTATTTCAACGCCGTTAAGGTCCAAAAGTGACGAACCTTTTTTTACCCTGACTATACTTAAGATTCGGGCCTTTTCCAGTATTTCTCCGATTTGACTCGAAAATATGACATGTCTTTTGTCAATCTTCTTTCATCTATCCTTTCCAAATGACCGAAATTGATATAAATAGTTAAGTTCCATACAACAAACGTGTTTTTTAGATGTGGAACCGGAACCCTTCGTGCGTGAGTCCCACTTGCACTTGGCCGGTTTTTCTACTCTGTGCCTTATGGTTCTTCGGTAAAAGAGGTTTTAGGCGAATGTAGTGAATGGCTATTTAAAAAGACAACTTACGATATAGTGTTGATCCCTTCTTTGAGAGATGATATCTCTGAAACGGCTCAAAAAACATTCATAAAATCTAGGTAAGACTATTCCGATTAAATTGGTTTTCTTGTGATAATAATCAGCATCCAAATTGGTTCATCCATTTGGGTGCTACGGTGGCACAACTAGACAGTCTGTGAACTAGAAGGTGTTTCGGGTTTATACTTCTCTCTCACTCGCTCTTAACAAGAGCGTGAGAGCGAGTGAGAGACCAGTGCAAGCCTAAAGCACCTTTAATTTGTAACACTCTTCTTATTTTGTTGTAGGTTAATTAAATCAAAATGAAACGTAGGTTGAGGCAATAATGATTTATATCAGCTCTTTTAATATTTGTTTTTAGAATTTAATAGTATTCCATTACAAAACCAATTACAGCATTGACAAATAAAACTGGTAACCTTGACTCATATTAAAAAACCCGAACTCAGTTCAGTGATAAATACTCTTCATTAGCTAATACAATAGTCATGAAATATAACTAGTGTTGTAAAGAAGTCGAGTTCTGGAAGTCATTTTTATTACGACTAGATCTCAAATGACGGGACTCGACTCAATACATACGAATCACTTTTATTGTAGACCTTCCAACTAAGCAAATCAAGTGAACTAAGCGAGTCTCGCATAGGACTCGAGTCCTTTTTCTGCGTTCGAGTCCTTTGGTGTAACGAGTCCTACTCGAGCCGTTTTATTGTTTGGGCCCACCTTTTTTTTTATGGCATAGAGAAGACAAACGAGCACACAGGCCACCAGATGGTAAGTGGAAACTGTGACCCATACACATTCGCATTCACAAGACTGCAATGCAATCCTAAGACTACAAATGCGTTGCCAATCCTGAGGACTAAGATGGAATGCCTCTATGCTAGTCATTTCACCGGCTGTCTTATCCCCAAACCGGAACACAACAATGCGAACACCGCTCACCTCAATCTCAACCTCACCTCACCTTCAACAATGATACTTACAGTAAAGGGGGGTTGTTATGACATAGCTATGCAGTTCATATTACGGTGAGTGTAAAGGTCGCAGCTATAGCAGTTACATAACTCTGTCCTTTTCTTTCAGCTTAAAATGAATGGCATATATAGGTCATAATAACCCCACTGTTCTTAGTACGGCGGTGTAGCTCCTGTAGCTGTTATTTTACATTATTTACATTAAGTTATATTTTGTACATCTTCGCAGCTAGACTCGGAGTCGTATTGTGAATCTAACCGCAAGTCTAATTTGTAAACTAATAGTCGCAGTGGAAGACTCCAGTTTTTTCGTAAACTCAAGCTATTAGAGAAAACTCTAGTCCCTGGACTCACATGCTCGACACGACTCGGGACTTGCAGTCTTCGATTTCATCATTTCATTTCATTATTAATTTCATTAAGTCTAAAGCGTATTATAGGGTCGAGGAGTATCTAACCGACAAAAATGCATGGTCTAAACCCGAAAAATAGTCAATAATAATTTGATCAATTGCAAAAGCTTTATCTTGTCTAGGGGACACCGTTGATGTAAAAAAACGTATCGAAACTTTTATGTAGTAATCTTGCACCGTGTTATAAGTTATAAACAAATATAATAAGGTGGGTTTTAGTTTTTTTTTTTGTTTTTTTTCCTTTTTCGTCCTTTACCTCTCACGTAAGATTTTTGGCATGTTTTCCTGGTGATCTACGCATGTTATTTGATATTATATTGAATTTAATATTTTTTGCTTCATATAATGCTAGATTAAGTAGTACCATTGTAATATATTTAAAAAATGACTGACTGCTGAGTTTCTTGCGGCGTTTCTTCTCAGCAGTGTCTCCTCTTGGGAAGCGCTGGTAGATTTTTGACGTGTAAAAGTGCCCGTATGGCCTACTTACTGAATACATGTCTTTTATCCTTTATCTTTTATCGAGTCTACAAAACTAGAACTCCAGAACTCGAGTATTTTAATTACAACCCTAAACTAAGGCCAGGGGTACTCAACCAAACCTAACTACTATTGACATGTTATCAAATTGTTTTTTACTCGACCGTCAATACTATCGAGTAAATTAGGTTTCACTAAGCAGGATAGAGCCTCAGTACACTAACACCAATATCATAGTATAGTAAAATGTTTTGCTTGATTGAAGATTGAAGCCTCCCTAGCGACACCTAGGACTATTGGTACTAAACTTTTACTAAACCTTCAACGGAACACTTCTAAAATTACATAGTGGTGCCATCTATGTAACAGTATCAGAAACCAAATCACACTGAAACTTGGCACTGAAAGGCGCTTTGCACTCCATCTAGCGGAAAGTAGTGACACTTGCTTCTGTGCTTTGTTAAACTTACGCGTAGATGTTACAGGTTTTAGATGTTATTTTTAGATGGCGCTAATATTTAATCTGGTACTAAACGCTACAACTTTGTTTTACAGAAGCGTCACTTTGATTGGCTTTTCACTATCCCTGGCTTGTTGGGCCTGTTTTACAACCTACGAGTAAAATCTGCCATGAAGTTGGCTCTCATCTTGCCTATTTTCAAGTTTTAGAAAGAAAAAGGCTAAATTATCTATAAAATATGCTTTATTTGTCGATTTTGAAATAGGCGGTTAGTAGTATACTAATAAAAATAATACTTTAAATACATACTTAAAAATGCATTATGTTCACATTTATATTTTATTTTTTACATTTACTTATTTTACAGCAGAAATCTACTTTTCTACTTTATTTCATTTTACCTATTTCAATTTAAAACTAGAATATTGAATACCCATTATGATAACTTCGCTTCTACAGAAACTCTACGGCGTAGCGCTTTCGTAGCACCTCTACACCCTACGCCATTTTAAACAAAATTCGACAAACGACGCATAAAACGTAACAAAATGCTTAAAAACCCAACAATTTATTTCTTCCATAAAACAAAAGAATCATTCTGTCAATGTTCGCTCATAGCTCACTCTTTGATACAACAACTAAGACAACCAGAGCTCTGGTCAACCAGGGGTCAAGTGAACATGCACTTATCTCACAACATTGAGCTTTGGTTTTTGACGAAAAGTTTTCACTGGTGATAAAAGGTGTTAAGTAACATTTTCGTTGCTTCGTAATTTTGAACTTTATGTTTAATTATTAAAATCTGAAATTGCTTGAATCTTTTTTGATGAAATATTTTTTCCAACCATTTGAAGTTGGTAATTTGTTCAAAGCTCCAACCATCCAGATAAGGCGTGTTTTCGATCCCTCTAACAAGCGTCCGTTTCGCAATTTTCTCATTTCTTTGTTAAGATGAAAGCACACTGGTGTGCCTCTTATTGATTATTAGGCTACTTGTTAGAAGTATTAAAGAAAATCGTGTTGGGGATTTAAAAAAAAGATGTAAGATAAAAAAACAGGTCAAAGGCCTATAGTAAATTATTAAACACAAAAATGGGTTTATCCTTGTTTGTATAGTCTGTGCCAATTCAAATTCAAATTCAAATCATTTATTCTGTAAGTAGGCCCTGTAGGCACTTTTACAAGTCTGAGTCTACCAGCGCTTCCAAAGAGACCACTGTTGAGAAGAAGCGCCGCAAGAAACTCAACAGTAAACCATTTTTTTAAAATAAATCACTTATTACAATATTATACTAAACTTAAGCTACATAATTTAAATGTCACAGGGATGTACAGGTCCCAGTAGTAATAATAATTAAATAAATCAAAATGTCGGATTAAAATAAATAATACAATTTCGGAGATGTAAACAGGCTCCAAATGTCAAATTTAAATTAAGAATTAAATATAATTTAATTATATATAAATAAAAAAAAAAAAAACACAAAAAAAAAAATAAGGGAGATGTAGAAAGTCTCCACGGTCAATTTTGGAGATGTAAAGAGTCTCCAGATGTCATATTAAATAATAGGTAATCATACAGGGAGATGTATATAGTCTCCACGGTCATTAATAATTGTAATACAAAAAAATATATATAAATCAGTCCCAAGCATTGTCATCATTCATATAATCTTTAATACTATAATAAGCTTTAGAAATTAGTTTACGTTTAACGTATCTCTTAAATTTATTTACTGATAAATGAGTAACACTACTTGGGAGCTTATTATAGAACCTTATACAATTACCCATGAAAGAGTTTTTTATTTTGTGAAGCCGTGTAAAGGGCACTGCGAGCTTATGTTTATTTCTAGTATTAACATTATGTATGTCACAGTTCTTTCTAAAATTACTGATGTTCTTATGAACATGCATAATGTTTTCATAAACATATTGACTGTATACGGTTAATATATTCGTTTCTTTGAACTTATCTCTAAGCGAGTCTCTATGACCCATCTTGTAAACAGCACGAATAGCCCTCTTCTGTAGAACAAAGATGCTGTTTACGTCAGCACCACTACCCCATAGTAAAATACCATATGACATAATACTATGGAAGTAACTAAAATAAACTAATTGAAATTGCCAAAGAAGTAAACACAACCAAACGAACCAATTTACCATTATGACTCATAATCACATGCTCTTTAAGATCAAGTAAGGTCTTAGCAATGATTTATACACTTGATCTGTACTTTTACATTAAGTTAAAGATACGAATACGAATGTGTTACGAATTATTTTGGCAAGAGATATACAAAATATTTAGTTTCTATAAAATTAATAAATGAATATCTCGGGGACAATGTCACACCAATTGACTTAGTCCCAAACTAAGCTCTAGGCTTATACTATGGGTACTAGACAACTGATACGTCGAGAGCCGGGGTGACGAGTATAATACAAACGGTAGTTATAGTCTTTATTATTCACAAAGGCCATTGTTTGTGTACAATACCATTATCTTTCTTTGTGTCCGTAACCGCAAGCCGATTACATACAAAAAAGTTAGAACTACATTGAATGTCCTTAGAATTATCAACCCTATCCTCTTAGTCAGTAGGTTTAAAATGTAAAGTGTCAGGATACAGATATGTCTTTATTATTTGAACCGGTCTTATTCCCTACACAATATTACCATCTTCTGTCGCCAGATAATAAAGACATAATCTGTATCCTGACACTACATTTTAAACCTACTGACTAAAAGGATAGGGTTGATAATTCTATGGACATTCAATGTAGTTCTAACTTTTTTGTATGTAATCGGCTTGCGGTTACGGACACAAAGAAAGATAATGGTATTGTACACGGTTGTACGTTATTTTACAGACTGAAGTTGTTTAGAATTTCATTTCATAGAAAAATTTTCTCGTATTATCATTTCATAGAATAATCAATATGTAGAATAATTACTTTGAAGACTTTTAAATCATCGTTTTATATTTTAAATAAAATTCAATGTTTCTTTTTTCATATCATAGAATAGCAAATTAAATATTCTTTGTTCTCATATTATTTATTTAAAATATAACTTAATAACAATAAAATCAACTTATAGAGTAGGGTGCAGTTTGTGAAGGTGTGTGAAATGAAACGTTTGAAAAAAAGCATACGATTTTAATTTGCAGTCAAATGGTATCGCATAGCTTATTCAAGAGATATAAAAAAAATAACCTCGAAGGCTAAGGCGGGAGCTTGCTTCGCTTCGCTCCCGCCATAGCCTTCTAACCTAACCTATTCAAGTCGGTTCTGCCCAGAGAGGTCTTGCTCGCTCGCTTCGCTCGCTCGCTCACTCATATTTATATCATAATATAGTATTTATCTTATAACCCAACCTTCTAAAAAATGCACTGACCAAACAATATTCGTTGAAAAATAATTATATTGTTTGATAAGTATGTGTAATGAAAAAATAAAATTACAAAATTCATTGAATTGATTTTCTGTCGAATTTGTTTCTTTCAAGTAAATAGTTAAAAAAAAAAATATACGAAGCAAAAATACAAGGACCAAATAGTATATGAAACATTTTCTGTGAAACAAAATTCTGTAATTTTTCAGTCTGTAAAACAAGGGGACACCATTGTACACAAACAATGGCCTTTGTCTAGAAGATCGGCTCGCTAGAAATAATAAAGACTATACCAATGCATTGTTTATTAAAGTCAATGGCGCTTCGTATGGACGCAGCCACACGTACACATGGATACATACATAACAACTCCTCCACCTATTAAGAAGTAACATAATACCTTAATCTACTTAACTCGTACTAGTTACCCAAACCCTTAACCCTAGAAGTATAGGTTAAGACTGCGCCGAGCAAACGCCGAGCGTCCAGTGGCGCACTCATTACTATTATTGTGTTTTCTAATTAACTAAAGAATTTCCTTGAAATCAGATGAAACGTTTTTGTAGTGCAAGTAAAAACACAATTTATGGGATACGTAACAAACTTCAATAACAATTACCTTTTGAGTAGTCAGCTTAACGGGAAAAGGTGGCCACTTATTTCCGTTAAGTTGATAACTCGAAGGTGACTTGTTATTAAACTATGTGATAATACCCTTTAAGTTGTGTTTTCATTTTGTAGTAAAAATATAATAATATTAGTACAGTAATTATTATATTAGTATAGATTTATTTACTGTAACAAGACGCTTATTGTACGAACCATGGAAGACATATTTAATAAAATACAAACTCCCAAAGCCTCCCAAACTTTGCCTCGTCCTTCGGTTATTGTCGACTTGTCACGTCAGAGCAATCTTCACTTGCAAATTTTATCCCAGACTAAACAAAAACGAAGCAACGAGCGCCTTGAGTGTCCCCTTACATAAATGAGGGGGGTAAACTCCTAAAGCCCCTTTTTAGGGATTCACGATTTTACTGTCAATCAAAAAATACTCAGTTATTTATACAGCTGAATCATTTCTGTCATCTCCTACCGTCGTCGTGTTTTTACTGACACCGTTTTTCCAAAACTAGAAAAATCATCGCGTCTTTCACGGATGGAATGAAAAATTAGAGAATTTTATATCAACTCTTAATAAAGAAAAAATAACATACATACATACATAAACTCACGCCTTTATTCCCAGAGTGGGGTAGGCAGAGCTACAGAATTTCCAACAACTATAAAAACTTTTTGATAATTCTGTAACCACATTTTGCACACTTAGGCGGAGATGTTTACCGGTGTATTAGTGACAGGTTGCAAGCCCATCGCCTAACAGTACTACACGCCTTTATTACCTTAGTCGGCTTTAAATAAATAAGGAATAAAGGCGTATACCAGGTACTGTTAGGCGATGGGCTTGCAACCTGTCACTAATACACCGGTAAACATCTCCGCCTAAGTGTGCAAAATGTGGTTACAGAATTATAAACAAGTTTTTAGCGTTGTTGGTAGTTCTGGCTATGCCTACCCCACTCTGGGAATAAAGGCGTGAAGGTATGTAATAATAGGTAATAATAGGTAGGTATACATATATGTGTATGTAATAATAAAGGTCCAGCACCTCCGTCTCCCATGACGTCTATGCTGCCCTCCTAAGAAAAAAGGGCGTATGTCTCATGGAACCTCATATTGTATTTGTAACCTTATTTCTTAACATTTAGGGTTAAATTTACTTTGACTATCACATTGCTAATGCTTCCCTTTTTATTTATGAGCATGAGCGTCCAAGTTTTTTTTTGGAAAGAGTGAGACTGCCCTCCTTAGAAAAAAGGGGGTATGTCTAATAAAATCGCATATGTATTTAGTGATCTTATTATTTAGGTAAGGGGTTAAAGGGGTTTGGGTAAAAGTGTTGTCATTTGTAAAAGTCATACATTTTCAAGGTGGGCGGCCATTAGTAAAAGTGGTAAATTATGATAGCATAATTAAAAATAAACACGTTTTGTTATTCAATGTAATACTCGTAAGTGCATCGCAGCCGAGATATTTAATATTCTTACCTAGGCGTACTTTTAGTACCAAAAACTGAACATTTAAATCTTAAATATTTCGGCTCCGATATTATTAAACGTCATAAACTATATATATATATCTATGTGTATTTTTAGGTCCTCTAAATAACTATGCAAAAATCATCCGTAGCCGCTGAAAAAAAAGACAATATTCTTCAAACAAATTTACCCAATGCCCTTTTCTTTGCCTATCAAATTGCACATACGTCCTTTTTATTTAAGAGGGTAGACTAGGCGAGTATTACTTGCAAAATGACGTTTGCGTTAATATTTTTTTTAGTCTGGATCCTCCAAGTTCTGCTACAATCGCACTTGACCCACTTTAGCCTATTCTCACCAAATTGCTAAGGCCTCAGATTGCTACTTAAAGGTACGAGTATATACTCCGCAAGATCGTTGGAGACAAAACAGAACATGGTTTGAATACAAATCAGGCTTTTGTGTTTGATTTTTAAGTTTCTTGGGTAAAATATTAAAGATATGGTAATTACCGTGAAACGAAAAAAAAAGCAAAGAGGAATAAGCGTGTCGAATTGTATGTCCAATACATGCGTTTTGTTTTTTTTGGTATTATAGCAGTAATATTATTGTACTGGTATTATAATCTTTACAAAACACTTTATTGTACGCCATACACAAATATACATACATACATACATTAAATCATGCCTGTTTCCCAGAGGGGTAGGCAGAGACCACTTCTTTCCACTTGCTACGATCTTGACAAATTTCTTTCGCTTCTTCCACATTCATACATCGAGTCATTCACGCACGTCGGTTTCGGGTACTTAAAATTCGCCCCATTTCCAGTATTTCACCGTTTTGACTCGAAAAAGTACGCCTAGGGCGGCCCCTACCGACCCGTCCACTCACTTTCGATCTGTATATCTCTTTCGTCAATCTTCTTTCATCCATCCTTTCCAAATGACCAAACCATCGAAGCATGCCCTTTTCAATCTTAGTCAATACATCCACAAATACACAACTATAAATTAATTAATTAATAAGTATACCGGTTTTATAGCTGATAAGGCTTTACCCCGTGTGGTTGCCGGGTTAGAATAGCGCCACTCCATGTCTTCCCGTGGATGTCGTAAGAGGCGACTAAGGGAATATAGGCTTGTAGTACTGTTAGGCGATGGGCTTGCAACCTGTCACTAATACGCTATTAAAAATTCTTAGCCTATCGGAATAAAATGTGGTTACAGAATGATCAACAAGTTTTTAAAGTTGTAGGCAATTCTGTAGCTCTGCGTACCCCACTCTGGGATTAGAGGCGTGAAGGTATCTAAACTATCTATACTAATACACTCGCGGTCAAATAATTCGGGTCAGAGTGCGTTTTTCATACAAACGAGGCTATTTCGAAGCCTTGGTTCCTCGCCAGGGGATGCTTGTAGTGAAATCTGATAATGGATACCCCGAGGATCGATACAGGACTTCCAGAGTGCCTAGGACACCCAACTGATTGAATCTGCGGCTAACGCCGGAATTGTGCATCTTCAGAAAACATCTAAAATGACAATAAAATGTAAGGAAATCCAAATGCTGACCCAAACTCTCTCGCTGTGGTGTCAACTGATTGTGCTATCAGTTAGGTATCTTAAGAACTTTTGACCTCCTCTATTGAACCTTGGAGTATCCACCATTAAACCTCACTCAAAACAACCCCTGGCTAGGGACCAAGGCTTCGAAATAGCCTCGTTTGTATGAAAAACGCACTCTGACCCGAATTATTTGACCGCGAGTGTATTATAAAGCTGAAGAGTTTGTTTGTTTGTTTGCTTGAACGCGCTAATCTCAGGAAGTACTGGTCCGATTTGAAAAATTATTTCAGTGTTAGATAGCCCAAGAAGTGGTCTCTGCCTACCCCTCTGGGAAACAGGCGTGATTTAATGTATGTATGTAGATAGCCCATTATTTGAGAAATTCTATAGGCACACAAACCAAAGTGAAGGGAGGTTATATTTATGACAACGAGATTGACGAAAGAGATATACAGAGCGAAAGTCAGTGGAAGGATCGGAAGGTGCCGCCTTAGGCGTACTTTTTCGAATAAAACCGGAGAAATAAAAAAAAAACCTAGCCCGGAAAAAGTAAGTGACCAAATAAAATCTAATAACTCCTGATTTATATTTCAAGGGTCCCATAAAGCGAGAAGGGTTGAGTATAACCCCTTTTCCCTAATTACAAACCCTCCGTTAGTAATGAACCCATATTTTCGAAACCGCAAATAATGAAGGTTTTCTTATCATTTGAATTTCTCTTTTTATGAGTACATATAACAGAATCAATTATCAGTAGGTAAGTACTAAGTACATATAATGTGTTTTATTCCAATTTGTGTCAACCCATATTCCTTCCATCCCGTAATCGTATTGTTAGCTTATGCACTCGACAGTAAGCGCTAACGTAACAAGGAATTGCATCTCTCAACAAAATATGAAAATACCACAAAAGAGATCACCAAAAATAAAATTAAAATTAAAAGTAAATTTGGCCAAAAATATACCTTGTGACGTCATGTCGGCCATATAAACTCCATTTTAAATTATATTTTGGTAGATAATAAAAAAACACTTATCCAAAATATGTTTTATCTCAACTGTTTGTACATGAAATTTAAAAATCATGAATATCCCCTATTATTACTAAGTATAATGCATTTATAAAATACATACAACCTTTTATGTCTACTCCATACATTTTGAGTCTTTAATAGCAGTTCTTGCATCTTGGTTACTCCTACTGAAAGAAGGGATCGTCATCATGTCGAGGGTTTATATCTAGTTACAACTTACTCCTAGCACTTCTATAACGTAAACATAGGAATTCAGTTTTAACATTCCCGAACTTTCCACCGCACCCATAAATCCAGCAAACTTTACTCAAAGGCAATAAATACGGATCACAATCCGTCCACATTTCTACAAACAGCGACCCGTTTTGAGTACTCCACAGTACATTATCGCGATTGAAAACGATACCAAAACTTTGGCACTAAAACTGCTGTTTACTCTGTTATAGCACCGCTTTACGGCACGGTGCTTTAAGAGTGTGAATTGCGAACCACTAGATTGGACGTTCTAAAGTTGATAGTTTGCAATCAGGTCAACCGTTTCGCAAAGTTATTGGTTTTCTGGCTGAAAGTTGGGGCGTTAAATTTCTAACTCGAATGACTTTAAACAAATTTACTATTATCGCTGTGGATGTTTGAAATTGTGACATATATATAAATAAATAAATTAAATGTTCTAACATAAACCCTGGGAGGGCGCTGCCATGTTTATACAATTACATATTTAAAAGTCAAGAATTATGATTCAAATTATTACATGATGCACTGAAAAAACAAATGGGTTGATTTTACTAAGTTTTATGGTTAAAATAGGACCTACACGTGAGTTTGGTTGAGTTAACCACTAAAAAGGTTGAAGCAACCTTTTCAATGTGTTGTTTTTACTAAGGTCAGGTATTAACTCAACCAAACTCATAGGTAGGTCCTAAAATTTAGTAAAATCAAGCGATTCGGTTTTTCAGTGTGTTGATGATGATGATAGAGCAGCTAAAAAGCTATGTACGTTCAGCAATTTTTAGTAGTTTCGGAGATATAGAGCAAATAGGTTTAAAAATTTTGCTGATTCGTAATGATTCTAATTATGTAAGATACCACAGATTTTTAGTGATATGGACCTTAGGGAAAATAAGTTTCTGTCATAAATTTAATTTTTGGGACAAGTTTTTATAGCCGACTGTACTTTCTTCTGCCGTCTCCTACATGTCAAGACGATTCTAACAAGCCCTAACACGACGGGTTTATCATGTGTAATTTAGGAGTTCTTATGGCCACCCTGAGTCTCCATCATCAGACCAGCTCGACGGCTATGGGCAATGACTGTACTTTTTAGATGATGATAATTTCGTTGCATTATTTTCTATGTTATGTATGTTTTAATTAAAAACTGTTCATCTAAATATATAAAAGGAGAAACTGACTGACTGACTGACATATCAACGCACAGCCTAAACGGCTAAACGTAGGCACTTGAAATTTACAAGGGACGTAGCTTAGGTACCGTAGAGGTGCACTAAGAAAGAAATTCCCGAAATTCCCACGGGAACGGGAATTAGCGGGAAAATTATTAACTCAAAAAGAATGTTTTGCCCAACGAAGTGGACACGGGAACAGCTAGTATTCTACAGAAGACTTTATTAGGTTATAAGAAAATAGTAATAAAAAGTTGGTACCTATCGTATTTTCTTTTCTATTGCTTGTCAATGTGTTTGAAATCCTTCCATTTCCAGAAAAATATACCTACTTGACGTCGTCAATGTCATTAGAGAGGTCAAGTCTTTGGTAACTTTCAGAAAACTCAGCCTTATTGTTGTAGAATGTTATATTGACTATGGACCTAAGATGTGTACTACATTTAATCTCGTGACTGTACTCAATAATAATAATAATAATAATAAATCATTTATTCAAAAAAACAGGCATTTGATATTAATAATTCTTCGCCAAACTGCACAATCAGTTTGTAGGCGAAAACTGGGTGCTCTCAGACTTTTAACCTTTGTTGTTACATTTTTTACAAAGTATTTCTTACAATATCTATAATAATAACAACAATAATATAATAATAATAATAGTATAATGTAATAATAATAATAATATAATATCTTACCTTCTTGATATTCGGCCATTTTCTAGTATTCCTTTCATTAGAAAAAGTACGCCTAGGGCGGCCCCTTCCGACCCTTCCACTTACTTACGCTCTGTATATTATCTCTTTCGTCAATCTTCTTTCATCCATCCTTTCCAAATGACCGAACCATCCAAAGATGCCATTTTCAATCTTAGTCACTACATCCTCTTTTAGTCCACATTTATCTCTGGGTAGTGATTCTGTAAACAACGCCGGTCGTGCGGACTGTCGAGTGATATCCAAGCGGCGAGACAAAACATTGTAGCGCGTGCATTTTCAATTAAGCTGCCTTATACGTTCGACCCATCGTGCTGCTAAATTGAAAATGCACGCGCTACAATATGTTTTGTTCGCACTGATGGGACTACTTAATCTCGCCGCTTGGTATCACTCGACAGTCCGCACGATCGGCGTTGTTTACAGAATCACTAAGTACCCGTATCTTTTCATTTCTTATTTACTCTGTCAATGTAATTTCACAGGTCAAAATTCGTGAATTGCTTAATATGCTTCGTATGTTTCTAAAGTTCTTTTTCTATTCCACTCCCCTGACACGTTTATATCGTAAAGGCATAATGGTTCTTAAAACTATTGACTGCCATCATTATTTTTAGTCATAATGTGTTTTAAGTCATAATTTTCGCAAGTCATAATGCATTTTCTCAGGACACGGTTATTTTATCAGGATTTTTATAAAACTAACCTAACCTAACGAATCTACACGATAAACGTTTATATAAAACTGTAACTTCAGCCTGAAAGAAGTTATGACAAAAAAATGTATGACTAACAATACATTATGACCAACGATATGTATGGCAGTCAAAGGGATCCGTTCTTAAAAACCTGATGTTATCTTGTTTTTTATTGCAACATACTAGAAACCAAATGAAAACGAAAGTTCGGTGTCAGCGGCCGCGAGGTACGAGTTGTTTATCAGCTTTATAACATAACTTTGTAGGTGTACGTATGGCTGTTTTTATTTATAGGATGGAAGAGGCAAACGAGCTCTCAGGTCACCTGGGGGCCTAATATGGCTGCGTTTAAAGCGTGACAAAAGCGGGTAAAGCATCCGTCATCTTTTGACACGTAAATAAGTAATTTCACCGGTGGTCTTATCGGTTCACAAAGACCGAACAATCCTGTGGGGCTAGACAAGTTGCCATCGTTCACGAACGCTAGCGTTAGGCGATCACTTTGGTGATCACCTGTCACTTGGCGCTGTCAAAATTAAATATACTAGACAATCAGTTTTCAGCATGTCAGTTGTAACGAGTAATATATCACGTGACTTACGTCATTCCCATACATTTTTCAATGACAACACATGTCGCCAGTGATCACCTAACGCTAGCGTTCATGAACGATGGCAACTTGTCTAGCCCCACTGAGGGCCCAGACAACTACTTACGCTATCTAGCGTTTCTCTTCGTTCGGTTTTTAAACGTAAAGCGTCACTGGTAGATGACGTGATACGACAAGTCACGCGATGTGACAGTGACGGGATTGGTTTAAAAACTAAACGAATAGAAACGATAGTAAGCGTAATGCGTCTTGTCTGGGCCCTCTGCCTTGCGATTGATTGATTAATATGGTGGTAGCGATCCCAACAGATTATACACAGGGTCTTACCCCTACTTAAAATGTATAAGTGTAATTTTCTTTTTCGTTTTTAGTACGCTGAAAACTTTTATCCATAAAGGAATAAATTTGACGCGACGCGCTGGCCTAGTGGGTAGTGACCCTGCCTACGAAGCTAGCGGTCCTGGGTTCGAATCCTGGTAAGGGCAGATATTTGTGTGATGAGCGCGAATAATTCCGTGGCTGGCGTGAAGACGTTGATATCTCGACATGTACGTTTTTTTTTTTATTTCTTTAAACGCTTCGTTATTTTTTTTTCTATATTGGTAATTTTTTTCATATTTTTATCTTTATTACTTTTTGACTTATCGCCATTGTTCATACATTGATAACTATACTTTTGGCAAGTTATTGTGGATAAAAAGACATATTACACATCACATTGTGTGTATAGATTTATAAATAAATTTATCAATTTACTCTCGATTACAGTAATAACGTACTTTTTTTAACATAACGACATATCAATCAAACAAATCAAATATATCGAGTTATCAACTAACGCACAGTAACTAAAACGAAGTGCGTAATGTGACATCTCAACTTGTACAACTTTCCATCGAGTTATCAAATTTCGTACAGTAACCAAAACTAAGTGCATAATGTGATATCTCAACTTATATTACTGCCCATCGATTTGTCTCGTCTCACATCTCAATGTGTACGACTATCCACCGAGTTATCAATTTAGGTACAGGTAATATATCTAAGTGCGTTATATGACATCTCAATTTGTACTACTTGCCACCAAGTTATCAACTTACGTAGAGTAAATCAAACAAGTGCATCATGTGATATCTCAACATGGAAACTTACGTCAAAGAATTATGAGCCAACACAATAATACGATATCTCAACTTATGTTTTAAAAATATTTTATTTCTCCAGAATATCTTAAGATATTAACAGACAAATAATTAAAATCAGTACCTGAAACCTTGATGTGTATAGTTATCAATGTTTTTAATCAAGGGAACAAACCAGTATACTTGTATATTTTCAGATAATAATGTAATATCTGGGAAACAAAGTAAGAATATGTACAGTTGTCAATATTACTAATTCCAATAAAAGTGTTGTCTCTGTTTATTATCATAATATTAAAATAATTTCACTAATTTATTAACAATTTGATCACTAATTTATCTTAACATTTAAAGGTGCGCTCAGCATTGTGTTGCGACATTAAACTTGTTAGTGCTGCAATGCTGGTATTCTGTGAAAACCAGATTATGTGCGACAGCAACCGATATGTAACGCCTGTTGTTTTCAAGAACCCCCGCACTAAATGACATCATCCGCCGGTCTCCTGCCTCAATAAACGTGCCGGCCCTTTTAGACCCGACCGGCATTTGTAGATATGATGGCAAAATACCTGACAAAATGTCCTTGGTTCAGTGCAGAATATGGGACGGGTGCTAGTGTGAGATGCAACCTGAGTAGACATGCTAGCCCAGTCACATCTTCACCGGACCTCTAATAGGGCTGGTGCGGCAGCTGAACTAGATGAAAGCTTAAAGGTTTGGCCAATGTAGTGGTTGGCCAGTTGGTGGACTAGTAGAGAATGCCTTAAATATAAATAAGATATGTTCATTTCATTCGGCGTTGAGAAGGTGGCAGTTTCCTCGTTCAACGCATTAGTTTAACCATCCAGCGAGTAAATGCTGCCAGTATCTTTGAGGCCTTTCCTAGATATAAAAGATTTAAAATAGAATGAAGTTGTTAAAATCTAAGTTATAAATTGTAAATACGTATTTATCTTGTCATTAAAATAGATCGGCTTTTTATTAAATTGAATAGTGTTGAAGCTGGACTAAGCTTTCCCATAGGTCCTGTAGGAATTATCGAGCATATGGAAAACAAGCACGAAGTGGTCTTGAAACTAACATAAATCTAACTTCTCGGTTTTATAGGAGTTCGCCTGATTAGTGCTTCTGAGTTAACCCTACAATGCATACAGTGACAGATATGTCACAACCAGTTTAATCGTTAGTAGTTAAAAATAATGTAAAGGCAGCGACATCTTTTTTGTATAAAAGCAAACCTAGAGGGCACTATATATTGATGATGTTGAAAAGTACTTGTATTACAAATTACGTATTTGTTACAAATTAACAGAAGGACTAAGAATTTGGGTTACGAGACACTCTTTACGACTTTATTTGTTTTGTGTTTGTTGGTGTATTAATTATTATTTTCAATAAGTTAACCGTAACTGTAACACGCATATTGATAGTGGTTTTCCTATCGCTTGTTATCTAATACTCAATTATAAAATGTACTGTCCCACCTCAGCAGTTACCTTTGTTTAGTGCAAAGCTAGATCTAAAGTTCGATTCGAATGTTGTATTTCGCTTTGGGTCGTCTGTATATGTGTGTCTATCCCTACATCCAAGTTTAATACGAGTGGACGTGTTATAGGCGGGCACTTAATATTATTTTCATCACACTTGCTCGTAAATAGTGTCCTAACATGCTAGAAAAATCGACCGTAAATCCAAAATAATACCCGCGGGCCTTTTTTTACAATTACGCCCTACCGTGCGTAATAGCATTTTTTTTTAAATATTATACGTATTGCAATATTTGCAAATAAAAACAGTAAACTGTGCCTCAGCTGACCCGGATATTGACGAGATAAACCCAGATTTGGAGGATGTAGAAGAGTAAAATTCCTGGAATGACTCCGAAAATTATATTATATGATGATTTTAGTTTCTTTATTAAAAAAAATATTAAAAAAACAGCTGTTTTATTTCTAATTTTTTTCTTACTAATACTGTGAATTTGTTGATAACTCGTCGCTCTCGTCGGTGAACCAGTTGATATGTCTATTATTATTAAAACTAGACATAATTCTTTAAGTCACTCATTTTCACTTGAAAGATAATAAAAAGTTGTATTTAACAAAACTTTTCTGAAGTATAATAACATGAAATGGATTTTTCGCGATTTTTTTTCTTCCTCGAAACGTCAATTTTCCCCTCTTTGTATGGTGAGTACGTTGATAACTCGATGGGACGTAAGTTGATAAGTCTAATATTAATCAAACTAAGAGGAATCTCACAAAAATCTTCTAATCATTCAAAAGTATGCAGAAAATTATGGATAAATAAAGTTTTACATCAAAGTTACAATCAAACAGCGATTTACCAGAAAATGTCAAACCTTAAAATTGGCGCCCTGTAAAATTGCCGTTTTAGACATATCAACGTATTCACGCCAGGCACGGAATTGTTCCTGAGTCATGGATGTTTTCTAATGTATTTAAGTATATATTTCTCTATATAAGTATTTATATCGTTGTCTAGTACCCATAGTACAAGCCTAGAGCTTAGTTTGGGACTAGGTCAATTGGTGTGAGATTGTCCCCTTATATTTATTCATATTTATTTATTTAATCATTCATTCGTGACTTCGTATCACGTGATCTACCAGTGACGCGATTGGTTTAAAAACGAAACGAATAGAAACGCTAGTTAGCGTTTAGCATGCGTTAAGCATTTCGGCTACGGCCGCTGTAATCTTGATAATTATTATTTACCTTGTTCACTACCTAACATTCTAGAAACAACATAAAAACAAAAGTTCAGTGTCAGTGGCCGTGAGGCACGGCTTGTTTATACGTAAACTTTGTATGTCTGTAAAAGTTTCAAGGTGGCTCAAAAATGCTCGGTTGAGCTATAATTTACAAAGTTCAATGACCGGAGTCACTGCCATTATAGTGCCGTAGCAAATTCGGTGCTTTAAATTGCATCAAATTTAGCCCCCAAAGCATAAAGAGGGGTGTTACGAGATTCACCTTTGATTCTATGTATCTGTGTATTTGTGTTTATGTTTCTTGTAGCTAACAAATGGATTAACCTATTCGGATGGGGTTTTTTAAGAAGCCAGTTTAATCAGAATGATTTTTAGCTAAATTTTATAGAAAACGGTTGAGCCGAACGGGAAATTGGGAACATTTTTAACGTTCAAAAATTATGGAAAACTGTCACAGACATAATACACATAATAAAGTAGTATAGTTTTGTTAAATTCGCTGCACATTCACTCGCTCGTTCGTCCGACCATGTTTAATCACACCCCTGCACTCGACTCTATTGTCAAGAGAATACGTTTGTCTAGATCATTTTGAGCATGTTATTAAATAGATACTTTTGATGCTGACTGTACGAAACCGTCGATGCGCAAATCCAACTCGAACTTGACTGGTTTTTCAATTTCGCTGATGAAACTGCAAAACCGCGTAAGTAACATTTTAAATACGGAGCAAAATGCACCTTTTTAATAAGGCAGTAAGGTTTATTTTGCTCTATTATAAATTTGTTAGTTACACGGTTTAGCATTTAGGATTTGTTAATAGTAAAAAGTTTGCCTTTTCATGAACTATAGTTACGGTAAGAAAACGTTCGTCACATTTGGACCTTGAGTGTTGAAATAGAGTCGAAAGTTACGAACCTTTTTTTAGCGTGACTGTACATACTATAGCAGATTTGTAGAGCCCAGCCCCATTTTAGTTAATTAACATTTGACATTGCAAAACTTGTTGATATTAATAATTAAAACTCATTACATTAATTTATAGTGTAGAGTTTATTTGTAACTAGCGACCCGCCCTCGCTTCGCTTCGGTTTATGTGAATTTTCTGTAACACCCGCACATAATTACATTAATTACAGAATGTATTATAAATAAAAACATTCTTCCTGAATCACTCAATCTATTAAAAAACTGTGTCAAAATCCGTTGCGTAGTTTTAAAGATCTAAGCATAGATAGGGACAGACAGACAGCGGGAAGCGACTTTGTTTTATACTATGTAGTGATATCACTAATAACTCAGGGCAAACTTTTCTGGGGTAGATCCCGTAGATCAATAGATCCCGTCAGAGCGAAGAAAATACATTTTAGCGCGAGCATTTTCAATTTGGCAGCATGGCTTCTGTCGATAAGATCGAACGTATAAGGCTGCCTAATTGAGAATGCACGCGCTAAAATGTGTTTTGTTCGCTCTGACGGGACTACCTAAACTAGCCGCTGCGATTTTACTCGTTCGTCTGCCCGTCCGTTGTTTTTGAGAGAATAACACCCCTGTTAGGTATTTGTTAATATTAGCCTAGTGTGGCCTTGTCATAACGCTCAGTTAGGATTAACTAAAAACAATGTTGCTTTTGACGTGTTAAGGTATTGTGTTTATCGGCCGCCCTTACTGTCACGTAAATAAGAGCTATCAAAACGTCGACCATACGATAGCATATCACACACACCGGATTGACGGGGGCAAAAATGTACCAGTGCTAGTGATTCATCAAATATCGACAAAGTTTATCGACAACTTTTTTCGTGACATAAAATATGGATCTTACATTTCTTGCAAAAGTAAGTCGTACCTATGTTTTCTATATCTGAATGATCAGCTTTCCATGAAGATAAACGATCTATTTTCTTTCGAGCCATATTTAACCGACTTAAAAAAACAAAAACATTCTCGATTCCTCGGAATGCTAAAAAATATGGTTGTACTGAATGAATTTGTTATCCAATGTAATTTCAATGGTTGACAAAAGTGACTCAAGTCCAGAGTCAATGTCAGACAGCGGTTGTTTATAGTTGCGATAAATATTAATAAAATAACTTTGCACATAATTCAAAGGTATTCAAACTTGGCCATAAATTATGATAATGATGATTAAAAATAGCTTTTTATCGATGTCGATAAACTTAGTCGACATTTAATAAATCACTAGCACTGCCCAAGTAGCACGTAAGTGTCGGCAACATCAATATACCAGCCGATTTAGAACTTAGAGTTCTCTAAGAGTCGCATAAGAGTTTCAAAAAATGCATTAATATTTATAAGAGTCATTTAACACCTATTATACAGCTCATGCTGTATAAAATCATTATAGAGGAATCCGTGTAAGCTTAGGGTGCCTTATCAGAATATAAAAACTCTACTATAAAACTTTAAGTATTGTGTGACACTCCAAGCTAATTATATCGTTAAAGCTGTATAATAGCTGTATTTTACATGTAATCACTTACTTATTACAGCTTTAGGTGTTATTATAGTATCACTTGGCACTTGTTGCTGCACAAGGGTATATGTCAACTCCGTTTTAAAACTATTTCTGGTGGCGTAATTTTACACTCTTATAAGTATAGTAGTTTTATGACTTCTGTCTATGAGGGTATTATAAAACTAAAAGAATAAATGAAAACTATAGTACAGCGTTAGTCTGTATTTATAAGTATTAGTTTTATGACTTCTGTCTATGAGGGTATTATAAAACTAAAAGAATAAATGACAACTATAGTACAGCTTTAGTCTGTATTACTGACAGGTGCACGAACTATTTATTCGGATCATTATTGTGTTTTACGACGTAAAATGTGGAAAAAAAGAAAAAGATCGGGTGCAGTCAATGAGAATTATAAGTTATGTATGAAGAATCGAAATACAGCCAAACGAATAAAAATATTCTATTATAAAGCTGATTAAAGGCTAAAAGCTGTATAAGTGACTCCATTGATTACATAGTGCAGTTAGTAAGCTTATAATGCTCTCCGGATATCGTTGAGGCTGTTTAAGAATTGTCGCCATTTTCGAATGAATAAAAACACATTTGAAAGTATAAATAAAGAAATACTTGACAATATCTAAAGCCGTATGATGATTACCAGCATTAAATAATGTGACTGGTCTCAGATTTAGTATTTACAATATGAATATTTTGATATTATAACCTTAAAAAGAAACACTTTATACTTACCAATTTGTATATTTCCCTGGTTTTTCTTAATTATTTAGCTGGCGCGTGAATATTTTTCCGCAAACAACACACAGGTTTACCATAAATTTTAATCGGCACTTATTTACACCGTTATACCATCCGCTAAAGTGATTAAAGTCTGTTACTTATTTATTTTGAGTTCTGGTTAATACGTACGCCATTAATAAGTAAAAGCAATGTTGCGAATCCTCATCGTACATGTGTTAATTTTATTCTTTTGTAATTCTCTTCAAAACCTTATTTAAAACTATTATTCTTAAAAGATACTTATAAGAGACTATCTGTAGTGTTATAGTTTATAGTTCCCTTGTACACCGAATAACAGCTCTAATACAGCTATTATACAGCTTATCTATTGCTTCTACAGCTACTATACAGCCCTTATAACGCTAAAAGCTGTATTATTTGGGGCCTTTTTGCTCTTATAAGGGCTGTATAAGCGCTTATACAGCATTTATACAGCTAACATATACAGCTTTTAGTATACGAATGAACTTAAATACAGCTTATATACAGCTTGAAATGCTACTTGGGGGTACATTTTTGCCCCCGTCAATCCGATGTGTGCATATCAATATCTATAAGGTCTACCGAGTAAAAATTCGGTAGATTCTTGGCCCAGAGGGCTTGACAAAATTATCGTTTTTTTTGTAATATGTTTATACATATATCTCTATGTATTTAATTACTCGTGAGATAATTCGATGTGTCCAGTCTACAACTGTAACTCAAGTCGCGACGCGTCGGATGTCACTCGTAACGTGACCGTACCGACAGCAGAACAATATAATAAAATATATTTTTATCCTGTACCTCTATTACGAAAAAAATGAGAAAAATTTCAAAGTCTATGAGAAAATGAAATGAATGAAATGAATAGGTACCAAAATTTTCAATGTGAATCTTACCTCTCTGTTTGTATGTCTGTTTGTTCCGCTTTCATGGCTAAACTACTGAACCAATTTCGATGAAATTTATTATAGATATAACTTAAGTCCCCAGGACGGACGTAGGTATTTTTTGATCCTGGAAAATTGTATAGTTCTCGAGGGAATCGCGGTGTCGCAGGCAACAGCTAGTATTTATATTTTACTAACTTCTGCCCGCGACTTCGTCCGCTTAAATTTCGATTATCATTATTCCCTCGGGAATTTCTGAATTTTCCGGGATAAAGCCTATGTGTTAATTTAGGGTATAAGCTACAGTATACAAAAAAAAAAAGTGTAGCCGTTGCAACGTGAAAGAGTTATCCATTAACCTACCGCCAAACAGCAGTGTTCGCATTGTTGTGTTCCGGTTTGGGGATAAGACACCCGGTGAAATGACTAGCATAGAGGCGTTCCATCTTAGTCCTCAGGGTTGGCAACGCATTTGCAGTCTTAGGATTGCATTGCAGTCTTGTGAATGCGAATGTCTATGGGTCACAGTTTCCACTTACCATCAGGTGGCCTGTGTGCTCTTTTGTCATCACTATGCCATAAAAAAAAACTAACACAATTTATACGCGTAGGACTCATTTATCGCTATTCCTTCAGAATCTGTCTAATTTTTCACAACTGTGGAAGCGTAACAAAGAAACAAATAAACACACAGAGTGAACTAGATAATACTTTGACATTAACAATCTCTTTTTTGTTTCAGGTAAGTAACATCCCAAACTCTAAGTCAGGAGCGTCGGGTACGTCACGTGACGTCACGTCAAAACCACGTGATTGATTACGGTTGAAGCTGCATACACACTTCGAGCGGTAGCGACGCGATGCGCGAAAAAAAGCAGGTTGGCAAATATCAGCTGGGAAACGATACATTTTGCCAAACATTTACACACATACATAAACAAATACAATAAAATATATTAACATACATACATAAACTCACGCTTTTATTCCCAGAGTGGGGTAGGCAGAGCCACAGAATTACCAACAACTCTAAAAACTTGTTGATAATTCTGTAACCACATTTTGCACACTTAGGCTAAGATGTTTACCAGTGTATTAGTGACAGGTTGCAAGCCCATCGCCTAACAGTACTACACGCCTTTATTTCCTTAGCCGTAAAATATATTAACTATGAAAATAACACCTGATACTAAAACATTCCATGATGATTCATTTCCATTATAGCGCTTTTCATCCGACTGTGACAGAAAGAGGGTTATGTTTTGAAGAGTATGCATGTATTTAGGTTTATTATTTGGCACGTTCTGCAGGTTAAACAGTTTTTTTTTAATTTTAACATATTAGGTGTCGTTAGATTTATCTCATAGACTATAATATGTTAACTAAAGCAATGAAAGTAGGGTTAAATTTTGATAGTAAATATATCGATGATAGTAAAAAATGCAGTCAGCCTTTTAAAACTGGCTTTTTAGTGTCGCACCGCGACGCGTCCGCTTTCAGTATGGATGCGGCTCAAAGGACGGCGACAAGTTTAGTTGTCAGAACATAGTTAATTACTTTAGATCGATATATAAACCGAGTTACGAGTACATCCGTACACGATGTGAAATGTGGATAGTTAAAGTCACTGCTAGCCCAATTTTGTACATTTTCTTCTTAAGGGTTCCGTCCGCAGAGGGTAAAAAAGGAACCCTATTACTAAGACTCCACTGTCTGTCCGTCCGTCTGTCCATCTATCACCAGGTTGTATCTTATGAACCGTGATGGCTAGACAGTTGAAATTATCACTGATGATGTATTTCTGTTGCCGCATTAACAAGCCTCCCATACGACTAACATGCTTTTTTAACGTCTTTTGGTCAAAATTAATAACGACAAAAAATAAATGATTGAATGATTGCCTTTTGTCCCACATTTTTAATGTTAAAAATTATGTTTGTACTTTACTGTTTATGGGTGGCAATAAATACTTCTTATTCTTATTAAATTAAAAGTAAACTAACGTGCTTTTTATGTGTGAGTGTGTGTGTACATGAGTTTGTGTGTGTGTGTATCGCTAACTAGGCTATCGATCTAACGATACTTTAATGCTATACTATACTATATTGTAAGCTTATACGTTCGTCGGAATCGGACCAAAGGTTAGCCAACCTATAAACCAAAAAAAATGTTTCCCTTTTTCGCAATAGAGCGTTTCTTACGGTGTTGGCTATCAGCAAAAATCTACAGTTTAAGTAAATTTCAGTTCCTCCATTCCATTTTAGGCTAGGTTCACACGGTATATTTCTCGAATAGCGTACACGAGATTTTACCGAATGTCGTAGTGATAAGTTTGAAAATCGTGACGTCTATGCGGGAAAATCTCGTGTGCAACATGTTTTTTACCATATGGTTTTACCACCGAGGATGCGAGATTCTTGAAACGAATTTTATCGAATACGATACTCACTGGCGCTTACGTTGTTTCGTTCTTACGAAAAAACTGTAAGTACCCTTACCATGAGTTGCAACTACCGTACTCGCTAGAAAGTCGATCGTCGCTCTGTCCCTTGCACTCTATAAGAATACTTGCGAGGTCTGCGAGGGACAGAGGTTCAACTCGCGAGCTAGCGCTAAAATTGTAACTCATAAGGGTACTGGTTTCTCGTAAACTCGGCACGTATACGGGATGACTGTATACGTGAAAAAACCGAATGAACGTCGTGTTGTGTGTACGGTCGTCTAGTATACGGTAAAACCGTATGCGAGAAAATATCGAATAGAACAGTCGCCGTGTCCATCTAGCCTTAGGGTTCCATACCTTAGGGGTACCAGAGGGTGGGAGGGACAGGGTGGGAGACCCTATTACTAAGCCTCCGCGGTCGGTCTGTCTGTCTGTCAGTGGGTTGTATCTCATGAACCATAGTAGCTAGACCGTTGAAATTTTCACAGAGTATTTTTATTGCAACAAAATACAAAGTAAAAAAATTAAATGTTTTTTTGTATTTTACTTCCGCTACCACGACAAATAAAGGTATATTGTAAATTGTACAAAAATACAACAAATTAAAAAAAAACTGAAGTCTTTTCTAATTATTAAAACGATAAGTCTCCCTCTCTCTGAATATGTGTGCTGTGCCCAACAGGGTTCATAATTGAGACATTTATTATATTTCAATCTCTGTAAACGTTATGATTGCAATAAAGTATTGAGTATTGAAAATAATAAAAAAAACTCTATACAAGAATGGTATGGAACCGTTTGTATGCAAGTCACACTTGGCCATTTCCTCTGTTAAGTTTACGGCAAAAAGCCTCTTAGATTTTCGATATCCGTCCATAGTAATCAATTATTATTATGCAAAAATCCTATTTTGCTAACGCTACGTAGGGCGGCCCGCCCACCGCCAGTGTGACGCCGCCCGCCCTACGCGGCGGACGTACATGTACTACGCGCGGAGTACATAGTACTGTCGAAGCGTACGTTTAAACCATGTGATCGTGGAGTAACAAATTAATAGTGAATGTTTCATATAATTAATGTGTTGGTGGAAAGGTTTAAATTAAGTGCTGTGTAGTTTGGTGTTGTGATTCAGTGTTAAATTAATAAATTAAATGTGTAACAAGAGCTGCTAAAAAGGTTTATGAACACTTAAATTCATTTGTTCATTAAAAAGTGATTTTAATATATCAAAAGCTAGAGTTAGATTTGCTTATAAATTGAAAACAAGCTCGTTGTTTTTATTAATTTAAAATACAAACGCAAAAAGTCTAAGGCTTATTTGAAGCAAACATAAAAATGAAAAAAAAAACTACATTTATAAAATGTTTCAATGGATAGTAAATCTGAATATTTACAATTATTTGCATACTATAGATAATACAACATTATAAAGAGGTAATGTTTGTGACGTTGTAAGGGATAATCACTGGATCTCCTGAACAGATTTTAAATATTATTTTACCAATAGAAAGCCACGTTATTTGTGAGTGACAAAGGCCATACATTAACCCAAAAAAAAAATTGCCCAGCGAAGTGGTCACAGGAACAGCTAGTATAAAACATAACTTTTTATGAACGCTGTGTGAAATATGCATGTCATTTACATACCGCGCGTCTATAATAAATTGGAATTAAGATTAACACAAGTATTTCTTTTTCCACCGGGCTTTTATCTCACTTGAGTAAAGCCTATCTTACTTCGTAGTTGCATTAATCATCATATGGTAGCTCTTATTCACTTGACAGAGCTGCCATAATATCAACACGTTAAATTTTTAAAAACAAAAGAGTCTAAACAAATAAAAAGTGACGATTGTTGTAAAATAAATAACGGTTTCAATATTTTTTATTATTTTTGTCAGTTTAGAAAAATTAATATTTGAAAAAATGTAATCGCCACTGAACTAAAGATTTTTGTTAATTTCACTTTTATTTTATTTTATTGGTCTACAAACCGGACGGTACAACAATAAAATTTTACTATACAAAGCTTAAAAATAACCTATCTGTACATCCTAAATCAGTAGACATAACATGCATTAAATATAAATTTCACCAGTAGTTGGATTATTATATAGGTAGGTACATAATAGCACTTAAAAATAGACGGTATGTGGGTATAAATTGGGATTCAGTGAATGCGGGTAGCGAAGAGGAGGAAATTGGGGGGGTTGGGACAATTCCCGAGATAGGGGAGGCATATGCCCAGCAGTGGACACCGGACGTATTTCAGTTTAAGAATCAATGAATGAATAAAAAATAGTGTCTAATAATTTTATTCTTTAATCACAATTTTTATGAGCTTCTTAAATACGCAAAAGTGTCAAGGTGAACTGGTAGAGAACGTTATTAGGCATTAAGCTCACCTTTTTTACCGTGTATCTTTTCGCAATTGAGCGAATAACTAAAAAAAAAAAGATTTTAAGAAAAAAAATTTTTGGTCAATAATTCTGTAGCTCGGCCTACCGTACTCTGGGAATGAAGGTGTGAGTTTATGTATGTGTATGTATGTATGATCATGACCACAAACATCATTTTACTTGGTGATACGATAATGCTTTTGACATGATATCGTATTGCTATAACTCGTCCGCCAAAAACTACCTAATTGCTGCAAAAAAATATGTTTTTAAGTAAAAATCGACTAATGGTACGTTCTTATAATCAAAACCGTGAATAGAGTCACGTTACGTGACGTCTCGTTCAAATTGGACACATTTTGAACGTAGCACATCGCTCATTGAATACAAAACGGACACATTCCAAAATAATTTGCTCTTCCATTAAAAATCGTATTGCAACCGCTTCTAATTTTAAAATGCAACACTGACTCATTTTGGATTGTGTCCATTTTGTATTAAATGAACGACATGTCAAATTTTAACGAGACGTCACAACTAGAGGAAAGTAAGTATAAGAACGCACCAAGTGTATACCTGTCGTATCTGTGACGATAAACTTATCTTTGCCCAAATTGAAAAACAGCTGAGATACGACCGGCATTTCTTTAAAAGTACAGCAAAAAACATTCTCAATGAAAGAGGATGGAACAAGAGTATTGAGAAATAAACCAAAGCGCAAAGAATTATAACAAAGAAAAACGACGAAAAGCTTTAAAGAGTTGGATCTTTCTTTGAGGTTCCGCGGATTCTTAATTTATTCCTGCCAAGCGTTTATAAAATTCAATAGGTACCATACAATACAATGATATTTAGGTTTTAATAGTAGAAAGTTAGATTGAAGATGACAGTTCGAGGGTGCAATTGATACTTTCATCCGAGTTAAGACTACACCGAGCAAACGTCGAGTGTTATTGTGTTTTTAATTAACTAAAGAATTTCCTTGCAATCAGACGATGCGTTTTTGTAGCCCAAGTAAAAACACAATTTATGGGATACGTAACAAACTTTAATAACAATTTACCCTTTGAGTAGTCAGCTTAACGGGAACAGGTGGCCACTTTTTTCCGTTAAGTTGATAACTCGAAGGTGAATTGTTATTAATCTATGTGATATACCCCATAAGTTGTGTTTTCATTTGTAGAACAAACACCTACCGACAAATTTCAAGAAAATACTTTAGTTTATTTTTATTACAAAACACAATAATAGTAATAAGGGCGCCACTGTACGTACATCCGGCGTACCCTCGGCGTAGTCCACTCTAGTTTTCATTTAGATTATGAAGAAAGTAAAAAAAAAATGATAACGTCAAATACTAGCATAAACATAAAGTACATTGCTGTGACGTGTGGGAGACATCCGCGCTGTGTCATGTGCGCCCGCCGGCCCGCCGGTGCGCCGCACCGCCTGCTGTCTAAGTTACGCACCTCCTAATTACCGCTGCGCTCCTGGTACTTTATTTAAAAATGCAATTACTTTTCTTCCCTAGGGTGGACATGTATCAATTTCAACCCGCTTCTAAGATAAACAATGGCCTACTTTCAGAATATGAGACATGAAAAAATTATAAATGCCTATGCCGTATGCGGTGGCCTAGTTGGTAGTGACCCTGCCTACGAAGCTAGCGGTCCCAGGTTCGATTTCCGGAATGGGCAAATATTTGTGTGATGAGCGCGAGTATTTGTTCCTGTGTCATGGATGTTTTCTATGTATTTAAGTATATTATATTTCTCTACAAGTAATTATATCGTTTTTTTTTCCTACGGAACTCTAAAAATCATGAAAGTTCAGAGCCAAGTCACGTGTCACTATGCGTGACTCAACAAAGTTTGTAAGTAATTATATCTGATGTCGCTCGATGTATCATGTTGCTAAAACTTTCAAAGTAATTAAGCACAATGAGTAAATCAATTAAGTAATAAGTTGTTTAGTAAAATCTTTTTTATCTTTATTTTTCTTTTCTTTTCTTTACATCATAAGTCAAAGTCACATTCCGCGTCTATCTGTTTGTATATTCGCTAACTCCTCAACCACGGTTTTTCACTATTAAAAGACGTTGTCTGTTACGCTTTACGGCTAATATGTTGAACTGATTTTGATGAAATTTGGGATAAAGATAGCTTGAATCCTGAAAAAGGATATCATACTAATATTATAAATGCGAAAGTTTGTGTGTGTGTTAGTGGGTTACTCCTTCAAGCTGCAATGGCTAGACGGATTTGGATGAAATTTGGAATTGGAATAGAGATAGCTTATACCTTGGATTAACTCATAGACTACTTTCATCCTAGAAAATGTATTTGTTCCCGAGGGAATAACGATAATCAAATTAACAGTACAGTTTCACAGTTTATGACTGTTATGCTGTGTAAATATATTTTGAAATAAATAAATGACACAGCTAAAAAATAGTATAAGATGAGTGTTAGGGGCAGAGCTATAGCTGTTACATGGCTCTGTCTCTTTCTCTCAGCGTAAACTGAATTTATTTGCCATGAGCCCTCCGTGTACCCTCCTTATCTTTGACGGAAGGTACCTTTCATCTCTAACGGGTACACTTAGAACAAAAGAACCTTCCAAAAAACATATTAAATTTTAATTAAACCTTTTGTTATGAAATGCTCAAACTTTACACTTTTTTAAAACATCTCTTAACAGGGGCTTTAGGGCAAGCTCTTCACAGTCTTAATGAAAAGCTGGCTGCTCGTGTCACGCGGCCTAAATGGGGACCACTCAGTGTCACGAATTGGCGGCTTTACATCGGACAGGGGCGACACGACTGCGATGTTATATAAGGTGCCCTTTACAAGTGTTTTAAAATGTATTGTAATGTGCCCCGTGTGGTTGCCGGATTAGAATAGTGCCACTCCAAGTCTTCCCGTGGATGTCGTAAAAGCCGACTAAGCTAATAAAGGCGTGTAGTACTGTTAGGCGATGGGCTTGCAACCTGTCACTAATACACTGGTAAACATCTTCGCCTAAGGGCCACTTGCACGAAAAGTTTAACCCTGGGTTAAGACACTAACTCGAGTTAAAATGACAGTTTTCGTATGAATCTGACGTCTACTAACTCGAGTTAGTGCCTTAACCCAGGGTTAAATTCTGCGTGCAAGTGGCCCTATGTGTGCAAGATGTGGTTACAGAATAATCAAAAAGTTTTTATAGTTGTTGGTAATTCTGTAGCTCTGCCTACCCCACTCTGGGAATAAAGGCGTGAGTTTATGTATGTATGTAATGTGCCTTTGAAATGCATAAAATTGTTTGTCTTAGACTGAAATAATAAAATTTGATGAATATTTACTGTGTAGATTTATTATAATTTAGTAAAAAACTGGCCCTCGTACAAAAAGTTGTATAAACAAACGAGAAGCAGGAAAGAGTACTACCTCATTAAAAACTTTATTTACTGAAATTCTTGAATGACAACAAAAATATCCCAATGGGCAGTCTTCAAAACACGCAAAATCATTAAATTTATACAAACCGACAAGTTTCAATTCTGTTTTGTAAACTATTTCCTTTAATTAAAAAAAAAACCAGGCATATTAGTGTCATACATCGGGGCGACGTTAAAACGAGCTGTATTTCACTTTTCAAGACATTGACGAGACTTTTACCGATGTCGCAGAGTATAAATATCCCATGTCACTCGAATTACACATCTTAATATATAGGACGTCTACGTATAGGCTATAGACGCTTTCAAGATTGAGTAGGTCATACTGTCACCAAATAAATTAAGTGAATATCAATGTCAGAAGACGCGCTTTGACATTTATGATGATAGGTTAAAAAAATGCGACACAAAGGTTTAAAGAAATTAACACTAAAATGCCTAAAAAACGCGGGGTGAACGCTGGACTACTAACATAACCTTAACCTACCCACCTCATATTTACCTACCTACCCCCCCCCCCTTCGGATCGCTACCACCAACCGGTATTATTAAATCTGTAAGATAAAATAAGATATCTACTAATTTGGGTGAAGTTAATAAAAGCCTTTTAAAAATGTTTGATGGGTTAGCTAGACCTCTATTTTACTCGGTAAATCCATATTGCTTTTAAATTGTTCTCGTATAAGTAAAAAAAAAATGGAAAAGAACGCCTTGCTCCCATATTACACATAGGTAAGAAACTGGTTTCATGAATTACCTCTTATTTCCTTTCAAATACAAACCGGCGGCCATCTTTGTTTACAAACTGTTATGACCACGTCCATGAGCTTGGATTACAATATTAATTTAAAACTGAGCTTACGAACGAGAGAGAATTTCTGGATTTCAACCGACTGCAGTCATATGCATAAATAGGTAAATGCGACGAATGTTGTCGCTAAATTTCTACTTCGCTATGGTGCCGAATTTCTAATTGCGTTATGTTGTATTCGTTTCTCCCCTTAAACAGGTCCAATTTTAACGATTTTTGATTATGTTATATGCGTTTTTTTTTATGGCACAGAGATGACAAACGAGCACACAGGCCACCTGATGGTAAGTGGACACTGACCCATTAGACATTCGCATTCACAAGACTGCAATGCAATCCTGAGACTGCAAATGCGTTGCCAACCCTGAGGACTAAGATGGAATGCCTCTATGCTAGTGATTTCACCGGCTGTCTTATCCCCAAACCGGAATACAATGTGAACACTGCTGTTTGGCGGTAGGTTAATGGATAAGATGGTGGTAGCGATCCGGACGGACCCTGCACAAGGTCCTACCACCCGCAATTATCCTATTTATAAATATTACATACATACATAAACTCACGCTTTCATTCCCAGAGTGGGGTAGTCAGAGCTACAGAAGCTAAAACTCTAAAAACTTGTTAATAATTCTGTAACCACATTTTGCACAATCAGGCTAAGATGTTTACCAGTGTATTAGTGATAGGTTGCAAGCCCATCGCCTAACAGTACTACACAACCTTTATTCCCTTAGTCGTCTCTTACGATAACCACGGGAGGACATGGAGCGGCACTATTCTAACCCGGCAACCACACGGGTGTTAGGTTAGCGAGCAGGTAAGCGAGTACCTACGGTAATTGTAACTCATGGTTCAAGCGCACTACTGACTATATGCTAACTGTGAAGTCGATTTATTCACAGCAAATAAATAATAAACAAAAAAAATAAAAATAAAAAATATAAGGGAACAATCTCACACCAATTGACCAAGTCCCAAACTAAGCTCTAGGCTTGTACTATGGGTACTAGACAACGATATAAATACTTATAATATACTTAAATACATTAGAAAACATCCATGACTTAGGAACAAATATTCGCGCTCATCACACAAATATCTGCCCTTACCGGGATTCGAACCCAGGACCGCTAGCTTCGTAGGCAGGGTCACTACCCACTACCCGTAATAGGCGTAATAGTTTAATATATTTTGCATACTTTTCAAATACTTGTAAACAACTATTACCATATGTTTAATCTCAACAGGAATAAATTCAACAAACAAATGCTTTATAGTCTGCAAGGTAGTGTAAACAAAAAAATATTTTCGTCATAAATCTATAGAAACCTGTATTTATCGAGTCTGTGAAACTAACCACGCTGCGGTGTGCAAACAAACACAACTCTATTTTAAACTTTATTAGACTTGGGTTACAACTTTATCCCCCTTACTTATAAACGTGGAATAAGCTTGGTATAGTTTATGCCATGCTTTGTCCTTATCTGTAATTGTGACATTTGCATGGACAGTAAGTGACAAAGCATGGCATAAACTATTCCAAGAGTCCATATTGGCTCATATAAAATTGGTCTCTCGAATTGTTGTACAAATAACGATCTCTGACTATACTCATAATTATTCCGAAAAATGTTTCTCATACTTTTTTGTTCATACTTTTTTAAGTCATAATTATCGCAACTCATTGTGCATTTTTTCAAAAAACTGTTTCTTTTTTTAGATGTTTATAAATCTAACCTAACCTAACCTAATTTTATTTACACGTAAGATATTTAATAAATTCTAAAAAGTGTACGGCTCCATGAATATTGGCGGTATAAGTTCAGATGATTATATTAAGTTCCAATGATAAGAATAAAAAAAAAATGAAGAGTATGAAGAGTGATCATTAGGTTGCAAAATTATATGAGATACATTTTAGGAGTTCCAATTATCTAATTTGCAATTTTATTATGAACTTTGGCGCACCCCTATTCCAAGCTTATTGCACTTTTATAAGTAAGGGGGTATGCCGATATCCCTTGACATTTAAATTTTTACGATTTCGTACAGTGACCTATCTCTACTCACCCCTGTCACTCGTGCATTTTTATATCGCACGAGTTAGGCTACAAACGAGTACAAAGA
The DNA here is from genome assembly GCA_963966035.1 of Acleris laterana. Classification (NCBI taxonomy): domain Eukaryota; kingdom Metazoa; phylum Arthropoda; class Insecta; order Lepidoptera; family Tortricidae; genus Acleris; species Acleris laterana. The sequence continues at coordinate 1,554,454 of OZ014458.1, read as the reverse complement.
TATATGTATATTATGTACAATTTTGCATCTTTAACTATTGATTGAAGGTGAAAAGTGTTCACGTACTATCCGCCTCATGGAACCCTGATCTTACCTCACCCAAAGGATTGGGCTAGCCATCCAGAGAGGTAATGCAGCCAGTGTCATAGGGACCATGCCGCGAGCGGACCTGCGCTAGAGGGGGTGTTCTTTTTATAGTGGTGATTATTATTTATATCTTTAATTTTTGTGTAGTTTAGTTTTATTTTATTTTAAACAGGGTAAATTGCCCATTACTGGCCGGCCTCCGGTGACTGGCCACTGCAATAAAATGTGTAAAGCAAGAGATTTGCTCACATTTTTGCAATTAAACTAGAATACCGAGATCCTGAGTTATTATTATTACCCGGAGTACTGTCCAAGTATCTTTACTCACAGCGTCAGTAAGTAATTTTATGGCTAGTAACTAAATTACACTTTCTATACTGGCCAGTTATTGACGATTTACCCTACGTTTAGTTTAAATTTTCAATTGTATTAATGTTGAATTCTGTAAATATTATATAATTGAAATTGGTCTATCGGTTTTGCTGTGAACGTGCAACAAACAGACATAGGTAGTTAGTTCCGCATGTACAATCTTACTTAATATTATAAATGAGATAGTTTGGATGTTTGTTACTTAATCACCAGAGCCCGGAATTTCCGCGGCAAAACAAAAAACTGTCGCAATCTATGTATTGATAGAAATATTTTTTATCGATATATCGATAGTTGTGTAATAGAAGGTCCATGGAATAAAAAAACATTAAATAAAACATTTTACATGACTTTTGTATAAAATTATATAGAAAAAGATGCAATTCCTTCTTCGAAATCCGTCAGCACACACAGCAGCACGTGACATTTTATTTGGTTTGTAATAGTGATAGGAGTAGATAATCATTAATTTCTCAACATTCTCCGGGAGTACACAGTTTCTGACGTGTCTATTATTTTCCATGAGGTAGTATAGTCACTTCATTCAAAATTTTACCTCTTAGTTACCCAACTGGTTTTTTTATTACTTTATATGAAAAAGTAGGAGTTAAAATTTACATGGAATAACACATATAAAACAACTGTCGCGAATGATTGTAAAGTAATGTAAATATAATAAATACATGATATCAATAAAAAAAAAACTAACACAAGCTAGATTGCGACAGTCTTTTGTTTTGCCGCGAAAAATCCGAGCTCTGTTAATCACGCTTTAACCACTGAACGGATTAGGATTAAACTTGGCACACATATTACGTTAGGTCCTGGAATAGGACATAGTTTTCATCCCGGACAATTTAAAAGTTCCCGAGGGAATGATGACTATTGAAATCTACTCGGACGAAGTCGAGGCAGAAGCTAGTTAGTTTAAATAGTATAGATTAAGTAAACTAGTTAAACTATCGCTTAAAAAAAACTAATGAAGTTACTAATGACTATAACGGTTCGATTTAAAATGCAAATGAGCCGACTGACTCTGAATGTTCATTTGAATTTCAATCCTTTGACTTAGTCGTTAAAATCATTTAATTTGCTCAAAATTTTAAAATTTCTTACGAGAATATTGAGAAAAATAAATTAAGACACTGTATAAGACTGCACCGAGCAAACGTCGAGCGTCCAGTGGCGCTATTATCATTACTATTATTGTGTTTTCTAATTAACTAAAGAATTTCCTTGCAATTTTGCGGGTGGTAGGACCTTTTGTAGGGTCCGTCCGGATCGCTACCACCAACTTATCCATTAACCTACCGCCAAACAGCAGTGTTCGCACAGTTGTGTTCCGGTTTGGGGATAAGACAGCCGGTGAAATCACTAGCATCTTAGTCCGCATCTTAGTCCTCAGGGTTGGCAACGCATTTGCAGTCTTAGGATTGCATTGCAGTCTTGTGAATGCGAATGTCTTTGGGTCACAGTTTCCACTTACTATCAGGTGGCCTGTGAGCTCGTTTGTCTTCTCTATGCCATAAAAAAAAACAGACGATACGTTTTTGTAGCGCAAATAAAAACACAATTTATGGAATACGTAACAAACTTTAATAACAATAACCCTTTGAGTAGTCAGCTTAACGGGAAAAGGTGGCCACTTTTTTCCGTGAAGTTGATAACTCGAAGGTGAATTGTACGTACGCTCGGCGCAGTCTTAAAACTGGTTAAGCGTGAAACGTTCGTTTACTGCTTAGACACTTTTAGGCTCGTTATTTTTTTTTTGTCATCTCAATAGCTAAATACGGGAATTAAATAGTTTATTATCGTAACAAGAGAGCAAGGTTTTTTTGCTGTGAGAGTTGATTTTGAATCCCGAGTCAGCTTAGCGTTGGTGATCTTGCAATACCACGTAAGTAAAAAATTCATTAAGTTGCAAAATATACCTTACTGACTAACATGCTAAGGTGTACTTTGCAGCTTATTTAATTTGTTAGTTGCTTGGTATTGCAGGATTACTAAGACGTTAAGATTATACAGTGTGATACCAGCACCCTGGCTTTTTTTAAAGTAGGTTAAAATAACGTATGTCTGTAACGTAACTATGACATTAATTTAATTAATTAACAAATTTTCAGGCTTTGTTAATTTTCTAACAAAATTTTAATTGCCAGCAATGTAAAGCACAGCAATTTGACAAGTGTAAATGACAGTCGACGGATACTTTGATTGTTATGATTTGCCCCCGTACCACGACATGCCTTGTACCAAGCAACAGCGACACTGATAACGTTGAACACGCAGCACATGCACTACATTAAAATGGTCAGTATCTCAGAAAATTAATTGTGAAGTTACTTTTATTAGTTTTTGATTGATAATACTTGCAAACAATTGCTAAAGCAACATATTATCGGCGGTTTCGATGAATGCCCGCATGCCGGTAACAGACTGTAGGTAGGTATAATTGAATCATGAACGCAGTGAGTGATTCCAGGTTAGATTTCTTAGCGCAACGAGGGATTCAGAACACGAGATGCAAATAACTTTGGTTTAGTGTTGAAATGAAAAATACAGGGTTTAAGTATCAATCTCCTCAAGCCTCCTTGGGTTAAAAACCTACTATTTCTGAAAAAAACTTCATTTTCTCTTGTTAGTGTTAAGTTGGACTCAAAGAATGTAAATGTGATTTCCCTTGAGATGTACATTACGATCTATTTTTCACGGGAATCATGTATCACTCTGACAATTTATATTGCTTTTACTTCGCTTTTTGACAGTAATATCTAAAATAACAAACAATATGACGAAGAGCTAGGTTTGTGAAATAATTAGATACCTACTTATAGAAATTATTTTTTGCAAAAAAACGAGCCTGATAAAGGACTACTGATATTTTAATAATGTGGTATGGTAATAAAATAAAATGACAATTGTGATAGACGATCTATCTTTGGATCCTTAATTGTATACCTTCAAAAATACTTGTCTTATTCGTCTCACGCGGTAATAAATTTTTTATACAAAAGCACCTAATAACAGTATTATTATTTTGATAAGAATATTATTGTTCCTTCTTCGTCTTCTTCTCAGCATATACTCGTCCACTGTTAGACATATTCCTCTTCCATGGATTTCCATGAAGTCCTTGATGCGGCGATTCTGATCCAGGTCGGCCTAGCCATCTTCTGGAAATCGTCCAACCATCAGGCTGGTGGTCTTCCTCCTATATCTCCTATAAGTATATTGTTCCTTATTATAGGCATATTAGGCATATTTACTCGTTTATACCACTGCTGGGCAAAACCTTACTTTTGCCTTTAACACATTCCAGTCTTTCGCAGCCTCTGACAGTATTTTCTAAAATATTTTTTACGAACGTGCAATCACTTCTGAATCTAGCCTTAACATTTGAAAACAACAGTTTATAAACTCTAAATAACATAATAATGTAACTAACAAATAACAAAACAAACCAATTACCTACATAAAACGTGTCAAGTGAACTGTCAAAGTGACATTATAAACAAAATGGCGTCGCCCAACGGAAAAGACAGATTAAAAATGGCGGCGTCAATGGAGAGTCTCAAACTGTCAAGTACTAAAACGTCAGTGTGTTCGTCTAAACATGCGTCGTCCGAGTCAGTCCTGTCAAGGAAAGAAAAAGAGTCCCTTCAAATGCAGGAGTGCAAGAAAAAACTGCTAAATGAACAGATTATTATCAGGGATGACAATGTTGTGCTCCGGTCGCCTGCGCAGAAGAAAATCGTCATGCCGCCTACTGTCAATCCTGAGGTAAGTCGTTTTTTTATCATTTTAATATTACGTTAGATAGCACATTTATCAAGGAAGGCGAAGCAAAGCGAGGGGGGTCGCTATAGTTTATATAAGTGATTACCTTGCGAAATTGTTGTGAAACTTATCTATGAAACTCAAATTAATTTATTGGAACTTAATCCTTAGCTTTTTTTATTCTTCGTACAAATGCTGTCAATTTAAATTGTTGTTGTAGTTAAAAAAAACACATTTTTATAGACCACTTTATTTTTGAAGAAGATGAGGAAGAGATAGCAATACACACAATACATACTCATGCCTTCATTCCCAGAGTGGGGTAGGCAGAGCTACAGAATTACCTACAACTCGTTGATGTGTCTGTAACCACATTTTGCACACTCAGGCTAAGATGTTGACCAGTGTATTAGTGACAGGTTGCAAGCCCATCGCCTAACAGTACTACAAGCCTTTATTCCCTGAGTCGCCTTGTACAACATCCACGGGAAGACATGGAGTGGCACTATTCTAACCCGGCAACCACACGGGACATAAAATACGCACCTATAACCGATCGACGTGAATTTGCTACAGAGATAGTTTATGATTCGATCACTGACATACAATACTACAATTCTAGAGGAAAAAGCTATAAACTACTTCTCAGCGATCGAAAGGTTAAACCTCGTGGTTGACAATTTAACTTGACCTGGCACACTTTTTAACTAAAGCCGCCGTCAATAAAACTTGTCAACGATGTAAACAAATTAGTACTGTTTGACACATAACCTCAAATATTCACCAAGCGTGTTTTTATTTCATCTTAAACTTAATATGGAAATAATGTTCGAGTGTATAAATCATTACAAAGACCTCACTTGATCTTTCAAAGTAGGTACGTGATTATCGAGTAATTATGGTGATTTGGTTCCTTTGGTTTTGTTTACATCTTTTGCAAGTTCTACTGACGGTGACTTCAGGACCGCAGAATTTGATCGGTTATTTAACTTGTTTCGTCGTCAGCAAAAAACATTTTAGATAACATCCTTGTTTTACTTTATTTTCTCTTTATAATTTGCATGAGACCGAGATCAGATAAAACCGCTGACTTTTCATGCATTCATAAACGGTATGTAGAATGAAAACTGCACTCTCGAACAAAGAAAAGGGGTCACATATATTATAATTTAAGAGGCACAATTCTAACAATTTTCATACGAAATGCGATAACGTTTCTCTCCCCTCCTCCTAAGGCCTCGTAAGGCTTAACGTCCTAAAGTTATGACATTTGTCAAAGTGACTTTTGACTTTAGTTGACCGACACAAGATTATTTTTCGAACTATTGAAATTTGACGTATGCAAAAAAAATAATTAAATGTGCAAATTAAGACCTTTCATATGACACCCCATTTGCTATAATCAAACCACTTACAATTTTCAACCCCCCAATCTAAACCCCCTTTTTTTGTTTTTACTCAAAACAGATGCGAGCAAGATTTACAACTATGTCAAATTTCAAGTTGATAGCGTTTGCAGTTGCTAAGAAAACCGGCTTTTACATACAGACAGACACACAACGAAGTTTCACGAAGTTAATTTTTTACCATTTTGGTACAGAATCTTTAATCCGAGGTTTTTAAATCTCCGTTTTTTTTTCAAAGAACTCGACATTTTGTACCGAGGTTTTAATCCTAATAATCCTCTTAAAGGGCATTCGTATAATTCTCTACAGTTCATAATTGATTCCTCTTGATTGTAAATTTCTTACCATTGTTGCTAACTTAGCATTTTCTCGTTACAACCGGTCGGGTAGCTCAAAGTTTTCTTCAAATCTTTCGCTGAAGTTGATCAATTAATTCTTCGCTTTATCGGGTCTTGAGAGCTTCTCGACTCAGAAATGTCTCAAGTTATAATTTATCGTTTTATTCATTAGTAACGTAATACCATGGGGTAAAAGTTTTTTTTATGCGACGGACAGGATTTTGTTTATTTATTAAGGACTGAATCTTTGAAGGAACTGAATATCGAAATGTGCATTCCATGAATGTTTCAAACATTGGAAAAGACCTTGGCAATATCCGCAGGTGATTACTTCGAATGGGACAATATTAATATAGAGGAGTAAATAATAGTTAATTATTGCCTTGGCACGGAAGTAGGCAATTGCGCGGTCTAGTATTGGTTTAAACGGACGAGCGTGCATGTAGTATATAATTTGTCTAATAAACAAGCAACTGAAATTTAAAAAAAAAAGGCTACCTGTTCGCCTTATATTACTAAACATATTAAATTTGATATAAAATAGTTTTAATGGAATAAATAGCCCGGTGAAGGTCGTCTCCCATTCGGAGCATAGACTAATATAATAAGAACGACTATTATTGTAATATTAAAATGACCTTGCCCTAAGAAACCTTCTGTCTACGTCGTAGGCACTCCCCCACTTTCCTATATCATGTGATAAACTACGGAATGATAAGCATTATTACGATCTTGAAGAAAAATATACCTTATGTTAACAACATACGGATCATATTGAAACAAATATAACTTGTTTTGTATCTGAGTAAACGTATAGCTTGTTAGTACGTGATTTGTAAAATGTCGTAGCCAAGTCTACGAGTGCTACGCTTTAGCTATTTCGTAGCAATGTGAGAAGCAGAACAAGACTTTATTCGCGGCGGTAAAAACCATATCGTATTTGACCTGTTATGGTATTGTTCTCTACCGCCATTACTTTCATGTAAATAAGATGTAAAAAAAGTGGACAATACGATAACAGATCAAAGACGATTATGGTTTTACCACCTAGAATAGAGGCGCAGGGTCAATATTGTAGGCGGTAAAAACCATCGTCTTTGACTTTTTTTTTTAATAATTGCCGTCTACCGCGGTATTGCGCAATGATTTCGCCAGTGTCAAGTGTGTAGAGTAAATCAGTTAATAGAATTAAATCAAAATCTTCCCTTCCATCTTCCCTCCCCGAAGGTTACCGGAAGACTCCATTTTTAACCTGTTATGGTGTTGTTTTTAACTCGCCGCCATTACTGCCATGTAAATAAGACCTATTGAAACGTTGACAATTTGATAACAGGTCAAAAACGATATGGTTTTTACCACTTACAATCACGGCCCAGGGCATAAAAAATACCATTAAAAAGCATAGCATTGTATTGTTTTTTTTCTCGCCTGCGATCACTGTCGTTGACGATAACATGTCAAAAGCAATTAGGCTTAGCCAAAGTAGAATAAGTCTCCTGATACACAGACACAATACCCCTTTTTGGGCATCAGAGGTTAGTAATAGGCCTCAAAGTGGGTATAAATGGGCCGTCAACCTGCGCCCCATAAATCCCCAACTTGTTTTAATAAAACGCCCTCCGAATGGATTCCCACTCGTCCCTTAAACTACAGTTTCCTTATCTTTGTGTATGGTCACAGTAGCCGGAACATAACAGTATGCACACACACAAATTCATTTCCTCAGGTTCTCGGTCGTTTACCCGAAAGTCATTTGCCATAATTCTATCAGTTGCCATAATATTCATTCGCCATAGAGGCATTTTTTCTAAAATCGTGAACTATTCAGAATTGCTATAAAACAAACCTAACCTAACCTATTGGGCTCTATACGATGGCATGTAAAAATTACCTGAATAGTTTACAGTTTCAGAAAAAACGCCTTAATGGCAAATTAACATTATGGCAAGTGACACAATTATGGCAAATGAAATTCGGGTAAACGAAGTGATCCGATTTCCTCATTCCCAGAGTGGGGTAGGTTACAGAACTACAAACAACTCCAAAAACTTTTTGATAATTCTGTAACTACATTTTGCACAATTAGGCTAAGATATTTACCAGTGTATTAGTGACATGTTGCAAGCCCATCGCCTAGCAATACTACACGCCTTTATTACCTTAGTCGCCTTACGACATCCAATCCATATGTGATAAGACTAGCTATTGCCCGCGACTGCGTTTGCGCAAAAGTCGTTTATCGCTACTAGCGGGTACGGTCACGAGCGTTAATTTGGGACCCATTTCAAGAAAAATATGTGCGATGGCCAGTTAGATCACCTGGTAGGATCCCCCACGTACAAAATTAATAGGTAGGGGATCCAACCAGGTGATCTTACTGGCCATCACGATAAATATGCTTGAAGTCGTCAATGTCATTAGAGATGTCAAGTCATTTGTTACTTTCAGGAAACTCAACCTTATTGTTGTAGAATGTCAGATTGACTTTGAACCTAAGGTGGGTACCAAATTAAATCTCGTGACTGTACCTATCCTTTTTCGATGTTTTAAGTTTTTTTTCTTTACTGACTCCTGTTACAGGCGGCGTCTTCCCTAGCTCGGGATAGAGTAGTCAGGTTACTCATTGTTAGATTAACTGTAAAAAAATGGTGTTAGTTGTAGCACTCGGTACAGTCAGCAGCAGAAGTAGCTACGCAACCGAAAAGATCAAAATGATCTGCACTCGACTCTATTGTCAAGAGAATACGTCGTGTCTAGATCATTTTGAGCATGTTATTCTGCTTAGTTGCTTTCGATGCTGACTGTACAAACACAAACATTGGCTTCACTGCATTCCCTGGATGATTTACTTAAAAGCGTGTATTTAATTGCATATTTTGAGCGTTGGTATGCAATGACAGGAGAGGGCCGCAAACCACATGGCAAATGCATTTTCTCGCCACGAGCGCACTTTTGACAGCCATTGACGTACCATTTTGGTTCATTGTATTATCTCTACTTTTATTTAGTGAAAACAATGCGTATGAGGCGTGTCCACACATTAAACCTATTAAGATTATACAGTCACAAATAATAATAAAAGATAAATCACAATTTTTTATTAAAATAAAAGTGAGAAATTCTGGAAAAGGGCTGACTCTTAAGTACCCGAAACCAACGTGCGTGCATGACTTGATGTATGATTGTGGAAGAAGCGAAAGAATTTTGTCAAGATCGTAGCAGGTGGAAAGAAGTGGTCTCTGCGTACCCCTCTGGGAAACAGGCGTGATTTAATGTATGTATGTATGTATTAGTCATATATATTATTATCTTACCGTCTCATAACACATACGCAATTATCAATACACGAGTGATATTAAGAGATCTCTTCCACTTAACCTGACCATGATTAAGGAAACGTTAATGTTCAGCTGTTCTATTATAGAACAGCTGAAGTTCGCCTTTGTACATGTTAATCTTAAGTTTATGTACGAATTTACTTGAAATTGTTTTTTTTTATAGTGCAATAATGAGTTTACATACATACATACATACGAACGTGTCATTACGCAGAATTTACATTTCATCATAAGGCATTCGTAGCCGCATTAGAGTTAGGACTTTTGGTGAAAAAATCGAGTCCATGGAGTTGTTATTTCCTCATTATTATAATGACAGTTTGATTTTGACCTTCAGTTTTTTAGTAATTCAAATTCAATTGTTTATTAAACCGCTAAACCAATTTAAATGGTTTAATATGGTGGATATCTCTGCTGTGAAAGCGTTACGAACAAGCAAATATTATAGGTATAGAATAACTGAATTATAAATGTATTTAGTTCATTTTGAAATACGACCATGCTGAACGTCAAAATCAAACTATCATGTTTTATAAGGAAATCGCGACTCCATGGATTCTTGAACCACGATATGCCAACAATAGTCCTAACCCTAGTTATCATATTTTGGTAGTCACAGTTGTAATCTTTACCCTAATCTACTATTATGGGTTAAAATCTTTATCCCTAAAATTATGGGTTACCTAGTGTTAACGACGCGCTCACCTGTACTAGTTCTACTTACGTAGGTTATCGGTCAACGCTGGTCAAAGGCCAGTCGGCCTGCATCCGTCGGCGTAACCGCGCGTCGCTTGTTAATTGAGTCACGTGACCCTAGGCTTAGCAAATGTACCTCGTGTAACCTTTTAATAATATTAGTTTCCTGATTAAAGTCAGTGTTAAGTGTTGTTACGTGTTTTTATTGGAACCAGCAAACCACCACCTGCATATGACCATCCAGTGGTTTTCAAGTGGTCTTCGAACCTGATCGTACATGTTTCATACACCGAAAATGGTCAAAACACGAAATAATCTTCGTAAGGAGCTTTTAAATAAGGAGGATGAAGAGGCTTGTGCTAATACAGCTAATACTCAGAGTATTCAAGAGACGCCGAATGTTCCAGAATCATCGAGAGTCACAAATTCGGACGCGGCGGGTAGTCGCATTAAAGATGAAGCGCACCCACAGCCACACCCAGGGCGCTCGCATTCACCGCCGAAGTCTCGAAGGTCATCAGTTTCCTCTGTGGAAACACGTAAAAAGAGGTTGATGCTGGAAGCGGAAAAACAGAAGGCCGAAATACGGATGCAACATATATATAGGCAGCTAGAGGCAGACCTAGCAGACGTGGAGGAATACAGTTCACATGGCAGTGAAAATTGTAATCGTCGAGATGTTGAAAAATGGATGGAATGTAGTCAGCTGGAGCTGGACAAACAAGTGCCCCCCCACGACGGGCCCGCGCCGGGCCGCTCGCCCGCGCCCGCGGAGCCTGCCGCTGGCACGACTTATGATATAATCCAGATGCTCTGTGCGTCAGTGAAAAATTTGACAGCTTCTTCTATCAACAAACCTAACACCAATTTACTAAGCCGGATATGCACGCCACGAGATTTGCCTGAGTTTTCCGGCGACCCACTGGAGTGGTTGGCATTTAAAAAGGCTTACGAAGAATCGACGGAAGTATGCAATTTTAGCCCTAAAGAAAATCTCTGGAGATTACGGAGTGTCTTCGTGGACCTGCGAGGGAGGCAGTCTCAGCTCTGCTTATCAGCGCGACCACGCCTGAACGATTAATGGAAACATTAGAGCTACGATTTGGTGATCCAGACTGCATTTTATCCAGGCTTATGCAGGATATTAAAAAATTACACCCTGTGTCTCAAGAGTACCAAAAAGATATTGTCCCATTTTCTGTAAAGGTACAGAACTTCATGGAAGCTGTGAGGGCAGTAGGACGTGATGAGTACCTTCAGGGCATGAGTGTCGTCTCATTAATTTTGTCGAAACTGCCGACAGTTTTAATTTCTAAATGGTCGGATTATAGCTACCCCTTAATTAAGGCTGGACTGAAGTCACGCTTAGAGATATTAGCCGACTTCTTGCACACGGAAGCGGTACGCATATCTGCAACCGCAAATATTCATACTATGAGTTACCGGGCCGACCAGAATAAATATAAACAATACGACAACAACGCTCGGTCACAAACAGTTTTATTGCAAACAGAACAACGTAATGAGAAGTGCCAGTTTTGTCGCGGAATGAAGCATAAGTTATCCGATTGTAAACAATTTAAAAGAGCGCTCCGCAAAGTAAGACCAAGCATGTCAAGCGCCACGGAATCTGCTATAAGTGCTTGGATTCGCGGCATAGCAGAGAAACATGCCCCGCGCCTGTATGCGACAAAGAGAACTGTGGTCAGGCGCACCACAAGTTACTACACTACGAGGTCAACAGCGACGAGCGCCGAGCGAGCGAGCGCGCCGAGCCGCGCGACGTGCCGGTGCTGCTGGCCGCGCCCCCGGAGCCCGAGGGTGCCGGCGGCGCGCCCGCGGCGGACCCTGCGGATGTAGTGACCAACGTGAACGCGAGTGCTTGTAAAGTTTTACTTAAAGTGGTTCCTATACGCATTTACACAGCTGATGGACAGGTGATAAACACTAGTGCTTTGCTCGACGACGGCTCGACAGTGACTATGATAAGTGCGGAATTGGCGGCGCGCGCCGGGCTGCGCGGCCGCCGAGAGACGATGCGAGTGTGCGGCCCTTGGAACGACAAAGTTGTGATGTGCGAAAGTACGGTATTGAATTTGCAACTCTCAGGTATGGACAATAAGGTTTATAATATTAAAGCACGTAGTGTAACTGAGTTATGTTTACCCATTCATAATTTAGCTATGGTTGATTGTCGTAAATATCCTTATCTAGAAAATATTAGAGGTCAAATGGGTAACGTAGATATTAAACCGGAAGTCTTAATAGGTCAAGACAATTATAATTTGTTGTTACCACAGAAAGTTGTGTTAGGTAGTACAGATGAGCCGTCCGCTACTCTCACCCCGTTAGGTTGGTGCATTCACGGCAATGTAAGTGTGCCGGGGGCGGCGCGCGGCGCGAGCGCCCAGGCGGCGCTGCTGGTCGGCGCGGCAGCTCCGGCGGACGCGTTAGCCGCATGCGCGCAGCGCGCGCTGCGGGACCTGCACGAAGAGGTGCGTCGCTCGTTCGCGCTGGACTCAATTGGAGTGACAGGTAAGCCGCGGCAGAACAAGGATGACGTAAGTGCCATCGAGCAACTCGAGCGTTCCGCCGAGCTCATCGAGGGCCGCTGGCAAGTTGGTTTGCCTTGGCGAGATCCCGACTGCTCACTGCCGGATTCGTTCCCAAGAGCACTAAAAAGGTTAAATGGCATTGAACGGAAGATGCGTAAAGACAACGGATACGCTCAAAGGTACTCCGAACGTGTTGATCATTTATTTCAAAATTCCTTTGCTAGGGAACTGCAGGACACTCAACGCACTCAAAGGACTTGGTATTTACCACATTTTGGTGTTGACAATGTTAATAAAAGAAAGTTGCGCTTGGTCTTCGATGCCGCGGATTCTACTGAAGGTTTGTATCTTAACGATTATTTGCATAAGGGCCCAGACCTACTCTCCTCACTGTTTGGAATTATGCTGCGATTTAGGGAAAATCAAATAGCGGTAACGGGCGATATCAAGGACATGTTTCTTAGGGTAAAGATCCAGCCACAAGACCAGGACGCTCTTCGTTTTTTGTGGAGAGACAACCCTACTGAACCGGTAAAAACGTATGTAATGACATCCCTAATTTTCGGCGCAAAGTGTTCTCCATTCGTTGCACAGTTTATTAAAAATAAGAACGCCTTGCGTCATGAGTCATCCATGCCAGCCGCAGTTGACGCTATAGTCAACTCCCATTATATGGATGACTACATCCAAAGCCTGCCCGACGAGGCCTCGGCAGTGCAGATGGTAAGAGACGTCACTAACATACACAAAGAGGGCGGGTTCGAGATCCGCAACTGGACCAGCAATAGCATTACCGTGCTAGACAGCGTGCAGAAAGAAACCTTAGGAATTGCAGCCGTAAAGTTCAAAGTTGACCAACAGTTCGAAGGTGAGCGCACGCTTGGACTTTTGTGGTACCCAGGCACGGACGAGTTGGGCTTCGATGTCTCGCTTAAACGAATTCCTGAATGTATAATTCGACACAAGAAAAGGCCAACAAAGAGAATAATGCTACGTGTAGTGATGTCGATATTTGACGTATTTGGGTTTTTGTCGCCTTTTATAATTCAAGGTCGAATTATGCTTCAGGATACATGGCGTGTAAATCTCGGTTGGGATGACGACATTCCAAATGATATTTATAAAAAGTGGTGCGAGTGGATCGAACTACTTAAGATTATTGATAAAATTCGCGTGCCTAGGTATTATTGTCGTAGCACTGCGAGTGTCAGCGAGTCGTCTGGTGCTAGCGCGCGCGCCCCTCCAGAACCCGCTTCTACGATTGCTGCGAGCGCTACGGCAATCCCGCCATTATTTTTAGGTACTTACGCCGCTGCGGTCGACACCAGTGCTACGAAGAGTGCTACGCGCTGCCAGCTGATCGATGCAATGAATTCGATTTATACAAACTTAGAACTACATGTGTTTAGCGATGCTGGAATAAAAGCAGTGAATGCGGTTGCATACTGGCGCTGGTATGAAAAGGCTAAAATAAAGGTCGCATTTGTAGCCAGCAAATGTAGGGTCGCGCTGGTAAAACCCCTAACTGTGCCTCGCCTAGAATTGCAAGCCGCGTTACTAGCGGCACGGTTGGCGGACACTATTCAGAAGGAACACAAACTGTCTGTCACACGGCGTTATTTTTGGTGCGACTCCACCACAGTGTTGCATTGGTTAAACAACAACACACGCAACTACAAGACATTCGAAGCAAATCGTTTGGGTGAAATTGACGACCTTACTAGCGTGTCGGAATGGAGATATGTGCCTACGAAACTAAACGTGGCGGATATAGCTACTAGAGAGGTATTCAATTACGAATTATTTTTAAACGACTGGTTCAAAGGTCCTCAATTTCTACACTTGAACGAAAGTTCTTGGCCGGTAAATTTTTTGGAGCCTGAAAGTAAAGAGGTGTTTACTGGATTTGTAAGCACAACCGATCCAGAAGGGAGTAACTTACCTGTACCTAATCCAGAGAGATTTTCATCGTGGCTACGATTGTTAAGGTCCACTGCTATTGTCCTAGAATTCGTAAGTAGATGCAGAAAGCTCACCCGCGACGACGACGAAGCGGCGACAATGGAGCGAGCCGAGCACCTGCTGCTGCGACACGCGCAGGCCGAGACCTTTGGCAAAGAAGTCGCCGAGATCAAAAAACGTAAATTGGTATCGCGGGATAGTAGGTTACTTACCTTATCTCCGTATTTGGATGAAGATGGTCTCCTACGTGTCGGCGGCCGCATCGACGCTGCTCTTGGAGTGGCACTGGAAACAAAGAGACCGCTTATCCTCGACGGGTCACATCCGATGACGAGGCTCCTTGTCCGTCACTACCACGTGAAGGCTGCGCACGGTCACCACGAGTCCGTTGTCAACGACCTGAAACAGAAATACTGGGTAATTAAATTAAGACCAACGGTAAGGTATATTGCATCGCGCTGCATGCTTTGCCGATTAAGGAAAGCTAAACCGCAAATCCCAAGAATGGGTGACCTGCCGCAAGCGCGCATGGCCCACCACCAGCGTCCATTTACTTTCACTGGAGTTGACCTGTTTGGTCCCATGGAGGTCGTGGTGGGTAGGCGCCGCGAGAAAAGGTATGGTGTTCTTTTCACGTGTCTTACGATCTGCGCGATTCACGTAGAAATAGTACATTCACTTACCTCAGACTCGCTTATGATGGCCCTCCGCAGAATGGCATCAAGGCGCGGCTGGCCACGATATATTTATTCGGATAATGGCACCAATCTGCGAGCTGCTGATAAAGAGTTAAAGAAGTCTATTCAAGAGTTAGATAATGGCATCTTAAAAACTGAAGCCGTCAACAATGGTGCACAGTGGACTTTTATTCCACCTAATAGTCCACATTGGGGAGGAGCGTGGGAACGCCTTATCAGGAGCGTTAAGACTTCCCTGCGCGTCATCCTTAAGGAACGCGCACCACGGGACGAGGTCTTAGCGACGCTGCTGGCTGAAGTCGAGAGCATCGTGAACGGTCGCCCTCTGACTCACGTCTCCGTCGAGCCTGGTAGCTCCGAAGCTCTTACCCCAAATCATTTTCTGTTAGGCTCTTCGTCGAGCTTGCCCACACCTGGCGTGTTCGACGACTCTGATTTAACTTTAAGGAAAAGGTGGAGAACGGCCCAAAGGTTGGCCGACATGTATTGGAAGAGGTGGCTAAAGGAGTTTTTGCCACAACTGCTGCCTAGGAGGAAGTGGCAGCAAGAGCAGAGGTCCCTCCGCCCAGGTGATCTTGTGCTGATCGTGGACCCTGATTCGCCACGTAATGTCTGGCCTCGAGGTATAGTCTCAAAGATCTTTCCAGGAAGGGACGGGCGAACGAGAGTCGTCGAGGTCTCTACTCAACGTGGCGTGCTGCGCCGGTCGGCGTCGCGCGTCGCTCCCTTGCCTTTGGTAGAGGAGTGCTAAAGCACTGGGGTGGTCTATGTTAACGACGCGCTCACCTGTACTAGTTCTACTTACGTAGGTTATCGGTCAACGCTGGTCAAAGGCCAGTCTGCCTGCATCCGTCGGCGTAACCGCGCGTCGCTTGTTAATTGAGTCACGTGACCCTAGGCTTAGCAAATGTACCTCGTGTAACCTTTTAATAATATTAGTTTCCTGATTAAAGTCAGTGTTAAGTGTTGTTACGTGTTTTTATTGGAACCAGCAACCCACCACCTGCATATGACCATCCAGTGGTTTTCACCTAGATATAGCTGAGTACAGTCAAGGAAATTGATTCCTAGACCTCTTTAGACAATGCCACAGTGACGTAATCAATCAAAAAGTACGATTCTTATGATCGAACTAGCGACCCGCCTTCGCTTCACTTCGGTTTATGTGAGTATAATATATAACCTTCCTCGATAAATCGATGGCTCCACCGAATAAACGTGCAAGGGTTAATACCGTAAAAAAATTTTTTTGCTGATTTTGTTTTCTGTGGTTGTAATACACCCCCCCTAATTTTTTGAGGGGGTATGCTTATTATTTTTTGATTTATTAAAGAAAATATTTTTATTCTACGGAAAATATTATCAGCGATGCCACACGAATATTGGTACTCTCACTTGTTATAGAAATTACAATCCATCATCTAAACACGAATAAACGTGCGTGAACATAAAACACGTTTTTTCACATTGTTACTAAACTTTAAATTTGTGTAATATTTTGATGCACGCTTTTTCGTGTTATGGACGATACGAGTTTTTAGGGTATTGTTTCTTGCCGTATAATTTTTATATAAAAGTTATAGTAACAAGTGTTTGCTATTTAATAAATAATACTCAGAATTTGTAATAACCGTTGCAGCATGGAATTTTCTCTATGTGATATTGTATTAATTCAAATACGAATATTCACTGATAATATTATGAGCGTCAAAATTTGTTTAACGTGCTTAGACTATCTTCGCACCTTTGATTAAAACGGCAATGGCTGCTTAGTCAAAGACGGAGAGGGACAGGGACAGGGAACAGCGGCGTGTGACAATTGCAACTAGGTGGGCTCGCTCCCTTAACAAGGTCAGTAGTGCGTAACGTGATAATTGTGATGTTACAAATCAAAACAATAGGTTAGTGACAATAAGTGGTGATAATTAAGTAGTTCAGTGTCGTTAAAATTAGTTGTTTATATCCAAAATGAAGAGAGCAACAACGGCTGGTTCAGCTAGGTGCAAAAGAAAATGATAAGCGACGAATCTGGAAAAGGTTGGTTTTGAAAATATTTAATTTTGTTACAAAGACAAACAAAAACAAACGAAAGAACTTACAAACTTACTTAAAACTACACTAATCTAACAAACCGCTACCAGTGGGCATTGATCCTAAAATGCTGGCAGCATTGCCTCGTTGAATGACAATGCCAATGCTTTGTGCCAAGTACAGGCCAGCATTTTTGTCACGGGTTGCGTCGATCAGGCGCTTTGACATACTTACCTTTAAAAGTACGGTGTGCTCCTGGTCCCCACGGTCCTAAAGTTTCGACCCCAAAAGGCTCAAATATGTAACTTCTATCAAGTTGACTGTATTTGCGCCTTTTGAGGGTCTCCGCTGATTCTGTAGCGAAACCAGCCCTAGTACTTGTTCCGGGAAGGTGCCACGCCAGTGGCATCCCAAACCAACGGTCGGCCCGACTTCCACGGAATAAGAGTCATCCCATCAGATCTTTTACCATCATCGCGCATGAGACCATTTGGTTCCAAAATAGCCGCGCAATTGGCGGTGGTAAAAGCCCGACGGAGGACATCATTAATGCTGGAGTGACTTCAGCACTTCGCGTACAGCATAGACTGTGGTGACAAGCCTATCAACGCTGGCGCCACACTGGCAGTGGTGGGGAGCACAACATTGTGCACGCAAGCGGAGTGAGGGTTGTAACTCTAAATGTTGATGAATCTAACAAAGTTCCTGTGTTCGGCGATGGAAGCGTCTGTAGCCACAAACCCTATTCCCACACTCCGACCGCTAGGAGACGGGCACGATCTGCGGAGCTGTTGCACGTTTGTAAAAGTTGATTCCGTACTTGCTCGCAGATCGGTCCGTCCCACAGCCTTCTCACTGAGAAGAAAGAGTTTTTGGGAGCTCGGAGTTTGGACAGGCTAAAGCCCACGTGTCTTGGGCCGCGTTGAAATGTGTTATGAAATAATTTGAAAAAGATGCGGAAAGAATTTTTGCAATTGCAAGGGCAAAGCGATTCGAGAAACCGACCTGATGCCTAAACCACCGGATCGCACAGGAAGTGAGGCCTGTAACCACTCTCGTTCATCTAAATGTATGTTTAAAATCGAAGCCAAAATGTTTTTTATGATGCTGTCAATTCTGTGTAATAGATCTGTATGCTTCCAGAGTTGACAATGCGGCTATAATAGGTAAATTTAGGAACAAAAAGACACAAACGAATAATTGTAAAAGCCATGTGTGTGTTAAATTTCGATAAGCGGTCTGAACATTGCAATTTTTTTTTAATATTCTCTTCGAAAAAAGGAGGTATAGATTCATCAAGAATAGGAGATCCCAGCAAATGAAGTGATGATCTGTTTACATTTTTAATATTGGGGGTCAAATAATTAAATTTTTGTATTACAGTTTCTTTTGCCACAAAATCTTCCGAAATAAATAGTTCACACTTTGTAAAATTTAGTTCTAGACCAATTACACGAAACTCTGCTATTAAAAGAGCGAGATCGTTAAAAACTGTATTACCATCTCCACCTAAAGTCTCATCATCCAAGTACCACACGTTGAACTTTGATTGCAGGCGTTGGATAATGAGGTGTATGGTGAGACTAAGAACAGCCGGTCCGAGAGGATCCCCTTGTTGGCACCCTACCGCTGAAGAAATTTCGTTGCCATTATACGTTAATTTTGATGGGAAACCGTAACATTGCCTAAGAAAATCGTACACATTTGGATTTTTGTCCTTAACCTGCGTTAGTAGGGCCCCTCTATCCACAGAATTAAAAGCATTCTTCACATCCACCTTCAGCAGCACCTCCCCACCATTTTGGTCCAAAAATGTACGGATAGAATAGACGGCGGCTTCACAGCCACCTCGCGAGCCAAACCCTAGTTGTATCGGCTGAAATAACTGGGAAAGCTCGGGCGCTATTTTTTTGCAGCAAATTTTAGCTGCGAGGCGGCGCGCGGCAATACGTTGTTCCGACTGCAATCGGTCTGATGCCGCCGTCCTTTATTTTAAGGGCACACAGGCTAGCACCATAGATAATCTCAGTTACCTCATCGCTTACTCGCCCAGACAGCAAAAGGTTGACTAAGAGCCGTCAGGTTCCTCAGTTTCCCCACAGCTACTGCATAGTAAATCTTTAAATGCTGTGGTGTAAAGGCATCTACACCACCCGCAGAGCCACTCGGGAAGGACATTACGGCTGCAGTCAGCTCTAGAGAGATAACTTTGAAAGCGGTAACTGGTTGATTTGTTGTGTATAAGACGAAATCCCGTTAATATATACACTAATTTCTAGTCAATACAAGATTGCTTACCTGTGGCTGTGTAAGAAAACAATTTAACCTATTTAGCGTTCTTTAGGTGTCGGTACCGAGGTTTCTATGTACCTATTAGGTACGGAACAGAAGTTTCTTTAATAGTCAGTCGGTGATCTCAGTTGAGTTCCTTCTTTATATTCGTTGATTATGTGCCTTAACATAAGGATACCTTTTTTGTTTTAAGAATTATAATTTTTCGTTTTTTAATTGATTAAGTACGTTTGTATTTTAAAGCTAACTCTTAATAATAAGAAGTTTGTTTAGCATTGAAAATAAAGAATCAAGGAAATTGTACTTACAAAACGATAATTAAACGCTTATAATTATTGCAAAGTATTTTTGCACAACATAAATCATATTACAAAATAGTGGGAAAGTAACTTGCCGTTTGAAACAATCGTATATATCTACCTAAAGAAGCATGCGAAAGGTTAATACACATCAAGGCAATAGTCTTGAATCTACGCAAAAACTAACGTTACCTTCCATTACATTTAAAGTAGACGGGCCTTATAACACGAATAAACGTGTAAACGTTTAAAACACAAATAATTTGCGCTTACATCCACAAGAATAAAAAAATAACATGCTTTTTCTCAATTTTCTTGGAAACGAGCATTTATACTTAACAATTGTTTTTTTATACAGATAGATTATTTAATTATCTATCTTTTTTACATACATCTTATATACCTATGCCGTCCCAGTTGTTCGTAATTACAGTTCTAACGTGTTTATTTTTTCCTCTAAAATCAGCTTTTTTCACATACACGTTTATTCGGTGGGACCATCGAAATGGGCTATCTAACACTGAAAGAATTTTTCAAATCGGACCAGTAGTTCCTGAGATTAGCGCGTTCAAGCAATCCAACAAACAAACTCTTCAGCTTTATAATATTAGTATACATATATTCAGATTCAGATCAGATTCAGATTTTATTACTCAGTGTAACACAGTATAAATTACATTACATGTCAAATTATATGCAGTTACATTGAGATCGTCAGAAATAGAATTAAATTATAATAGTAAAAATAGTAAAAGTCAACACAAAAACAAAGTACATTACAAAATAGAATAAAATAGAATAAAATAAAATAATAATAATTAAAAGTCAAACTAATTTACAAGTCAAGTTCCATAATACTCATTTACCGAATAGAATGGGTTATCCAACAAAAGATGGCAGTATTTACAGTGGCACTTTGACATAGTCTAAAATGGTCTAGGACTCTAGGAATCTATTTCCTTAACTACTTAGGGCGATGCGAGAACATTACAAAGCGCACCAATATGGAATGATGGCCGAAACACACTGTTGAATTGAGAGGCGAGCAGACGTGTTTGATTCGAATCTCGTATTACTTCCAACGACCAGAATTACACTGAACATCCGACGTGTTGGCGAGCACTGGCCCATCGTAAGTCGACACGATGCGTCGTGTCGTGTTTCAATCATGAATTTATACTAAAGGTTACACCTATTCCGAATGCCATGACAATAACAAGTACAGTCAACCAATTTGATTTCTAGGCCACTTTGGACTATGTTAAAGTGACGTTGTCAACCAAAACGTAAGAGACTCCCTATGATTTGGTTTACAACGTCACGTTGACAAATTCCATAGTGGCCTAGGAATCAAATTGGTTGACTGTACACCTGACTGTAATTGTCTTTAGATAGAGGATGGCATGGTGATGAGAATAGTGTTACCTCTTACTAGTTTATTGAACTCGGCTTTTCGTTTAAATTATTGAGGGACGCGAACATCATTTTGACTAACCAACTGACATTTTAAAAGAATTAATAAATAAATATAAATAAACCATACTGTTCTTAATATACTAACTGTGTCAAAGGCCCAAAGATGGCCGAAGTAGATACGTGAAGGATCGGCGGACCCCCGATATCGATGATGAATATTGCACTAGCTGTGGTTTCCCTGTCATATGGATCAGAGATCATCGTCAATACAAAAGATATATCGAATTTTCGAATCGATACATTCACACAAAGGCACGCCTTATCGAGACTCGTATATATCTATTACTAGCGACCCGCTATAGCTTCTCTTCGGTTTATGTTAGTATGATATATAGCCTTCAGCCTTCCTTGATACATGGGCTATCTAACACTGAAAGAATTTTTCAAATCGGTCTAGTAGTTCCTGAGATTAGCGCGTTCAAGCAAACAAACAAACAAATTCTTCAGCTTTATAATATTAGTATAGATTAGATAGATAAATATCCCCGATATTTCTTAAACAGTCCAACCAATTTTTATTAAAAAAAGAACAAAACCAAATTGGACCATCCGTTTAGAAGCTACGATGCTACAGACAGATAAAATCAAACGCATTATACCCCTTCTTTGAGTCTGGGGGCTTAAAAATATTCCTTCTTAACAATTAATTAGTCTTGACGATCATTTCACTTGCTTTTAAATTATCGATTATAAAAAAAACCTTAGAAAATACGCAAGAACTAAACTTTACAAAAGTATTTTGCAATACACAGTAATACTCGTATTAAGAAATCATACAGAAAAAACTACATCTAAAATGAACAAAAACCACATCTTAACTAACAAACCGCTACCAGTGGGCAGACACCCTTGCCCAGATGCACAACGGGTTTCTATTCATTTCGTTGTTAAAGCAATCGCGTCACCGGTAGTTTTTTTTTATGGCATAGAGAAGACACAAGAGCACACAGGCCACCTGATGGTAAGTGCAAACTGTGACCCATAGACATTCGTATTCACAAGACTGCAATGCAATCCTAAGACTGCAAATGCGTTGCCAACCCTGAGGACTAAGATAGAATGCATCTATGCTAGTCATTTCACCGGCTGTCGTATCCCCAAACCGGAACACAACAATGCGGTAGGTTAATGGATAAGATGGTGGTAGCGATCCGGACGGACCCTGCACAAGGTCCTACCACCCGCAAACGTGATGACGTGATACGAAAAGTCACGTGATCTACCAGTGACGCGATTGGTTTAGCAACGAAACGAATAGAAACCCTATTTAGCGTAGTGCATCTTGGCTAGTACCTCAGTTCCCAAAACGCTAGCAGCAGTACCACGTTTAACTTTCCGTCTCTTCACCAAGCGGTTCCAACGGAAGACCAGTGCTGGCTTTACGGCTAGCGCATGCTGAGTTGGGACCATTTCGCAACTCTCTGAGTCTTATTTTTTGTATCAATGTACCTAATGTGGTTTTGTTTTGTTGCGAATAAATGTCTCTTTATCTTTATCTTTTAATGGCATACTCGTAAAATAATTAGTTTGATTATATTCGTACGATGTCCTCTAAAACCCTATGTACAAGACCAGGGGGGTTATTATGACATAGCCATGCAGTTCATTTTACGGTGAGTGTAAAGGACGGAGCTATAGCAGTTACATAACTCTGTCCTTTTCTTTCAGCTTAAAATGAATGGCACAGATAGGTCATAATAACCCCACAGAGGATTCAATATAGAAATAAGTAAACTGAACGGAAAAGTTTTTCGAAAATAAGCCGTTAACAAACTTTGTAAGAGTATTGTGAAATAGACTTTGCTGCCTAGTTTGAGAGGTAAAGAGCTAATTGCGATCGATCCAGAAGCTCTGTTCATTCTGTAATCTGACTCTGTAGCTTCCATTAGCGACCACTTGCTGGTTCTCACGAGAACTGGAACATCCTGTACTTAACTATTCTATCGCAAAGTAAGAATCAGTTAAGGTTTTGTCAAAGAGAAATTTAGTTAGGTCAATAGTTAAGCCAAACTAAAATTCAATTATATGACATCGATCAGTAAAGAAACCGCAGTTTAAAAGTAAATTATATAACTCGTGGAACTCGTTTATATCGTTTTTTTTTTTTTTTTTTATTGCTGTCGACGGTCAAACAGGCAGACAGCCCACCTGATGGGAAGTGGTCACCGCCGCCTATGGACATTTGCAACACCAGAGGCATCACCAATGCGTTGCCGGTCTCGAAGAAATTTAATGATACCCCTTTTAAAAAGCCCCATATTGTAGCGCGTTGGGAAAGTCTCAGCAGGAAGCTCACTCCAAATTTGTAAGTACGCGCCAGAAACGTCCTAGAAAACCGGCGCGTAGTTGAGCGCATTGGCTCAAGAAAATGGGAATGAACACCCTTCCGATGACGAGAAGTGCGATGGTAGAACGAGGCAGTTGGCACCAGTCCAAACAGTTCCTCGGAGCACTCGGATCGTAGCTCAATACAGTTTTTCACTCTCTATTTCACCCCCTTAGGGGATGAATTTCAGGAAAAAAACTTTGCAATGTCCTTTCCCAAGATTCAAACTATCTTTGCACCGAATTCCACCTAAATCGGTTCAGCGGTTTAAGCGTGAAGAGGTAACAGACAGACAGACACACTTTCACATTTATAATATTAGTATGGATAAGCTTCTACGCAACTTCGTCCGCGTTCATTTCAACTATCATTATACCCTCGAGAACTAATTTTTTTTTCTGGATGAAAAGAAGCCTGTGTCTTATTTCCAAATTTCATTCAAATCCATCCAGTTCTGTTATTTGACTCTTAAGCTTCTATTAGCGACCACTTGCTGCTTCTCACGAGAACTGGAGCGGACTTACCTTTGCTTCTGCAAGACTTCATTTTTTTTCCAAGAAAAAAAATATAAGGCAAGCTTAGTCTAGGCAAAAGAAGTAATTTATATGGTTACCTAGGAAATGTTGTTATAAGAAAAATTCTATCCTCTACAAGGCCTAGACATGATTCGAGACAATTGAGACGCTAGCGTAAGCACCCTGACTATTAAAAGTGGAGTTTGCTCGGTCTGTGTGTCTTTTAAGGGTTCTGTACCTCAAAAGGAAAGAAAAGAACCAGGTATAGGATCACTTTGTTTGTCCAACTGTCCGTCTATCCGTCTGTCTGTCTTAATTGCATATAAACAATTACAAGAATGTTTGCATCAATGTAAATAATGTACATAGGCGAACTTATCCCATATGGGATCTCTTCCAGTTAACCTTGGAGTAGAATAAGCAAGGACAATGCCGAAGGATAGACGTATTAACAAAATTTCAGGAAATAACACATAGTACATACAACAGAGAAACAGGAAGGAAATAAAATATCTTCTTTAATAAGATACATACAAGGATAAATTATAATATACCAATAATTATATATACTACCACACAGTAGCGAAGCGTCCATACAACCCGATTCCCAGCGGCTTCCCTAAAAAATCCTATGCATAGAGTAGGTACCACTAGGTATACAAACAACAAAACGTAAAACCGAAAGTAACCCGGTGTACTATAGCTTTACCTTGTATTTATTTACCAAGCCGAACTCTATCACTCGCTCGCACCCATTTACTAACCTATGTTACTAGAAAGAAACAAGAACAATATTTTCGTATACACGCACACACGCTCAGTTACATTTACCTACGCGCGCTCGAACTTACACCCACAATTTTATTAAAACCGCCATACATGCCGGTGACTCAGCTCCGGACTTGCAGTAACACATTTAAACATTTTCCTAGCGCTTCCAAGTCGCACACAGACACAGCGGCACGTGAGACGTAATGAAAATTAGAGCGAGAAACCTCGCCACGGTCCGAGGTGACAAACCGGCTTATTTTATCGAATTTTAAGCTTTAAGTGCATGAATTATCTTTCTTTTCCCAAAGACGCTGTCGCCGTCACAAACGACCTTCGACCTTTAGTAATAATAATTTATTAAATAATAATAATAATTTGCCAGTTTGGCGCCATTACTTTCGCTTCGCGGCGCGCAAAGATGCACGGTGTTTCCATTAAAGTTTTTTTTGTTATTTATTATAATTGCCTAGTGTTTTGTTTTATGAAACTCAGTGAAATTTAGCTCGCTAAGCGTTCTGTGATTGTTGTTTATTGTTATTATAGTGTTTGGCAACTAGGTATCTGGCGTTTCTTGGCGACGACGGAGGTTTGTTTCAATTCCGCTTTTAATACGTTAGGTACCCTTAGGTTTTGCTTAAATCTATTTATTCAGGTTATATTCGTGGTTTGGTTTTTAAATATTGTCGTCTGTCTGTACTCAAAGTACAAATGGCTGCATTGGTTCAAATTGAGTGTTGTCTTACAAATTAGGTACTTACTTACTTAATGAACTAACATGTTTTTCAAAGTTATCCTTTGAAAATAAAAAAACATGTCATTAAGTTAGGACGCGCTCACCCAGATATAAAAATTGATTATAAGCGTAGAGTAGAGATACACCTTTTTTTGCTCCGGCTTGCCTATTTATTTACGTGACGCTTCGCCACTGCTACCACACATACGTTAACAGCAGTTAAAACCTACAACAGAGGTAAGGATCAACACTTAGACTCATCCTGTTGATTTAGCCACAACTTCCTTTATCCTTCCTTCAATGAACTGACAGAATGAAGATTAACAAATAAATATAATAATAAGGCAACGAGGGAATGTTGGATGGGGAAGGCCAAGGCGAACGTTCCACGATGAAGGACATAGTAAGAAAGGGCCAGGTCAGGAGACTTAACCGATGCACGTGTATGAAGATACCTAAAAGAGTGGAGGAAGTGAAGTATTTTTCTCTGGATCATGCAAGTCGAAAGTAGTTTCTGTCAACCAATTTGATTCCTATACCACTATGGACTTTGTCAACGTGACGTTGTAAACCGAATCATAGGAAGTTTCTTACTTTTTGATTGTCAACGTCACTTTAATATAGTCCAATGTGGCTTGATATGAAATTGGTTGACTGTACCAATAAATTCTATATTCTCGTGAATAATACCTGCCGACGCTCTCAAAATAAAAATAACCTATAAGCTATAAACACGCAGGTGTTCTATCACGTTTGATTGCCTTTTTACAGTCCGGGAATCGAACCCGCACAAATAAACACGATAATGTTTACGAGCCGCATAAACAAGAAGATTAAACAGTATTGGGAATCGGGAGTTTAAAATTTTAGTGTGTCGTAACCACAGTTCGACCATGTTTAAATAAACAATTATTTTTGCAAAAAAAATAGGTATGTGATTTCAATTTCACCGTTATATCTTTTAAATATCACAAATTAATTAATTGACCTAGTCCACTCACAATTGACCTAGTCCCAAACTGAGCTCTAGTTTTGTACTATGGGTACAAGACAACGATAAAAATACTTATATGGAAAAACATCCATCACTCAGGAACAAATATATTCGCGCTCATCACACTAATATCTGCCCTTACCGAGATTTGAACCCAGGACTGCTAGCTTCGTAGACATGGTCACTACCAACTAGACTAGCGCTTCGTCCTTTTGATGGAAATGGTGTTCTTACATGAATTAATATAAGTAATTAGGTGCTCAAATCATTTACATAACAAAAACTTCACATATTTCTACACCAGTAACAAAATGAGGAAAGGTCAAAAGCTAACAAAAGCCCGACAACCTTGATGCCCGAGCTTTTGTTCCATTGGGATAAACAGACAGCATGACAGATGAGCTTTTCGTGTTAATAGCCAGTGAAGCTCGCTGACTCCTGGACTATAATACTGCCCTCGTTAGAAAAAAAGCGTATGTCTCATAGAACCGCGAATGCATTAGTGACCTTATTTCTTAAGACAGGGGGTTCAATTTGATTTGACTATAAAATTGCACATGCCTCCTGTTTATTTAGGAGAGCAGAATAGATGGAGTGGAGCCACGAAGTCATTAATTTTTTACCCGACTGCAGCAAAAGGAGGTTTAAGTTTGACCTGTTTGTGTGTCTGACTCTATGTTTTCTTGTAACTACTCGACTCGATTGTGATAAATGATACATCATTACATTCGTTTTGATGATAGTCTAAGATCCGAATAGGGACGACCTTCACCAAGCTGATTATTCGATAAAAAGTATTAGCGTGTCAGGTTCACAAAATAAATAAACCTTTTTCAATCGGATATATCGACGAGTATCAAAATATGTTCAAAAAAAACTTGTTTTAAACCTGACGGTAAGTGGGATTTGATCTGTGATCCATAGACACTTGCATTCTCAAGAATACAAGCAGCCGATGAAATTGCTAGCAAAAATTCAACCTTTGTCTATGATGATAGATCACGCAACCGGTGAAATCACTAGCGTAGAGGCATTTTAACATAGTTCTTTATAGTCTTAGGATTGCAGTCTTAGCATTGGAAAAAACATATTTTAAGACGAAAAATAATAAGTTATTTTGCGAAACAGAACCGCTAACAACTGGGTAGTGATTCTCTCAACAACGACGGTCGGACGGACGGACGTCAGTGCCAACAAAACATATTTTAGCGCGTGCATTTTCTATTTAGCAGCATGGTTTCTGCCGATGGATCGAACGTATAAGGCTGCTTAATTGAAAATGCACGCGCTAAAATGTGTTTTGTTCGCTCTGACGGAACTACCTAAACTCGCCGCTGCGATACTGCTCGTTAGTCCGCCCAACCGTTGTTTTTGAGAGAATAACACCCCTGGTTTAGTAGCCACACCCTAATCGTAACGAGATAAGTGACTCCGTTTGGTTAAGACAGATCAAAGGACGGGAAAAATTCTTGATTGAGATTGTACCGTGTAGTAAACCGTTAAGACAGGTTTTAGTACTCTTTGATGGTTACTTTTTTAGCTAGCGTTTTTACAAATAGTTGTTAGCGTGAATGAGACTAGGTTATAGGTTAACATTACACATACAGTCAAGGGCAAAAATATAAATATACTTTAGTACCTTGTCTATTTTCTTCATATTTGAACTGCCATATATGAACTGTCACAGTGGTTAAAGTGACAAGGTACTAAAGTGTATACATATTTTTGCCCTTGACTGTACATATTACTTAATCTCATTGCAAGCTCTACATTTGAAGAGTATTAAAATAACTATAATACTTACTTACTATACTTGTATAAGAATAAGAATAAGAATAACTTTATTAATTTAAAATACACTGTTTACAAAAAAAATCGGATCTTGCGGACCCTAAACTAGGCTGAGCCTGTATCTTGGGATCCAGTGAACGGTGTGTATAGGTGAATAAATAATTAAATATATAGAAAATATCCGTATTTCACCAAAAGTCTATCCGGATAAACATTGCTGGGTAAATATCAGAGAAGATAAAAAAAACAATACTAATACAGAAGATCAGACAAAAAAGAAAAAAGAAAGTAAAGAGAAAAAAAGGAAAAGAAAAATAAAAGAAACAAAAATGGCAAAGAAAAATCAAGGAAAGGAAGAAAAAAAATTATACATTGATATAAACTATAAACAGAGACAAAAAACGTATTTTTCATCAGTTTTATCAGTACGATGCCACAATATCTGACGCTCTTATAAAGACTCTCTAGTTATAACGACGTGTCAGATATTTTTACACCCAAAGTTGGAAATTATATTATTGCTGGTGACTGTACCAATAGTTACTCAGTGCAAATAATAAAAAAAAAAAATCCGGGCTCGCAGAATCAATTAAACCCGTCCCATACCAATCACTTAGCCGCCGACCCTCAGGGAAATTACGGGAGATAAGGGATGAGTAGGGACCGCGCCGCATGTACCTACCAACTATGATATATGTCACGAGGATGAGACTGGACATTTCTCAATTAAACGTACATACACATACATGCCTTCACGCCCTTATTCCCAGAGTGGGGTAGGCAGAGCTACAGAATTACCTACAATTCTAATAAGTAGTTGTTAATTCTGTAACCACATTTTGCACAAACAGGCCAAGGTGATGTGCATCAAAGTGTAAAAAAAAAATTTACCAATAAACTTACGAAGTGGTTGTAAAAGTACAAGTGTTTTTAGAATGTGCGATAGAATAAATTCAATATATTG
Organism: Acleris laterana; assembly: GCA_963966035.1. Taxonomy (NCBI): domain Eukaryota; kingdom Metazoa; phylum Arthropoda; class Insecta; order Lepidoptera; family Tortricidae; genus Acleris; species Acleris laterana. The sequence continues at coordinate 1,525,033 of OZ014458.1, read as the reverse complement.
GTGCCATATGTAACATGTACTTAGTTTAGTAATGATAAGATAGTTTTTATAAGTGTCAGCATAATATTGTAGTGCCCGACAGGGTTTCATGGCAGAACGAAAATTGTACCTAAACACCATTGTACCTACCCAATTACCCATGGAATCAATGAATAAACTAAATAAACTGGATGTTTACCAGTGTATATTAGTGACAAGTATCTAGATTGGGTCTCTATTGATTGCTATAATTATTTTTAGTCATAATGTGTTTCAAAACATAAATTTCGCAAGTCATAATGCACTTTTCTCAGGACATGGTTATTTTTTCAGGATTTTTATAAAACTAACCTAACCTAACCTAACTAATCTACACGATAAACGTTTATCAAAAACTGTAACTTCAGCCTGAAAGAAGTTATGACCAAAAAAAGTATGACTAACAATACATTATGACCAACGATATGTATGGCAGTCAAAGGGATCTGATCTAGATTAGGTATGTAGAAAAAAAACCGGTCAAGTTCGAGTTGGACTCGACCACCGACGGTTCCGCATAATATATGACACGGTTAGCTCAATTCCAAATTTGGCCCGCATTGCATACACACCCTGATTTTTGTGATTTAATTAAAAGTGTATAGTTTTTAGAGTTCCTATAAATTGCACTTAACGAAAATCGAACCTGGATCCGCTAGCTTCCTAATATTTTAGAACGTGAAATTTCTAGTTTATAACATATAACTTCAACTCGAAGTTGCGGCAACCAGGCCCCCGTATATCATAACTTGTAGCGAGACAAGAATTATGGCGACTAAAAAGAAATTAGGAACATGGCGCAAGTTTTGTTGATAATATATTAACAGATTGTTCAGAGAAACTAGCCGGTTGAACTTAAATATAATTCGTTCTTAATATGAAGGGTAGATACCGTAAAACGGGGTGAATAGAGATTAAAGGGTGCGTAGGGATTAATGGGTGAGCAGGGATTCCAAAAGAATGATTGGGGTAAAAATAAATACCAACGTGTAGTACTTTGACTCCATAACGCGTGGTCCCACTACTTCGTCCCACTGCTCTATTCGCTTTCCTCAAAAATTCGCCAAAACCATTTTTATTCGGCAAAAGTAGATAGGTTAGGTTCGTTAGGTATCTTTAAAGCCCGAAGGGCAAACCTCAACCTCAAACATTGTAGCGCGTGCATTTTCAATTAAGCAGCCTTACGTTCGATGTGATCGGCAGTAAACCATGCTGCCAAATTGAAAATGTACGCGCTAAAGTATGTTTTGTTCGCACTGACGGGACTAGTTTAACGCCGCTGCGATTTTACTCCATCGTCCGACCGTCCGTTGTTTTTATGAAAACAACACCCCAGCCCAGCACCCTTACCATGAGTCACAATTAACGTACTCGATAGCGAGTCGAATGCTCTGTCGCTCGCAGACCTCGCATATTCTTATAGGATATGAGGGACAGAGCATTTGACTCGCTAGCGAGTACAGTTATTGTAACTTATGGTAGGAGTACAGGTTCAGTTCATCTCGAGGTCTCATAACCTTAAATCATTTGGTTCTCTATCGTTTGCCCGAATTTCTCTCTCTCACTTCCCATAACATGCATTTGCCATAGATAAACACACTCACTCACTCACTCTCGATTCACTTCAGAAATCGTGAACTATTTAGAATCGTTATACTAATCTAACCTAAATTATTGGGCTCTATAAGTGTCGGCATGTAAAAATGACATAAAATATTTATGGTTTCTTAAAAAATGCCTTTATGGAAAACAATTGAAGCTCAGGCAAAAGAAATGATACGAAATAGATTTGATATTTTTCGTTTGATTTTGCTTTGTTCCATATAACTAGATTATACATACATACATTAAATCACGCCTGTTTCCCAGAGGGGTAGGCAGAGACCACTTCTTTCCATTTGCTACGATCTTGACAAACTTCTTTCGCTTCTTCCACATTCATACATCGAGTCATGCACGCACGTCGGCTAATAGTATAGTAATAATTAGATTATAATAATATTGTAATGTTCAACATGAGTCAACATCCTTATTGTCATTTGACTTAGTAACTTTTAAGATTATTATGATGATCACCTAAGGTCTTTCTACGGCGCTGACATCACAGACCCAACTCAACTTGCCCCCCTAGCAAGCCTGGCTAAATTGGTATATTTCATCTTGTCGGATAATCCTTCCCATTAATAAGGTTACCTTATTGGCTCGCTGTCCACAGACTGAGAAATATCATGGCTTTGCTGTTAATCTAACAACAAGGTTTATCTGTGACAGTTTACGGACGACTATAATATTTCAGTAATATCAGTTGAACACGTTTTAGAGATAGAACCTTGCGCACGGTCCTAATCCTACCTACCGCCTAGCAGCAGTGTTCGCATTGATGTGTTCCGGTATGGGGAAGAACTCATCATGTCATCATGTCCTCCATACCGTGTCCGGTAACGGCGAATCCTGCAACTGGTCTAGTCCGGGTGATGTGCTCTAATGTGGCTGGCAAAACCGAATTTCGCTTTAAAAGTGCGGTTACAGGGTAGGCAGAAGAGTTGGCCAGCCGAGTCATATGTGTAGTTAGGAGGGCTTAGGTTGAGTCTTCCGTATATGGCGCTTTGCATCAAGGTCTTCAAGACGCTTTTGTTCAAATGTGTTCACCTTTGTGTGAATGTTTCGACGCCATTCCGGTCTGTGACTTGCAAACTCCTCCCATCTATCACTAGCGAGATCTACAGCTGCAAGGTTGCGTTTTAAGACGTCCTTGTACCGCAGGTACTGTCCGCCTTGCCTACGTCTCCCGCACGAGAGTTCGGAGTAAAACTACCAGTGTAATAACAAGTATAGAGACATTTCATCTTAGCCCTAAGGGTTGGCAACGCATTTGCGGTCTTAGGATTGCAATTTTAGATTGTAGTCTTAAGAATACAAATGCCTATGAGTCACAGATCCTACCACAAATTTTGCAAAAATATTCCGTTATTTTTCACTGAAATAACGACTTTAAAAGGATAAGAATAAGATCAAGAAGTATTTATTGCCACCCACAGACCACTTACCCTATAGACTCCGCATACAAAGGCGCCCCCGTAAGCCATGCTTATGCTCACAGAACACTAATTGGTTGCCATGGTTCTATTGGCGCGCACCACGACGCGCATTACTTGATTATTCGTTGACTTTGAACTAGCCAATCACGGTGCACTTTCCGCCCCCCGCGCCCCGCCATTTTGGCTTAATGAGATACTAGACAAACTGTTCTGAAGCGGGGTCTATAGGGTAAGTGGTCTGTGTTGCCACCCATAACCAATAAAGTACAAACATATTTTTTAACATAAAAAGGTGTGACAAAGGCACAGATTCAGCATGTGCTGCGAGGGCGGCGAGTTCTCGAGTCTCCAGAGCGCTGGTTTTCATTGCAGTCTGTCCCTTTCCGCACTCAGTCTAATTAAACAAAGTTTAACAGGTAGGTCAGATAGTATACAATTGAATTATAGTCTTAGATAAAAAAAAAACAGTTGTCAGATATCTTTGCCTCATACCAAAGTTCTAGGGGCCTAGTAGTGAAGACGTCAAGTTTTTTTTTTTTTATGGCATAGAGAAAACAAACGAGCACACAGGCCACCTGATGGTAAGTGGAAACTGTGACCCATAGACATTCGCATTCACAAGACTGCAATGCAATCCTAAGACTGCAAATGCGTTGCCAACCCTAAGGACTAAGATGGAATGCCTCTATGCTAGTGATTTCACCGGCTGTCTTATCCCCAAACCGGAACACAACAGTGCGTACACTGCTGTTTAGCGGTAGGTTAATGGATAAGATGGTGGTAGCGATCCGGACGGACCCTGCACAAGGTCCTACCATTCGCAAAACTCTAAGTTTCTAACTGTTAAGGTTCATGAGATACGACCTGCTGACAGACAAACAGCAGGCTTAGTCATTAAGTCACCCTTTAGATAGGGAACACAAGTCTCAGTATTTTGTTGATTAAATCTGTCTAATATTGTGATAATATTTCATCGACTATGAATCTCGTCAACATAACAATTATCATGGAACAATAACGTCTATGGCAGATGATTAATTGCTATATCTGTGGGAGGTTAGTCTTCCTACAGTGGTTTACAAAATTGTGAAACGATTGGAAGCGACAAGGTACAGAAATAGTTAGTTTAGTTTAGTTTATTTATTGCTTAAAACAATTACATTATAAATTACATTAAAATTTACATGCATTGATCTATGTCCGTCAAAAATTAAAACAAAATAAAAGTACCTGTAGAAGTACTTTTATTTTGTTTTTATACTAATACTAAGTCAAGCGATACAAATACAACCACAATTTAGGGAACCTATAGTTTAATGTCAACAAATTATTTAACTGAATAAAATGCATTTTCCAATAAGAGGTTCTTTAGTCGACGGTTAAAAGCTTCATCTTTTGATTCACATTTCAAATCAGTGGGTAGGTGCTCATAGAACGTCGGGCCGATAACACGCGGTTCGGAATGATCACTTTTTTATGATGCTGACTGTACAAACCAATACGAGACGGGCAAGGTCATCCATATAAAAAACAAGGGTCGGAATAGGTATTGCTAATTACCGTAAACTTGACGCGTATTCATTCATGCGTGAGTGAGATGGGGATACATTATCTGAATGAAAATGCAGCAGGTTTAGGTTAAAAATCACTACCTATTCCGACCCCTAATAATAAGACACAAGCTTATAAAGAAAACAAGTAGCTTTGGTCTAGCTTGACACTTCTTCTTAAACTTTTTTTTTCCTGCTTATTTCTTATATTTATTTATCATATAATGTTTATGTATTTTATCTATTGATATTTATAAAAAAATATTTTAGTGTTGTAGTTATTTGGCTATTCGTTGTAAATTAATTATTTCTCAATCGCTCAAAGGTTAACTGGAAGAGATCCCTTAAAGGGATAAGTTTGCCTTTGTACATCCCTGTTATATTTTTGTCTATTTTATAATTGTTATCTCTTGTCTGTACAATAAAGTGTTTACATACATACATACATACAAAACATGTAATAAGTGTTCATTTTAGTCACTATTGAAAACCCAGTTGGTTTATGTAATAGATGTCGAGCTCAGCAAGGATTGCATGATTTTTTTTCTCATAAAAGGTTAGGTTAGAGTTTGATATAATTGCATAAGTACACCTGCGTCATCGGGACGGGGGCCTGGTGATCTGTCATACAGGACCTCCTAGTACAGATACCAGGCTCTCACACTGGTTTCCAACTTCTTCTCCTGTTTCTTCTTCTTCTCTTCTCCTTCTTCTTCTGGTTTTTTGCTTCTTTTAAAATTCTTCGAGACCGGCAACGCATTGGTAACGCCTCTGGTGTTGCAAATGTCCATAGGCGGCGGTGACCACTTCCCATCAGGTGGGCTGTCTGCCTGTTTGCCCGTCGACAGCAATAAAAAAAAAAAAATTAGTATTGTTTACCTTTAGTATTGGTTTAATATGCTATAACGATTGTGAGAGTTAATAAAGACTTTTTCACTTCTCATGCTCTTAAAATGTTACTTTAGTCTTTGCGCATCGGGACTAAAACTCTTTATTAATCTCTAGGGACTAAGGTAATATTTTTTTAATTTATTTTGGAAACTCCTAAACAGCCAATAACTTTGTTTGTGAATGGAGGTTTATCGCCATTTTCAGTGATTGTCTTAATCAACATCTCATGTCATTATGGCTTGTTTTAGTCCCTTGTTGAACAATCTACTATTTTTTATTTGTATACCAAACAAGTCAGAAGTGGGATTAAATTGACTACCAAGTTCCTCATACATTGTTAGTTGGTGAGTCACAACTTCACAAGTGAGGTGAGTTCGACATTGAACTTTCGAGTTTAAGTGTAATTGAAAGTCAACTGGGTTAACCCAAGTCCCGTTCTCTATCTATATTAATAACAGCTTCATCTATTGAACTGGTTACTTTGTTACTTTAATTAATAAAGATGGCGCGGGTTCCATTCCCGGCGCCAACGATCCGCCCTCGCTTCGCTTCGGCTTATGCCAGTTTTCAGTAACACCTGTGCATAAAACAGAATTTATTATACATAAAAACCTTCCTCTTAAATTACTCTGTCTATTAAAAAAAACCGCATCAAAATCCGTTGCCTAGTTTTAAACATCTAAGCATACATAGGGACAGACAGCGGGAAGCGACTTTGTTTTATACTATGTAGTGATGATAACAACCTTCCTCTTGAATCACTGTATCTATTTAAAAAATCCGCATAAAAATCTGTTGCGTAGTTTTTAAGACCTAAGCATACGTAGGGACAGACAGACGGGAAGTGAGTTTGTTTTATACTATGTAGTGATTATGATATGACATCGCAGCTAATGTTGTGTAATTATTGTGAAAAATTAACACAAAACAAGAACAAGATAGAATATTTTTTTATTATTAACTAAGGTAGAAGGTTATAGAAGTTTATCGTAAGTATTTTAGAATATTGTCTATCTCTGTGCTAATTTTGATCGAGATCTGTTCAACTGTTCCGGCGTGATTGAGCAACAAACATACGAAATTTCCCAATTAGAATATTAGTAGGAAAAATATCCCTTAAGGGCTCCGTGCAATAAGAATAAGACATCTTAGCACATCATGGCATCTTCATGACTAGCATAGAGGCATTCCATCTTAGTCCTCAGGGTTGGCAACACATTTGCAGTTTTAGGATTGCATTGCAGTCTTGTGAATGCGAATGTCTATGGGTCACAGTTTCCACTTACCATCAGGTGGCCTGTGTGCTTGTTTATCCTCTCTATGAAAAAAAAAACTTTTTTAATATTATAAAGCTGAAGAGTTTGTTTGTTTGTTTGTTCGCTTGAACGCGCTAATCTCAGGAACTACTGGTCCGATTTGACAAATTCTTTCAGTGTTAGCCCATTTATCGAGGAAGGCTTTAGGCTATATTATCATACTCACATAAACCGAAGCAAAGCGAGAGTGGGTCGCGTATAACGTAGTAAATAATATGGTTGCAATAGGGGTAAAAACGCAGTGGAACAAAGGCTCAACAAGTAATAAGTATAAGAGATGAATAATGAGAGCAAATAACAACCTCCAATGTATATAATTTACTGATACTTCTGTGTTTTTTTCAGGTAAGTTGAAAGCGGCAGCCATTTGTGAGTACACAAACAATATTGTTTTTTCTTTTCTGTTCTGATTATTACGGGGAGGAAATTAAACATGAAGCCGCTGAAAAAAGAGGGTCCCACTAATGAACGTTATTAAAATCGATTATTAAGGATCGCTTATAATGAGGCAAAAACTGGGAGCGAGTTAAAAAACGAGTAACGGGTAAGGGATACGTTCGCCCTTGTACATTACTTAAATAACAGTGTTGTAATATTTATATTTTTTGTGCAATAAAGAGTTTACATATACAGGGTGTTGGCAGTCGGGTGTAGGGGTTTTAAGGGATGATAGTAAGTTGGGGTCATTCTGAACATTTTAGACCACATTTACTATTATGCTAAGTTTCACGGTTTCCGAGATATTGATCATTTTAATAGGATTTTTTTCTTTTTCCTTATGTCCGTAATACGTAAAAACCCCTTAATTCAAGTATTAATTACAAAAAAAACAGTGTTTTTTTTAAACAAGGTTCGCCAGTCTCTCAAAGCAGAAGATAACATTTTATTATTTTATCCTACTTGATTTACCTACTGAAAAAAAGCGTCAAACAGAATATAACTCATTTTTCCACATAAATTCTTATCGGCCCGTTCGCGAGAATAAATCTTGGACGCCATTTCAAGTTTCAAAAGATTTATACGGGCCTATTGACAAAGTATTGGAGGCGGCGACTGAATTTTAATAGGTTTTCCAAAGAGGCATTTTAACGGAGAACATTGGACCTTGGGCGTTCGTTAGAGAGAAACTGGTGGACGCGCCACGGAAAAACAATCAAAGGTATACTCGTATTCAACGGGAGAGCATTTTATCACGTAACTTTTTTGTTCATAATCATTTAGGTTTCATAGAATTTTTATTCATAATTTTTACTATCGCTGCAATCGTAAACTTTTCAGCAGTTCTCAAATATTCAACGTTAAGGCTAGGTTAGGTTAGGTTTGATTTATAAAAATCCTGAAAGAGTAACAGTTACTAAAAAAAATACGTTACGATTCGATGATATGACTTAAAACACTTTATGAGTAAGAAATATTATTAGAGTAAATACATACATTAAATCACGCCTGTTTCCCAGAGGGGCAGGCGGAGACCACTTCTTTCCACTTGCTACGATCTTGACAAAATTCTTTCGCTTCTTCCACATTCATACATCGAGTCATGCACGCACGTTGGTTTCGGGTACTTAAGATTCGGCCCTTTTCTAGTATTTCTCTGTAAATGTGGACCCATAATTCTGCATATCGATCCCCAGTTTCGTTTATTCTTCGGAATAGGGGAGGAGTAAGATTATACGATGGCCTAAACAGTGGCAGCAGCATGACAAGCGACGCGTCGTACTTAAATAAGTATCTAGTATGATCGATCTCCTCAAAAATCCAAAGGTCATCTGAAAAGAAAAACCACTACTGAATTACGCCGCGCTGGCCTAGTGGGCAGTGACCCTGCCTACGAAGCTAGCGGTCCTGGGTTCGAATCCCGGAAAGGGCAGATATTTGTGTGATGAGCGCGAATATTTGTTCCTGAGTCATGGATGTTTTCTAATGTATTTAAGTATATATCGTCGCTGGAAAGCAATAATGCTGTAACCCGCTCCAAGTACGAAAATCGTTTTTTGGCATATTCTTATAGCATTTTTTTTTCTGCGTCGATTGGTCTAGGTCTCGTGTTTCTACGATGATAAATAAAAATTATACAGCATAGGTTTTTTGTGATATTTGGATATTTGAAGAAGAAATAAGTGTCGTAACCCGCTTAAAATCCGGTGTTTTTTGTCAATATTGGACTTACAGCAAAACAAGGTAAGAAACTTCCTGTTTTTAACGTTATACAGCGTTTTTGCTTTCCAATTTTTTTTAATCATGCTATTTACAGCATTTTTTTGGGTTTAATTTAAAGTCGCACGGCTACATACAGCAATTCAAACGTGTTATTTTTCCTATTTCATAGCAGTTATGACATTTTAAAGGACGCGACTTCACAAGCACTGGATGGCGTTACGACATTTCCCCCCTCCCTCACCTCATGCAGCACGCGGCATACGGCGGTTTGTAGTGAGTGCGTGTGCGTCGGAGAGAGCGGATTGAAGTGCAGTGCATTATATTGGACTCACGGGATCGTGACTAAATTTTGTATTATTTAACAAATTGATAATTTATAAATGCGAAAGTAGTTTTTTTTATAATAATAATTACATTTTGAATGTAGGTTTTCTTCCACGAAGTAATTTAACTAAAATCAATAGGTGTTAAATTCAAATTCAAATTCAAAACATTTATTTCGGGTAACATGACCCATATTGGTTAGTGTGCACTATTATCTTACTGTCTAAGCCATGGTATTTAAGCACGAAGATTTATTTGAATTCTATATCAATATAACTTATTGAATGACAATTTTCAGTCAAACTAGAGTATTAATAGTACACGGCTGTCATCGTGTCCTGTGTCATCGTGTAATAAAACGATACTCAAAAATGTCAAACTCTTTGGCAATTCCATTGGTTAGTTATAATTATTTTAAAGAATTACATTTTCTTGAATAAAGGTATGTTTTATTAAACGTGTTTCTTTTAAACGCCTACCAAGCAGCTTAATATTGTACGTACAACATTTTATTAAACCTTGTTTTTTTTCCCAAAATCCTGTTACAGCAAGACTGTAGTCGTATTTTTTTAAAATTGTAAGTGTTTTTTGACCAAAAACGTTTTAAACGGTTATGATTTATTTACAGCAGTTTAAAACACCTGTTCATTTGGTTTTTAAATAACGTCACCATACATTTTTCTTAAAGGTTACAGCATTCTTTCGGGTAAAAAAAAAAGAAAAAAATGCTGTAACCGTCAATAAGTACCTTTAAACCTTGTTTAGATCAAATTTGAGTATTCAGTTAAATAAAAGCATATATTTAAATTATTTTTTCAAAAGGGGGTCAAAAAACCTTCTACCGTTTAGAACTTATGATTTTTTTTAAAAAATTAATTCAGTAATTTGGCTCTAGTGTAAAATTTGAATTTTGAGGGTTACAGCATTATTGATTTCTAGCGACGTATTTCTCTATATAAGTATTTATATCGTTGTCTATTACCCATAGTACAAGCCTAGAGCTTAGTTTGGGACTAGGTCAATTGGTGTGAGATTGTCCCCTTATATTTATTTATTTTTAAATCGGACTAGAAGCTTTAAAAAAAAGTTGTGGCAGGTTTTTTTTGATTGCAGCATCGCCATTTCGTGTTCGCGGATTAATGACGTGACTGAATATGTTATCTCAATGTATAAACATAATTATCATCTGGTAGTATTATTGAACTAGGTTTAGTGTCGTGGGCTCTTACCCCCTTAATTATAAACGTGGAATAAGCTTGGAATTGTTTATGCAATGCTTTGTCCTTATCTGTAATTGTGACATTTGCATCTGACAGAAAGTGACAAAGCATGGTATAAACTATGTCAAGCTTATTCCACGTTTATAAGGGGGTTAAATTTAAAATATAGCATTGTTGTCGTCGAATGATTGTTTGGTCTCAAAACATCGTTTTTACTAGTTTTGAAACTTGTTGAGGCCGTTTTAAAAATAAATAAATTTAAAAATAAGTTGAGAAATTGTTTCTTGTATACCCTTTATTATTTCACTTTTTTTACAAGCTTTTATCATCTTTCAATGTATGTATGTAAGGATCAAATCTTGTAAGTTAAATTTGACCCACTTTCCGGTTTAGTTTAGTTCTGGTGACAATACTTACATTATTATTACATTAATCACTACATAGTATAAAACAAAGTCGCTTCCCGCTGTCTGTCCCTATGTATGCTTAGATCTTTAAAACTACGCAACGGATTTGGATGTGGGTTTTTTTGATAGATAGAAAGATTCAAGAGGAAGGTTTTTATGTATAATAAATTATTTTTTTATGTACGGGTGTTACAAAAAACTCACATAAACCGAAGCAAAGCGAGGGCGGGTCGCTAGTAGTGTTGTTAAGTAAATAAAGTTTTTTTTTTTTTTTTGTATTATAGTACCATCGAGCTGATCTGGTGAATGAGACTCAGGGTGGAATACGAACTGCTAAATTACACATGACATGATAAACCCATATTGGTAGGACTTTTTAGAATTGTCTTGACGAGTAGATGACGACAGTGCAAAAAATGTACAGTCGACAACAAAAGGTTGTCCCAAAATGTTTTAATTTGACAGAAACTATTACACACACATATTTTGAACAACACAATATTGAAAAAAAAACCCGCTTTTTTTAAAGCTAGGACAGACGGACGGGTATGGAAGGTACGGAACCCTAAACGCTGCCGGGTTTTTAAAGTTTGCTTTGTATTAGACATTAATGGCGGCCGAATGTACGAATACAATGCCTGTTTCTAGAGACAAAGTAAAATAAAGCACCAAAATCCAATCGAAAAGTTATAAAGACTCAAGGCGCCTCCGATGCTTAAGTTGATTTTGTTTCGATTCGTGAGTTATACTCTTTCTTCTTAGCCAATAAGTGGTATCCCAAAGTCAATAATCAAAGCGCTTTTAATTTTATTACTTTAGTTATAAGGTTTATATTGCTATTGGGGTTTTATCGCAGATATAACCTTTTGGCTTAGCAGGGCAGTATGGCGGACAATTTGTTTCGATTTTCTTCGCTATTTACAAGGTTCTATATTTGAACCGACTTCGAATTTAAAAACGAAAAACCGCTTTCAAAATCGCAAAAAAATACTTCTTTTAAAATGGTAGGTACCTAATAGGATAGTCCCACTGTTGTCGCCGGCTACATTATTTTCAACAAAAAGCTGACGACACTGTTGGACTAACCTATTATGCACCTACCATTTTAAAAGAAGTAACAAAATCTATGGTACTATATTAATGTGCAAGTGCCATCGTAACATTGCAGGATTGAGATTACCATCGTAAGATTGCATAGTCTTGAGATTGCCATCGTGATATTGCAGTTTTGCGATTGCCATCTTAAGATTTCAGTCTAGAGATTGCCATCGTAAGATTTCAGTCTAGAGATTGCCATCGTACGATTGCAGTCTAGAGATTGCCATCGTAAGCTTGCAGTCTTGTCATTGCCATCGTACGATTGCAGTCTAGATTGCCATCGTAAGATTGCAGTCTTGACATTGCCATCGTAAGATTGCAGTCTAGAGATTGCCATCGTAAGATTGCAGTCTAGAGATTGCCATCGTGAGATTGCAGTCTTGACATTGCCATCGTACGATTGCAGTCTAGAGATTGCCATCGTAAGATTGCAGTCTAGAGATTGCCATCGTAAGATTGCAGTCTTGTCATTGCCATCGTAAGATTGCAGTCTTGACATTGCCATCGTAAGATTGCAGTCTTGTCATTGCCATCGTAAGATCGCAGTCTTGAGATTGCCATCGTACGATTGCAGTCTAGAGATTGCTATCGTAAGATTGCAGTCTTGTCATTGCCATCGTACGATTGCAGTCTAGAGATTGCCATCGTAAGATTGCAGTCTTGACATTGCCATCGTAAGATTGCAGTCTAGAGATTGCCATCGTAAGATTGCAGTCTAGAGATTGCCATCGTAAGATTGCAGTCTTGTCCTTGCCATCGTAAGATTGCAGTCTAGAGATTGCCATCGTAAGATTGCAGTCTTGACATTGCCATCGTAAGATTGCAGTCTAGAGATTGCCATCGTAAGATTGCAGTCTTCACATTGCCATCGTAAGATTGCAGTCTTGTCATTGCCATCGTAAGATTGCAGTCTTGACATTGCCATCGTAAGATTGCAGTCTTGACATTGCCATCGTACGATTGCAGTCTTGACATTGCCATCGTAAGATTGCAGTCTTGACATTGCCATCGTAAGATTGCAGTCTTGTCATTGCCATCGTAAGATTGCAGTCTTGACATTGCCATCGTAAGATTGCAGTCTTGTCATTGCCATCGTAAGATTGCAGTCTTGTCATTGCCATCGTAAGATTGCAGTCTTGACATTGCCATCGTAAGATTGCAGTCTTGACATTGCCATCGTAAGATTGCAGTCTTGTCATTGCCATCGTAAGATTGCAGTCTTGTCATTGCCATCGTAAGATTGCAGTCTTGTCATTGCCATCGTAAGATTGCAGTCTTGTCATTGCCATCGTAAGATTGCAGTCTTGACATTGCCATCGTAAGATTGCAGTCTTGACATTGCCATCGTACGATTGCAGTCATGAGATTGCCATCGTAAGATTGCAGTCTTGTCATTGCCATCGTAAGATTGCAGTCTTGACATTGCCATCGTAAGATTGCAGTCTTGACATTGCCATCGTACGATTGCAGTCTTGACATTGCCATCGTAAGATTGCAGTCTTGACATTGCCATCGTATGATTGCAGTCTTGTCATTGCCATCGTAAGATTGCAGTCTTGACATTGCCATCGTAAGATTGCAGTCTTGACATTGCCATCGTACGATTGCAGTCTTGACATTGCCATCGTAAGATTGCAGTCTTCACATTGCCATCGTAAGATTGCAGTCTTGTCATTGCCATCGTAAGATTGCAGTCTTGACATTGCCATCGTAAGATTGCAGTCTTGACATTGCCATCGTACGATTGCAGTCTTGACATTGCCATCGTAAGATTGCAGTCTTGACATTGCCATCGTAAGATTGCAGTCTTGTCATTGCCATCGTAAGATTGCAGTCTTGACATTGCCATCGTAAGATTGCAGTCTTGTCATTGCCATCGTAAGATTGCAGTCTTGTCATTGCCATCGTAAGATTGCAGTCTTGACATTGCCATCGTAAGATTGCAGTCTTGACATTGCCATCGTAAGATTGCAGTCTTGTCATTGCCATCGTAAGATTGCAGTCTTGTCATTGCCATCGTAAGATTGCAGTCTTGTCATTGCCATCGTAAGATTGCAGTCTTGTCATTGCCATCGTAAGATTGCAGTCTTGACATTGCCATCGTAAGATTGCAGTCTTGACATTGCCATCGTACGATTGCAGTCATGAGATTGCCATGGAAAGATTGCAGTCTTGAGATTACCATCGTAAGATTGCAGTAAGTAATTTACTTTTAATATTTCCTTACACTGCTATACAGCTCAACTCAATATAAATAGCAATCGAAAGAAAATTGTTGAAACTCGTCCAGCAATCCCTTGCTTCACGGCCTCTGCAGTAATGTACTATTCTTTCTTTCTTCTATGTTTTATAAATCATTCTTCCAGAAATCCAATAGAAAACTTTGATAGACGAAAGCCGCTTCAAATCCTAAGTTGATTTCGTTTCAATCTGTGAGTTATGGCGAACAATCTGTTACTGTTTTCCTTCGTTATTTCTTAACAAGGTTTTGTCCGTTTCAACAATTTTCTTTCGATTGCTATTTATATTGAGTTGAGTTTTTTTTTATATTGTTATACTGTTAAACGGGGTGAGTAGGGATTAAGCCGTAAGTTTTTTTTTTATGGCATTGAGAAGACAAACGAGCACACAGGCCACCTGATGGTAAGTGGAAACTGTGACCCATAGACATTCGCATTCACAACACTGCAACGCAATCCTAAGACTGCAAATGCGTTGCCAACCCTAAGGACTAAGATGGAATGCCTCTATGCTAGTAATTTCACCGGCTGTCTTATCCCTAAACCGGAACACAACAGTGCGAACACTGCTGTTTGGCGGTAAGTTAATGGATAAGATGGTGGTAGCGATCCGGACGGACCCAGCACAGGGTCCTACCACCCGCAAAGTAAGTAAGTAGGGCTACAACCTAAAATGAAGCACATCATCATCATCATTATCAGCCGCAAGACGTCCACTGCTGGACAAAGGCCTTCCCAAGGTTTTCCACAACGATCGGTCCTCTGCTGCTGTCATCCAGCGGTTTCCCAAGACCTTTATCAGATCGTCGGTCCACCTTGTGGAAGGTCTGCCAACACTTCGTCGCCCGGTTCGCGGTCGCCACTCTAGAACTTTTCCGCTCCAACGGCCATCAGTTCTACGAGCAATGTGCCCCGCCCACAACACAGATTCAGTGGACAACAGCTCTTGTGAAATGGAAGAAATTATATCGGAAAACGAGAGACAGTTCTATACGGGCCATTGAAAAATGCGCATATTGATTTTTAAACTCTAGGAAATGCCCGAGTATAATGTATTTCAATATTACTGACAGCTACAAACGATAGCAACGTTTATTTCGACTCTACTAAGGTTTAAAATGCTTGCAGCTCGAAACTAGGTTAATTGTAGTCTTTCTAGGCTGGGAAACTGCCACTTGTGCGGAATATATTCAGACGCCATCGATTATGAATTCTGAGGAAGGATTCTTTGACTTAATGTACGTCTAATTGATTAATGAAACGGGGTAGTGATTCTCTTAACAACGACGGTCGGACGGACGACCGAGTAAATGTCCAAGCGGCCAGTTTAAGTAGTCCCGTCAGTGCGAACGAAACATATTTTAGCGCGTGCATTTTCAATTTAGCAGCATGGTTTCTGCCGACAGGTCGAACGTATGCTTAATTGAAAATGCACGCGCTAAAATGTGTTTTGTTCGCTCTGACGAGACTACTTAAACTCGCCGCTGCGATTTCGCTCGTTCGTCCGACCGTCCCACAGTGTTTTATAGAAGCCCAAAATGTGACATCCCCATTTTATTCCAAATTGCTGTAGTTTAGATCATTACAAATGCGAGACGAAAACTCCCGCGTTTCTAATATGTGTAGTTTTTGAGATATAAATTTTTTAAAATCTTGTTTTTGACGCCCGGAAATTACGAAAAATTGTCATATATTGCAAATTATTTAATAAACTTTTCTGCTGTTCAAAGTGTTGGATGAACCCTTCAAAGCCATACATTTAGAGGCAATTATGACCTCTCTAGGTGCATTTGTTACAAAGATATTAATTATTTTATTGATTTAGGTTTTTATTTTTTTCCTTCCATGTTCCGCCGTAGTAGGACGCGATATTTGTATGACAGCTTCAATATTATGTCTTCAATCTACCCTATTTTTTACAAAACCTAATTCCGTGGAACATTCAAGTAATCACCTAAACACTTTATATCCGGGTTATCCGGTCTCTAGGGTTGACACTTCGGTCTTTTTAATTTAATACGCCGTTTTCTCGGGATATTTATTATTTTTGGTTTTGAGTTCATATGGAAGAAAATGTGGTGCCACTGCTTCGATATCACAAAGACAAAAGAATATTAAAAAACGTCCCCTACCATCTGCCGCAATAGCATTATTGAAAGCACCACAGACTGCCTTAATATCATCACAGGATGAAAACATAACACCATCATCTGAATTTTGTCCAGACGACAGCTATTATGAGATGCAAGATGGGGCAGAGAGCCTGGAAGTAGAAGAAGACATTCAATGACTAGTCATGCTTCTTGTGTTCACTTGACTTGTCTTGTCATACACCCTTGGAAGCGTACGCGTACAGATTTTTTGACTGTACAAACAGCAAACTACAAAAATGAACAGGTACATAATCTTATTACATATGTGTAGGTTCCTAATAACGTTTTCTTTCACCACTCATAAAAAGTCCTATACTGTGTATATTGTGTAGATTTTATATCCAGTTAAATCCGGATATTGGTAGTGGCAGCCCTGACCGAAAATTTTAATTGACTGTAGATTAAATGTTCCATGGAATTAGGTCTTGTAAAAAATAGGGTAGATAGAAGACATTATAATAAAGCTGTCATACAAATATCGCATCCTACTACGGCGGAACATGGAAGGAAAAAAATAAAAACCTAAATCAATAAAATAATTAATATCTTTGTAACAAATGCACCTAGAGAGGTCATAATTGCCTGTAAATGTATGGCTTTGAAGGGTTCATCCAACACTTTGAACAGCAGAAAAGTTTATTAAATAATTTGCAATATATGACAATTTTTCGTAATTTCCGGGCGTCAAAAACAAGATTTTAAAAAATTTATATCTCAAAAACTACACATATTAGAAACACGGGAGTTTTCGTCTCGCATTTGTAATGATCTAAACTACAGCAATTTGGAATGAAATGGGGATGTCACATTTTGGGCTTCTATAAAACACTGTGCGTCCGTTGTTTTTGAGCGAATAACACCCCCGATAAAAACCATTTTAAATATAATTCTGCCTTCTAAGCTTAATGGCGATATCTCAAAAGGGTTTAAGTCGAGTATACTCCGTATATGTATGTACCCTTTTAGTACGAGTTAAGTCGACTTCTCGCTGGGCATAATGCAGATAGAAATATCAAAGTATTTAATGCATTCTGGCAAATAGTTTCATGTTTAAACAATGGCTAATATTATCACGTGCGTTTGAACTGCGTTCTAACGATCGTTAAACGTTGGTTTACGAGTGTACCACCGGCTTTACGATGAATGGGAGCTAACTGCCGTAATAAACCTTTGTGCATTCGGACGATATTTTGTATGTAACAAATGAAAATGGTTGTCGCGGTGTATTAAAATTTCATAGCCTAGGTATTATATTTTTCATCACACTTGCACGTAAACAGTATCTAAACATACAGGTTAACTTGGCCGTAATGCCCCATATAAAACCCTCGAGCTTTCTTTGTGTCATGAAACCCAAGATCGGTAAGTATTTTTTTTAATTTATAACACAGCACACAGGTCATGCAAGTTCAAACAAGGAGTTCACACGCAATTGAAAAATTGTCTAAAAATGTTATCTAATCAGGAATTTCATTGCAATCTGGCTACATTTTACATAAATACTCAACTAATGTTCTTAATAATCGATTTAAATCGTTTTTTGTATCAAACCGTCGTTTTTTTTTACCCTCCTTCAGGGCTGCATGTATACCTACGTAAGTATTTGCCCTTAACGTTTCTGAACGAAACATTTGTATAATCTGTGGAGCTTGCCCGCCCTCCGCTTAAAAAAAGTTCAAGTAATTAAAATAATAGTTGTGCTGACTTGTGTATTATAAGTTTTTTCTGCCCTATAATTTTATTTATTTACTCGCAAATGTGATGAAAAATATTGTATGTGTCACGGGCGGTACGGGAATTACGAACCTTGACTCAAAAAGCCCTCAGTCGAGGGCTTCTACTAGAGCCTCAATCGTAATTCCTTACTTACCGCCCTTAATACACAATGTACTATTATTGCGGTGGATAAAGCACCCGCCACTCTCGCACTAACGTACTGGTCAGAAAGCGACAGATGTTTAAAACACGACTGTAATAGGCTCGCTGGTATTCACTAGGGAATGCAAAGAACCGTTTATAACCGGTTTTAACCGGTTATTTTCATACAAAAACGTCTAATAACCGGTTAAATTGCATTCTCTAGTATTTACTAGGGGACAAACGTCCATGTCAAGCGAAGTCGAGCGACTTCACTTGACATATCTGGTCATTTTTCCTCATGTCCCTAAATTCATGTAATAATTCTTTTTTTTTCAATGTTTTCTTGCATGATTAGAATCACTATGAAAAGGAAGTTTTTAAAGATACATGCCAATTTTTTTTAGTAAACGCACAGAGTTACTTTCTCCATACTAAGAGAACCCGGCGTTAGTTTATGACTTATCACCAAGATAGGGAAAAACAAACTTTGTGCGTTTACTCAAAAAGATGTAATGAAAAAAAAATTGGCATGTAGCTTTAAAAACTTCGTTATTTCATAGTGATAATGGAACAAGACACCCTATGGGCTGATTTCTGCAACACGATTAGCCTAGTTAATAGGCACCCCTATCTACCAAGCTAGCTCAGTTTGGAACTAGGTCAAATTGTTTGAAATTCGCCTTGTTTATTTTTTTAAAAACTTTTACGGCTTCGTCAAAAACTGAGAAAGCACGAAATTATCCGACAAAAGCCGGTCGGCCTCTGCCTATGCTTTTAATGACTGGAAAGAAGACAAAATATATATTTCCCACTCTTCGCAGTCATATAAGGTGCTAACAAATTAGTTACGGATATTTTAAGTGATAATACTTACATTACATTCAAACAATTAACTTTTAACTGTAATTAAGAAACCTTTGTATATCATTTTATTGTTTTGATTTACCAAACAAAAAATATAAATTATAATTAATCTTTAAAATTATCACCCCTATTAGGTACCAGTCAAAATGTTTAACACTGTTTGTCAAAAGTTGTTTTTCGTAAATGTCATTACATTATGTTTCGGCGGGAAAACTGTAGGTTATTAAATACTAGCGTCTGAATGATAGTTTAAAGAGGTTCTAGAATGTCTAAAGAGGTCTCATTTAATTATCTTATTAACAGGGTGTTTTAACGTAGCAAATTTGTTTCCTAGTTTTCTCCAAAAAAACATAAGAATACCTATGATGTTTCATACTTAAATATACTCCGAGAACCGAGTACTATCAGCTGTATAAATATCCGTAACTAATTTGTTAGCACCTTATATAAGGTCGACCACTGGTGACTTTACCCTATAAGAGTTTTTGTCTATTTAATAGTTACGGAATATTTCTGTAACTGTTAGCATTCGCAGTTTGTAATATGTGTAACTGTCTATATCCACTGTGTATGATAGAGTCGAAAATGACTAGATGACCTTTGCTATCAAAATAATGAAGATCAATTTCGTTCAATGAAAACTGTAAGATAGTGAAATCGGTACAAACAGATGGTTTGGCAAAGAATCTATTCTAAACCATTGTACAAAAATACAGCCTGTAACACAATGCTACCAACACACAACAACTCGTGTTAGGTATCTTATCTTATTCTGTCTAAGGTGGTGGAGGCGCTGGGATCGATCGGACTACCTTGCAGTAAAAAGGTTTCTTGCTGCGGTTTAGTTTGCCCGTTAAAATGGTTGGCTGTTACACCGAAGCGTATCAAGTAATTTTGAACTGAAACTTGACTTTATTAGTATGACGGAATCAGAGTCGTCGTATTATTGAGTTCGGGTGTGAGAGTAATACAACCGGGAAATTGCTCTTTCACTACGTCCGCAATGTTGGCAATGCATTTGCAGATAAGAGTTTGTTTGGTCTCCGATTCCACTTAACATCAGGTGTTCTGGATACTTGTTTGCCACCTTCTCCATGCCATATGTTTTTATAAAGCCTTTGACATCTTCACGTTGTACCTACATTTAAAAAAAATATAACACCATACTTAATAATCCGTTTAGTTTAAGAGCCAGAGTGGAAGAGTAATCCCGACAACTTGCAGATTATTTATAAGGTACTCGTCTTTTATAGCATAACTGGCCAAGTGCGAATTGGTCTTACACACAAAGAATTCCGTACATACATAAACTCACGCCTTTATTCCCAGAGTGGGTTAGGCAGAGCTACAGAATTTTCAACAACTTTAAAAACTTGTTGATAATTCTGTAACCACATTTTGCACACTTAGGCGAAGGTGTTTAACAGTTTATTAGTGACAGGTTGCAAGCCCATCGCCTAACAGTACTACACGCCTTTATTACCTTAGTCGGCTTTTACGACATCCACGGGAAGACTTGGAGTGGCACTAGTCTAATCCGGCAACCACACGGCTACCGTACCACCCTTACATGGCCCCCTTTTTTGTTGTTTTTGTTATTTGTTCTGATAAAAAGTCCTGAATCTACTTTGGTTATACATACATACATTTTTTTTCAATACTCAATACTCAATACTCAATACTTTATTGTAGGTAATTGTATACATTAAATCACGCCTGTTTCCCAGAGGGGTAGGCAGAGACAACTTCTTTCCATTTGCTACGATCTTGACAAATTTCTTTCCTTCTTCTTCTTTGGTTATATAAAAATATTTATTTGCCCCGGTGTGACAGGCGGCCGGGCGTTCAGTGCAGCAATCGTCAGCGATCCCGTAAACCGGGACGCGAGACGGAGCATTACCGGCGCTTTGTGGCCGAGGGACAAACAATGTATGCGCTGTGTGCGATGAATATATTATTATTACTTTGAAATAACACATAAATAATATATCTGTGGGGTTATCATGGCTGAGCAATTTACTTTAGTATGAGTGTAAAGGACAGAGCTATAACAGTATGTATACAAGAGATAACAATTATAAAATAGACAAAAAAATATAACAGGGATGTACAAAGGCGAACTTATCGTAACGTATCGTAAGTAACGGCTGTCTCTTTCTCTCACCGTAAGATGAACTGTGGGGCTAGACAAGTTGCCATCGTTCACGAACGCTAGCGTTAGGCGATCACTTTGGTGATCACCTGTCACTTGGCGCTGTCAAAATTAAATAGGCTAGACAATCAGTTTTTAGCGTGTCAGTTGTAACGAGTGATATCACTTGACTTACGTCATTCCCATACATTTTTCAATGACAACACACATGTCGCCAGTGATCACCTAACGCTAGCGTTCGTGAACGATGGCAACTTGTCTAGCCCCACTGCTTGGCCATGTCATGGTGTCCCCCACGTGACAATCTCACACAAATTGACCAAGTGTCAAACTAAGTGCTAGGCTGGTACAATCACGAACCGGGATTGTTGAGCCAACTTGCCTTTGTTCGTAATTTAGCCGTGTATTCAATAACCAATGTCACCGACTGGCTGATAGCTATTCGATTTGCTTTACACGGCTAAATTGGAAACATGGGTAAGAGGCTCCTCAATCCCGGTTCGCGATTGTACTATGATTTTGGTACTAGACTATGCATATTAAAATATTGGAACAGAAAACATCTAGGTATTAGGCAAAAAATACTCGAGCTCATCTCAGGTGCAACTACAGCGATAACCGATACTTTAATGACGTGTAATACTTTAATGTTAACAGTAAAGTACAACCACAGATACTGTTACAGGTTACTTATAGGGGTTTGCTTATCGTTTTTGAACATTATCTATAATAATATTATAAAGCTGAAGACTTTGTTTGTTTATTTGCTTGAACGCGCAAGGCTGCTTAATTGAAAATTCAGGCGCTAAAATTTGTTTTGTTCACTCTGACGGGACAACTTAAACTCGCCGCTTGGACATTCACTCGTCCGTTCTCTGGAACTACTGAAACAATGTATGTAGATAAAGATGATAACATGTCAAATCAGTATAGTTTTGGCGGTAGAATAGAGTTCTACTGTTGTATATTTTGTGACAAGACCTGACAAGACGGAACAGGCAGTGTAGAGCTAATGGGGTAAAAGTTAGTTCAACTTTCTGACGTAACTGCACACTATTTAAATAGGTTTTCCTCTGAGACCCGTTTTGCGTTTATAATAACTGAATTAGGTACAACGTACGAAGTTACATAATGGTTGAAAATACAGTAGATCAAGTTAATTGTATCGAATAATTTACTTTTTAAGTTACATTATGTAATATATAGTTTCTGGCTCTTTGTTTGCGATGTGTAGTAAGTATACATAGAATAATATCGTGTTGGTTATATTTAAATTGGTGAAATAAGAAACGGTTAATAAGTGGATTAAGAATTATCTCGAGCTCTCTGATAGCGAAAATGTCTGTAAAATATTGTACAGAGCGTGTGACATTCGTATTAAACAGCTAAAGAAAGATAATATAAAAAAAAGTTTGTGAAAATACCTTCACAAGCATAATCGTCGATGAAACTGCAAAACCGCGTAAAGAAAATTTTTATAAGAAGAAAAATGCACCTTCTTCCTAAGAACCACCGTCTTATCCATTAACCTACCGCCAAACAGCAGTGTTCGCATTGTTGTGTTCCAGTTTGGGGATAAGACAGCCGGTGAAATGACTAGCATAGAGGCATTCCATCTTAGTCCTCAGGGTTGGCAACGCAATTACAGTCTTAGGATTGCATTGCATTCTTGTGAATGCGAATGTCTATGGGTCACAGTTTCCATTTACCATCAGGCGGCCTGTGTGCTCGTTTGTCTTCTCTATGCCATTAAAAAAAAAAGTTAAGGTTTATTTTGCTCTATAATCAAATCGTTGGTTGCGCGTTTTTGCAGTATCACCGACGATATGGGTTAATTTTGGAGCACTGTTTTGAATGTAATTGAAAAATATAATTATAATTAAATAGCGGTTGTTTTGCGATGCCTTGTCAGACTCGTATTTGAAAAGATCTATTTTTTTAAGCATAAGGTAGTCTTTACCCGCTCTTATAATCAGCTCTTACAAGGCACGACCGACTTTACATTTTATAACAATGCTAGCGTCACTAATTCATAGGTTCTGGCAGAATATCAGTGCCGCGGGTCTCCGCAGTTTTATTCTGAGCCAGCGCCTTTTTCCCGCATCATTACATGGCTCTTTTTCAAACGTAATGGATTACCTTTCTTTATAAATAACTTTTAGTTCTATGTTACTTATTAATTAACCGTTTAATTGCTTGTTGTTTTATATATTTGGATTTAACAGCCATGTGCATGTTTGTGAAGAATAAAGATGTTTATCTATCTACCTATGTATCTATCTAATATAATAACACAATTGTTAAAAAAATTTAAGATCTAAAGAAAAATAAACATTCCATTTAAATTTTAAATTTCCGAGTACCTATTCAGAAAAAACCTATCAACCCCCCTGTCTCCATACTTATGAAGTTGACACGAGTCTTAAATAGGGCACAATAGAACAATCTGGGGATGCTACCGTTTGGCCAAAGTGTTTTTGGTCAAATGTGTCATTTCCGAAAAATATTTTTGTATTGTTTTGTTTTTATACCCGGATTATCGAAACCACTTGCTAGGTTTGCTTGCTTGGTTAGGTTACACTTGTGACTACATATAAAATAAATCAACTGCGAGGGGAAACAACTTTTTGACAAATGATACATTGGGCCAAAAATATTTTGGTCATATTATACATTTCCCAAACCCAACAAACTGTAACATCTTAGTAAGTTACAACTGGCTGCATTATGTCAAACTGTCAAATAAGTCCCCAACTGAACTTGTCTCAACAATGTTTGAGAGAAGCCGTGACGTTTAACTTGAAATTAACTTACTCATGTCAAATTAAGGAACTACGGGACGAGGGAACCACATGCTCTCGCTACGGTATCTTAAATATTCAGTTGTGAAACTCATATATTACGCTAGGACCTGGGAGACTGAACGTCGTTCCGGTTGGAAACGAATTTCCCCGAAGATGACATAGATCGATTTGCGTCAACGCGTTTATTGCAAATTTTATCAAAATCGTTAGAGCCATTTTCGAGAGTGATTACATAACGTCGCGTTATCAAAACTGTAGAATCCTAATTCATATACGCTCAATACACCTCTTTTAGCTAAAGTGTTCTTTGTCATCTGTCAATTCGAATTTCATATTGACAGATAA
This sequence comes from Acleris laterana, assembly GCA_963966035.1. NCBI lineage: Eukaryota > Metazoa > Arthropoda > Insecta > Lepidoptera > Tortricidae > Acleris > Acleris laterana. Next base: position 1,500,593 of record OZ014458.1, on the reverse strand, counting down.
CGACACTTTTGCTAGTTTTTGTACGAATATTTCGGTTGACTGGTGGAGAATGTTATTAGGCATTAAGTCCGCCATTCCAACTTTATGTAGTATATTGCACCTACCGTGTAAAATATTTTAATTTGACACCATGTCCCTGCTAAGGTTGTTTGGAAGAGAATGTTAATCAGCGACCGCCTGTTGTATTTTTAATTGTAATGTAGGTACAATAACGATAGGGGAAATCTACGCGCTTAAGCTATAATTAAGATATACATATACAAGACATAATTTAATTTTAACCAAGTAAACACACCTTTCATATCAAGACATCAAAGCTATTTTCAAAGGACCCTCTTTGATCTAATTCGCTTATTAACCTTCGCTTAAATAATAATTAACTAAGGTTTCATTAACGTTACATGGAATTAATTAAGGCCTTGTCTCGAACAAGATATGAAGTAAACCAGGTTTATACAAGAAAACTGTCTTATAATTAAACTGTGCCAAATGTAAAAGATAAATTAACGGTGACGTTACGTTGCTAGTTTTTAGGGATACGTACAGTCAACCAATTTGTTTTCTAGGCAACTATGAACTATGTTAAAGTGACGTTGTCAAGCAGAACGTAAGAGACTTCCTATGATTTGGTTTACAACGTCACTTTGTCAAAGTCCATAGTAGCCTAGAAATCAAATCGGTTCACTGTACCAAAAGTGTCTGTCTGTATGGCTCACCAGTTTAACAAACTATAGAACTGGGTTTTGATATTAAGATAGACTTATTCTGGAAGCTTACCTATTGAGACAGAGGGCGCTGCTGGGCAACGTAGCAATTCAAAACAGCTCCGTTATAGTTAAATTATTTTAATTTATTAAGTATTGATTTTAAGTGACATATTTACGTAAATATTACAATTGACAAACATCGAACAAAAGTACAATCACAAATAGAAGAAATATGGCACCAGCGAAGGCAAAAACACCAACAAATGCGGCGGCAGTGGTCAGGTTGGTGGAAGTTATTTCGAATTTGACTGCACAGTTAACTGAGATGAGGGGCGAAATTAAATCCTGCCGTGATGTAATCCGTGAGCAACAAAGGATGCTTACTCACCAAGACGCCTGCGTTCAAAAGATTCTGAGCATCATATCCGGCCAAATTGTTCACCCATCACATAACGTCTCGCACTGGTCACTTAATGAGTCTGGCCCAGCGGGTATTGTCTTTGTCAGTAGTGAACAACACCAACCAACTAACACCACCATCACGAATACCATCGCGCCGACAGGGCCTGTGACATGTGTGTGCCCCGCGACAGCACCGGAGGGCCCCGTGATTGCTGCGCCTAGGCCCAAACCGCGGCGAGCTAGTTCACAGCGTTCTGCTCCCAGCACAGATGCTCCCCTGGATAGTCAGCCTGTTCATGAAAACTCGTCTGCTGCCATCTCTTCGCCGGTCACCAGCGTCAAAGCTCAATTGGTAGCGCCTACAACAAATGCACCATCGCCGAGCACAAGTGCCCGTCCGAGCACGTCCTGCCCCTCGGGTCTTCGCGCAGCTGCCCCACGCTTTGTCAGCCTCCACATCTTCAACTTGAGTGCCGACACCACTGCTGAGGACGTTACCCACCACGTGCAGACTCAGCTGGGTATCCCGGCGCCCGTGTGCGAACAGCTGCCCGTCACGCGGGGCAATTACTCTTCGTTCCGCCTGGATGTGCCGGCAGACAAACAGAAAGCGGCGCGTAATGTCCAAAATTGGCCGGATGGAGTCTCGGTACGCTTATTTAACGTTGTTAAGCCAAAAAACTCCACAGCACAACGAGACACAGCACGGCGCAAATAATAGATAAGTTCGTCTTATTACACCAAAATGTTCGATCGATTTGTGGCAAGACGTCGTTATTATGTCTGTTAACACACACTGAGAAACCAGATGTTGTGGGACTTAGCGAGACTTGGAGCCGAAAAGATGAGATTGAGCAAGTGAGGTTAAGTGGGTATGCGCTTGCAAACTCGTACTGCCGCACGCGCATCGCTCATGGCGGTGTAGCGCTATACGTACGCGAGGGTATAAAATATAGACAGCGTAATGACCTACTTAGCCTCGCCGTTCAATTTCACTTCGAATTTGCGGCGATAGAAGTAACTTGTTTAAGGCTTGTAATTATTGTTTTATATAGGACTGGAAATGGTGATTTTGACATTTATTTACATAATTTAGAGTTATTATTAGGTAAGCTTACTGACGAAAATAAAAGGTTTATTCTAGTCGGTGACCAAAATGTGGATTACCTAACTGATAATCGCTTGAGACGGCAGGTAGACGATATATTGTTAAGTTATCAGTGCACTAACACCGTTACCTTTCCAACTCGCGTAACTCCCGACTGTTCGTCGTCCATTGATTGTGGAATAGCAAATCATGCTCGTGACTGCCTCACTGTGTGGCCAGTGGACACTGCCATTAGCGATCACAACGCACAGCGGTATGAGTTTGTAGTGGACTGCGAGTTTAAAGGTGCTATGGCCAGTCAATTTATGGTACGTCGTATTTATAATAATGAATCTACTTATTTATTTTATTTAGACATTTATAACTATAATTTTAATTTTATTTATAATAACACTTTTGACATTAATACTAAATTTTGTAAATTGTTTAACATATTGGTTTACTATATTGATATACATTTTCCGGTTAATAAAATCAAATTGAAAAAAAAATCTGTTGTACCATGGCTGACTGACGAGCTATTGGAGTACACACGCAAACATAGCGATTTACACGAATTAAGACGCCAATACCCAAACAACCCCATCATCTCGGCATGTATTGACAAATATTATAATTTAATAAAGTCAACAACGCTGCAAGCTCGCCAAAACTACATCCAAAACAAGCTAAAAGGTAGTTCAAACCCGGCTAAGGAAATATGGAACGTGGTAAATGACGAAATAGGCACTAAGACTAGGTCACACAACATATGTCTCAGGGACCCAACGGGCGAAGTTGACTTACCAGATATCGAGGTTCCAGATAAATTTAATACCCACTTTATAAATATCGCGTCTAAATATACGATTGCTAGTGATCAGTCTAGATGCAGACATTACCTCCGCAACCACCTGCGCGACCTGGACGTGCCCACGTTCAGCTTGCCGACAATCACGCGCGATGCCTTGGACAGGGTGCTGCGGTCCTTATTAAAAACGCGTACCTACCGTAGTTGACACATATGACATTTCACTAAATATTATTTTATGTATATGGCCTATTATATCGGATATATTATTAGTATTAATTAACACAATATTCGCAACTGGTGTTTACCCTGACGTGTTGAAGAGTACCAGAGTGTGTCCTGTTTTCAAGGGAAAAGGGGACAAGTGTGACGTAAATAATTATAGGCCCATAACAATAGTGCCAACTATTTCGAAATTTGTCGAGTCCCTTCTTTCGTCACATATCATGGCCCACCTTGAAGACAATGATTTACTCACAGACCGCCAGTTCGCTTATAGGCAGAAGATGTCGTGTACCACAGCGGCACACAAAATTTTCGACTGCATTGTTTCTGGTCTGGACGACAAGTACAAAGTGGCGGGTGTTTTTTGCGACTTGTCCAAGGCTTTTGATGTAATTAATCATAAACTGCTTCTGGACAAGTTGCAACACTACGGTATCCGGGATACCAGCCACCAGCTACTCTCGTCTTTCTTGTCCGATCGGAAACAGGTAGTGAAGTTGTCTGCAAATGGCAAAAGACTGACATCTGGGACTGGTGACGTGTACTTAGGGATTCCTCAAGGGTCGGCATTAGGAAATACCCTATTTTTAATTTTTATTAACGACCTTCCAGCCACCATCACAGCTGGCCTTTCAGTGCTGTTTGCAGATGACACAACCGTCGTGGTAAGTGCGCGCACGTATGAGCAGCTAGATGAAAAAATACATAGCGCTTGTGAGCAGCTGCAGGGGTGGTTCACGACAAATGGATTGCTTTTGAATGTTGCAAAATCAAGCGTTATGCTATTTTCGGGTCGCCGTCTCGCTGTTCCTCCGAGCGTGCCTAAAAATCCGATGCCTATAAGCGACAAGTGTAGGTTCCTTGGTTTCACTCTGGATTCGAACCTTAACTGGAAGTGCCATGTTGATGAACTGTGTGGTAGACTGAGTAGTGCAGTTTTTGCGTTGCGAAAGCTAAAGATCCTTATCTGTGATGACGCACTGAAGCAAGTATATTTTGCTCATTTTCACTCCCTAATGTCGTACGGTACTCTTGTATGGGGAAACTCCACGGATGCCAACAGAGTTATGCTAATACAAAAGCGGGCTGTACGTACATTAGTTGGAGTGAAACCTAGACACTCGTGCAGGGACCTCTTTGTGACGCACCGCATCATGACGCACTACTCACTTTACATTCACGAGGTTGTAATGTTTGTAAGGAAAAATATTGACATGTTCGCCCGTGTGCACGCAGTTGGCAAGCAGCTCCGCCACTCGGGGCGTTTGAGAACCGTTCCCCGTCGCATGGCACTTGCAGGGAAGAACCCGCGCGTAATTGGGCCCACCTTTTACGAACGTCTACCCTCCAATCTCAAAGATGAACCATCCGACGAAGCATTTGGACGCCGGCTGAAAAACCTTTTATTGGAAAATCCATTATACTCAGTAAAAGAGTTTATGGACCTTGACTTATAATTTATTTTGTTTTAATACGTTTTGTTGTTTTTTATTATTTGTACTTAATGTTTTGACTTATTTTGAGACGATCCTTAACGGTGATACGAGTAACTTCTTAGTTCTGTATTGTTATTGTTATCCTGACTTCTTATTTCTATTTTGATTATATTAAAATTTATGTGTATTGTTGACGATTCCAATGTAATTTCTTGTACTTTTGACATAACATGCAATGTATACTGTGACTTACTTTGGAAAATAAATATCATTCATTCATTCATTCATTCATTCATTCATTCATATTCAAATGAAATTATGTATTTTAAATCGGTTTATAAATGACTAGTTGTTGCGCGCGATTCCGTTCACGCAGAAAAGTAAAACAAGCCTATGTAACTCAGGATGAATGTAGCTTTTCAATGTACCTACAGTAGAATACAAAAATACAAAAATATAGATGCAAAAATATTTTGTCTTTTACGCAGCCTTGTACGTTCGATCTTATCGACAGAAGCCATGGTGCCAAATTGAAAATGCACGCGGTAAAAAGTGTGTTGCTCGCTCTGACGGGACTACTTAAACTCGCCGCTACGACATTCACTCGTTCGTTCGTCCATTCGTTTTTGAAAGAATCACACCCCTGGCTAAAAATTATGCAACGAAAAGTAGAATGACCCAACTGCGTCGTGTATTTTTTTATGGCATAGAGAAGACCAACGAGTACACAGACCTGATGGTAAGTGGAAATTGTGACCCATAGACATTCGCATTCACAAGACTGCAATGCAATCCTAAGACTGCAAACGCGTTGCCAACCCTGAGGACTAAGATGGAATGCCTCTATACTAGTCATTTCACCGGCTGTGTTATCCCCGAACCGGAACACAACAGTGGGAACACTGCTGTTTGGCGGTAGGTTAATGGATAAGATGGTGGTAGCGATCCGGACGGACCCGCAAGTTAATTCCAAACATCCTGTTAAAATTTTCCTCCATCCTTTAGCAGGTTCCCGAAAATTCGCTTAAAACTGTAACAACTCCACGCCGCAGTCATTGATCACGGCGCAGTACCGTGATTTGGACAGTAGTCGTATTGTGAAGGACCTGCCAAGTTCTAGGCAGCGAATGGGACAGCGCTATGGTAGCTACATGTCTATGTCCCGTTCACTCCCTGGAATTAGTAAGGTTTGAATCCTGAAAGCCTTCGCTTCAGTTAGACAAGTCAAGATGTGCTGTACAAATGCTAACGACCGTAAAATGTAGCAAATGACGTGTGTGTAATGTGTGTGTTGTGATGCAGTGAGTCTAGTAGGTAGTGACTCTGCCTATGAAGCTAGTGGTTCATTCATCAGATGTGTGCTCAAAATTTGTTTTTTTTTTGTATTAAGGCATACGAGCACACAGGATACCTTGATGGTGAGTAGGATCTGAGACTTATCCCTGCACCGGAACACAATGCGAACACTGCTGCTTGGCGGTGAGTTAAAGGATAAGATGATGGAAGCGATCTAAGTGGACCTGCAAAAAGTCCTGCCATCACTAAATAATATATTTAAAAGCTTATTTTTAGGACTTTTATCATAATACAAATAAACTAGAATTTGTTACGTTTTCACTCTCGACATTTGCTGCAACAACGCATTGTGCCGTATTTCTGTGTACTGTGGCTTCAATAAATCGCTCGAAAGTGAAGCGAGAATAATAGAAGCGGTAGCAAAGTCCTTATTTATTAAGTCTAACTCCTAAATAAGTACAAGAGGTACTCTGAATTGCGGAACCCAAACTTCAGCGTCTTTAAGTAGGCCCGTATTTCTCAGCGCAAATTAATAAATCTTTGAACTCTGTGAATACCCGAAACGTGTTTCCTGTTAACGAAATTCTAACTTATATTTTCAACGTGAAACTTCTAAAGTTAGTGTGAAAGTCATTTATTAGTTTTTTTTTGCTCGCGACTTCGTCTGCGTCGATGTCTTTTACCGCTGCTCCCTCGGGAAATGTACAACTTTCCGGGATAAAACTATGTATATTTTGTCCTATTCCGCGGGTGGTAGGACCTTGTGCAGGGTCCGTCCGGATCACTACCACCATCTTATCCATTAACCTACCGGAAAACCGCAGTGTTCGCATTGTTGTGTTCCGGTTTGGGGATAAGACAGCCGGTGAAATGACTAGCATAGAGGCATTCCATCTTAGTCCTCAGGGTTGGCAACGCATTTACGGTCTTAGGATTGCATTGCAGTCTTGTGAATGCGAATGTCTATGGGTCACAGTTTCCACTTACCATCAGGTGGCCTGTGTGCTCGTTTGTCTTATCTATGCCATAAAAAAAACCGTAACCTTTGTATGCCAAATTTCATCCCGATCCGTTCAGTGGTTGAAGCGTGATTGAGTAACAAACATTCAAACGTTCTCGTTTATAATATTAGTAAGATAAGAGTCTCAGTCATCATCATCATCATCAGCCACAAGACGTCCACCGCTGGACAAAGGCATTTCCCAAGGTTTTCCACGACGGTCGGTTCTCTGCTGCTGCCATCTAACGGTTTCCCGCGACCTTCAGCCCACCAGACCAAATCGTCCACCTTGTGGAAGGCCTGCCGACACTTCGTCTCCCGGTTTGCGGTCGCCACTCTAGAACCTTCCCGCTCTCCAACGGCCATCGGTTCTACAAGCAATGTGCCACCCACTGCCACTTAAGGTTTGCAGTACGGAGCTGTATCCATTACTTTAGTTTTCCTGCGGATCTCCTCATTCCTAATTCGATCTTGCAAGGAGACATCCAGCATCTCTTTGCATCGCCCTTTGAATGACCTTGAGTCTTCATTATGAGGCCTATTATAAGGAGAGACTCAGATATTTTTTTTATTATCGCGATCCTTTTTGAAAACTCTGGGAGTAAGGTCAAATAAGGAAAGTTTATTTTACTCGTTGTATTTGTTCATGTCCTATCTAGGTAAGACTAACTGAACACTATTAACTGTCTACATACATACATACATACATTAAATCACGCCTGTTTCCCAGAGGGGTAGGCAGAGACCACTTCTTTCCACTTGCTACGATCTTGACTTTATTTCGCTTCTTCCACATTCATACATCATATTAACTGTCTCTCGTATTTAATTCGAATTCAACTCATGAACTTTAACCTCTAAACATCTGTTATTACCAACTATAAAACAGCAAACATGTTGAAACTCTAATCACTTTTTTAATAAAATTAAAGTAAACTTGGCCAAAAATTCCAACTACCCGCAAAAACAAGCTCGCGCCAGCAATTACGAGGGCGATCAATTTCAGAACTTGGCTCGCTTTCCTAAACTTCCGATGATTAATGCTGCGTATCTGGTTTCAGTAGCGAACACGCTGAAAACTTGGTACACCGTATTTTTTTGTCACTGGTGTTTAATGGTAATTATTATACTGGGTAGCGCAAAAGTCATCATCCTATTGGAAGGCGCTATAATTTAAAAATGGCGGCAAATATCAGTCCTGCTTTGACATTTACGAAGTAAACACATACAAAATACACGTCAACTATGCATTATGATACTCCTCTAGAACGTGGAATAAATGTTCAAATTGAAAAAATCACTCGTTTTGGTGACTTGTACTAGCCGGCAAGATCACCCGATTTATCAGTTCCAGACTTCTTTTTGTAGGGTTTCTTGATATTCCGAGTCTATGTCAACATACACACAACAATAATATCCGTCAAGATTGCGAGAACTTATAACTGGAAGTTCTTGTAAGAGTCATGGAAAATGCTATAAATCGGGCCTGTGTGGTCATCAATTCTGGCGTTGTCTACGTGGCCGATATCATTTTCTCGCCTTGGAAACAAAATTCAGATATTCAACAAGCACAATCCGAAATCAGAGCTTCATTTTTTTTTCCAAAAACAGATACGGACAATAAAACAATAAACATCGGCCATTTTGAATTAGCTGTCACAGGACAACATTCAAAAATGGTACAAGAACACCTTTTGGAACTCTACATTTTCTAAATAATTGAACAAAAGACTGTAGTTTCTATTGAGAGCAATTTAACCTGTATTATTCAGTTGTATCCCGCCTTGTAAGAAGAATAGCCTTTGTTACTTCGACGGGACTACGGTCTGAATCAAAAAGTTGAAAAGCTCGTTATGAGTTTCGTACAAGTTTGCTTTCGAGAGTTAAATTTCTTTGAATTCGTTGTTATAAAAAAAAACAATTTGGTTCAGTACAATACCTACGTCAAATACAACGACGCGGTGGCCTAGTTGGTAGTGACCCTGACTACGAGCTAGCGGTCCTGGGTTCGAATCCCGGTAAGGGCAGATATTTGTGTAATGACAGTGAACATTTGTTCCTGAGTCATGGATATTTTCTGTATATTTAAATATGTTTCTCTGTATAAGTATTTATATCGTTGTCTGGTACCCATAGTACAAGCCTAGAGCTTAGTTTGGGACTAGGTCAATTGGTGTGAGATTGTCCCCTTATATTTATATTTATATTTACTAACAAGATTAACAAATCTATTGACATACATATATACACTCACACCTTCATTCCCAAAGTGGGGTAGGCAGAACTATAGAATTATCGATTGACATAAAAATCATCGAAATTGGTCCACGAGTTTATGATCTAGAATGACATACATACATGCATTATACAGGTTGATAAACACATACGAGGAAAGCCTTTGCTTCTATTTTTTTTTTTTTTTTTATGGCATAGAGGTGATAAACGAGCACACAGGCCACCTGATGGTAAGTGAAAACTGTGACCCATAGACATTCGCATTCACAAGACTGCAGAGCAATCCTAAGACTGCAAATGCGTTGCCAACCCTGAGGACTAAGATGGAATGCCTCTGTGCTAGCCATTTCACCGGCTGTCTTATCCCCAAACCGGAACACAACAATGCGAACACTACTGTTTGGCGGTAGGTTAATGGATAAGACGGTGGTAGCGATCCGGACGGACCCTGCACAAGGTCCTACCACCCGCAAACCACCTTCGTGCAGTCGGGTAAAAACCTAACCCTACTTTTTGACTAGCCGGCTAAAAACAAAGAAAACATTGAGGTATAAACCGATGTCTTTCATCTACCTTGTTACTTTTTAATTAGCTGCCCTCTTTTTTATTTTTCGCAAAAAACGTGAAGTTAGACCGCCGTATTTAAATAAAGGCAACCGTAAGCTGACACGGCCAAATTACGAGGTTCACGTTCGCAAGCGCAATTAACGAGAGGGTTCTGTCCCGTTCTTTTTGGATCATTTTTTTCTGATTGAAATAAAAGTAACAGACAATTAGGTAGGTATAATAGACGGGGAAAGATGTTTGGTCACCTATTTCGGCACGATAGTACATAACTTCGAGTCCATATCATAACTTCAATATAATAATACTAGCGACCCGTCCTTGCTTTGCTTCGGTTTATAGAGCCTTCCTCGATAATTGGGCTATCTAACACTGAAAGAATTTTTCGAATCGGACCAGTAGTTCCTGAGATTGGCGCGTTCAAGCAAACAAACAAAGAAACGAACTCTTCAGCTTTATAATATTAGTATAGATAATGTACAAAAATGATAAGCAAATGCCCTATATTAAGTAACCTGTATCTGTGTTTGTAATAATAATATTAACATTAAAGTATTACATGTCATTAAAGTATCGGTTATTGCTGTAGTTGCACCTTAATGTTCACTTTAAAGTATCGTTGACCGATACTTTAATGTGAATATTAAGATACAGGGTAACGATAGATACAGGTTTCTCACATATTGTAGAAAACTTATGATATGCATGTAGATAAAGTTATGTATGCAACTATTATCATAAGTTTTAAACGATGTGTGAGAAACCTGTATCTGTCATTACCTTTTATAGAGGAATTCTACGAGTACCTATCTTGGGCCCGTATTAATAAACTCATATTGGCTGAGATGCCCATCAGAAGACGCGTCAAAGTAAACGTCAAACCATAGAACACTGTCATTTTTGACGCATCTCGAGACGAGCATTAGAGTTGAGATTAGTGTATTAATACGGGCCTTAGTCCTCAGAGTTGGCAACGCATTTGCAGACTTAGGATTGCAGCCTTGTGATTGTATTATATCCGTTGTGATTGTATATCATCTCTCCTTGCTATAAAACAAACATTATTGTAGAGGCCCGGAAAATAAGGGATTGTCTGATGAGATTGTTAGCAGCCTAGAGCCTATCTCAAACACCGCCCCGTGCCGTTCCATAATCAAACTAGGAACCCTTAATATAGTTTCGTCATGTCCGTCCGTCCGCAGCCTAGCTCAGAGACTCTTAGTTCTAAAAAGCTTGTTATCTAGCATGAATAAACACTTTAGTCACGCCGACGAAGTCATAAAATAAAATCTATAAAATTAATTGTATGGTATGTACCTCCCCTACACGTAACGCGGGGATGCCTGTTTGGGGGTGTCGTTGGATAGGTGTTTCAAAAATATTGCAGGTTTATACATACATACATACATTGAATCACTCTTGTTTCCCAGAGGGGTAGTCAGAGACAACTTCTTTCCATTTGCTACGATATTGACCAATTTCTTTCGCTTCTTCCACATTCACACATCGAGTCATTCACGCACGTCGGTTTCGGGTACTTAAGATTCGGCCCTTTTCCAGTATTTCTCCAATTTTACTCGAAAACGTACGCCTAGAGCGGCCCTTTCCGACCCGTCCACTCACTTGGGTTTGTGTAAGTAATTTTTCGCTTTGAAATATTAAGACTTGCAAAGATTCAAGTGTTATTTTAATTATTAATTCTAATGGGCATTCATTTAAACAAATCAGTGAATGTATTTAATACACTGTCCGTCATTAACTGACCTCTGATGAAGTGTTTTGTGTTACAAATTTAAAGTCACATTTTAGCAATTTAGTAGACTTGTTCGTCATTGGTCTATTGTCTGGTTAAACGCTTAATATTCAGCTATTATACCACCACCGGAAACTCATCTGTAACAACAGCGCTTGGACCACAGCTCAACGTAATGCCATCGAGTCAACTAGATACATTTACCCGTTCGCTGGCTGCTGCCCAGGGAACCCTAGTGGCTGTATAATAGCGCTATAAACATGAGCGCAGGCTTTAAATCGCCCTGTAGATGATACAGCTTAGAATAGTTACAGCAATTATTTTTGATATTCGCAATTGTAGCTAAATTTAAAATAAGGCAAAATTTAGCGAAATACACTGAAAATCTAAAAAATATCTGATTTTCTAGAAAGAACGGCTATGTTATTTCACCCGAATGCACAAGGATTAAGGTTATTTTTTGGGTCAACGTATGTATGACATTGTATGTGTATATGCTGATAAGAATAAAAAAAAGATAAAAGACATATTTTAGAGACTAACTCGTACCTCTTCAAACACAATTGTGTTCGAAACATCTTCACCGCAGAGCGACTTAATTATTGACATTGATCTATCACATGACAATCATCTAGTTTTCATAAAATTGTTTTTCATGATTTTAACTATCGCAGCGGGCCTAATATGGCTGCGTCTATATCGCGTGTCAACTTTGGATAAAGCATCCGTCACTCTTTGACACGTGTACTTATTTACCTGACAGCAGGTGACGGATGCCTTATCCAAAAATTATCGCGTGACAAACGCAGCCATATTAGGCCCCCTGCAGCGTAAACGTTTTCAGAAGTTCTTAAATATTGTTGATCCTGTTTGGTTTTTACTTATAAACTTCCTGAAAAAGTGAGTCACTGAAAAAAGTACGTTATGCATTCCGATAATTATGATTTAAAACACCTTATGGGTAAAAATAATTATGATAGTCTACATGGACCCGTAGTAAAACACCGCGGCAACGACGTAATGCACAGGCAACGCTCCTGTGGCATCCCTCTCAACATACATAGGGTGACGGAACCAGTAATGGACAAGGACCAACTATGGCCACTTGATTCTTATTCTACAGAAGATACCCCCGTATGAAATTTGGTCCCAGCCACCCAAAATTTTTACCACCCAAAGTAACGAGTTAATAATGTCTAAAATGTTTCTCAGTACTACGGTTTATGTCAGTTCTGTTATAAGTTGTAAACCAGCTGAATATTTAACAACAGCGTACTTTACCACCAACGTTTATTTAACAGAGTGCGCCCTCTGCACACCGCTGTGTCGATCAACGCATCGTTAATATTAACGAGGGTATTAACGAATGGCAAATTGGGAACCGCTGCCGACTGAATCGCGTTATTTTACACGAGTTCTCATTGAAGTTATTTTTAACCCCTGGGGCAGAAAGAGGGGAGTTATAAGTATCTCTGTGTCTATCTTTTTGGCATGGAGAAGACAAACGAGCATACAGGCCTGATTGTGGGTGATACACATTCGAAAAAACAAAAGTTGTCTCTCCTGTGGTCAATAGTCAAGGGCTTGTGTAAGTTAAGTTTTCATTAAATAGGAATAAAGTAAACCTGACGCCGTTTATGTGGATGTGGGTTCAGCCAGAAAATTAGGCTTTAAATAAATATAAATAAATATAAGGGGACAATCTCACACCAATTGACCTAGTCCCAAACTAAGCCTTAGGCTTGTACTATGGGGCTTTAAGAACGTTAATTTTGGGTATGTCCACAGGAAAGACGGTTACCTAGGTAAATATGTGTATGACCCTGAGTAAGTAGGATCTGTGACTCATATGCATTCTCAAGACTACAATCTTAAGATTGCCATCTTAAAACCTTGCCAACTAAGATGTGTGTGGCATGGTATAGGTGAAAAACTGAAGTAAATGACCTCTTGCATGTAGTTGTGTCCAAAACTAATATGGAATTTATATCAAATTTCAAATATAGAATGTTGAACGGTCTATACTCATGTGTTACAACTACATGAAAGAGATTATAAATTATGGACATTACTTAGGTACGGGTGGCCAAGAAAGTAGTCATCAGTTTTGACAAAAGTTTCTGTGAGATCTAATTATCGCTAAGTTTGACACTTGTCTCTGTCATAATATTAGTTATTAGGGATTTTTAAGAAAACGGGTGGTTTTCAAACATTTAATTTTGCGGATTATTTAGTAAAGTCAAATGCAAAACAAACAAAATTCTGTTAAGAATATCGGACACTTTTAAGCTATATTATATTATTATATATCTTGATTACTTAAAAATAGTTAGCTTTATATGACTCTGCGTAATTGAAACACTTGAACTCGAAGCACATGAAAAGAGTTGAGTTCACACATTAATTTTAAACATTAAGTAATAAATTTAACCATATTATTTGTATCTAAAACCTTTGTAACATTAGTGTATTAATGAATTTGGAGGTTAAAATTGAAATGAACAAATTCCGTACGAAATAAAACAGGTAAAAAAAACGCCAATTTCATAGCAAGGACCCAATATTATTGCAAGGGAAAATCGAACTTGTTGTATGATGATTGATGACGTGCAAATAAACTTCAACCGTAGGATGGTAGACCATATTTTTGGTCGACTGTACAGCTTCCTATGCTAAAAGGTGATTTCTAAAGGAGAAGGAGCAAATTGAATTTTGTTCCATTATTAATTAGGTAGCCAATACTACAGATGTTTCGTAGGAGATATTGCCTTTGTTAAGCAGAGTAGTTCACATTGTGTTTTCTTTAAGAAAAAGTATGTAGGTATATAACTAACAAACTAGCAATGTACCACATAAACTACGCGACACGCGAAACCTCGTAAAGTCACGTAAGTCGAGAATCGGTGAAACGTACGTGAAATACTGTAATACGGGGTTATGGTGACTTTTACAACCAGCACAATGTATGGAAACGGGAATTTTAGGGATATACAGGTTTTATATTTGAAGTAATTTCGTTTCTACGTACAATGTTTGTGTATGTATATAATCTAAACACTTTATTGCACAAAAATATAAACATAACAACATTGTTATTAAAGTAATGTACAAAGGATCTCTTCCAGCTTTGTTTGTGCTGTGGTAATAAAAAACTACTCGTATGCGAAATGATGAAGTAATTTAAGTATTTCAAGATTCTTATTCGTAAATAAACGTTTAAACGTTTTTTTTTTTGTTTTTGCGGGTGGTAGGACCTTGTGCAGGGTCCGTCCGGATCGCTACCACCATCTTATCCATTAACCTACCGCCAAACAGCAGTGTTCGCATTGTTGTGTTCCGGTTTGGGGATAAGACAGCCGGTGAAATGACTAGCATAGAGGCATTCCATCTTAGCCTCAGGGTTGGCAACGCATTTGCAGTCTTAGGATTGCGAATGTCTATGGGTCACAGTTTCCACTTACCATCAGGTGGCCTGTGTGCTCGTTTGTCTACTCGATGACATAAAAAAAAAAAAAAAAAAAAAATATATATATTTGGGTCCGTCTCCATACAATTTACGCTGCCGACTTTAGACGATACTTATATCGAAACGAACTTCGGATCCCTAGGGGTCTAATATGGCTGCGTTTATCGCGTGATACATTTTGGATAAGGCATCCGTCACCTTCTGACAGGTAAACAAGTACACGTGTAAAAAAGTGACGGATGCTTTATAAGAGACAAGTTGCAAGCCCATGGCCTTACACTACAAGCGTTTATTCCCTTAGTCGCCTCTTACGTCATCCACGGGAAGACATGGAGTGGCACTATTCTAACCCGGCAACCACACTGGATGTGAATGTCGTATTTTTATATGCTTTTTGCTATAGGAGTTGCAGTGCAATAGAGTGTGATACAATGTTTTTTTTATGGAAGGGAGGCAGGCAGGCATGCGAGCTACTTGATTGGAAATAATCAATCTCTAGCCATGAACACCGGCAACTTTAGAAAAGGTTGTTAGTCCATTGCCGGCATTTCAATGAACTGTATTTTAAAATGAGATACTAGATAAAATATCGTGCTTGCTGCTATTTATTAATTTGAAGAGAGGTTGTATAGGGTACTCTTTTTAAAAGCTTTTATTTAACTTGCAATGTATGAATGTATGTACAAGTCGATTCACAAGAGCTGGCACGAATGGATTGAATGAGTGAATGAAAGTATAATAGGTACTAGTGTGTAAAATAGTAACAGGTTTTCGGTTTGAAATTCGAACATCGGTTCAAAGGACGGCACTCACGGTGATAGGTGACATTGCTTTCGTTCAATCCATTCGTGCCAACTCTTGTGAATTGACCTGTATTGTAAGGGTCAAATCTTGCAAGTTAAATTTGACCCACTTCCTGGTCTCCGATGAAGCTGAAAATTTGCATACGCCTTTAGTTCTAATGACAATAATTTAATATAGTACCATCGAGCTGGTCTGATGATGGAGACTCAGAGTGGCCATAGGAACTCCTAAATTACACGTGATAAACCCGTCGTGTAAGGGGTTGTTAGAATTGTCTTGATGAGTAGATAACGACCGTGCAAAAATGAAGTACAGTCGGGAATAAAAAAGTTCGTCCCAAAAATGAAATTTTAGACAGATACTTATTTTGTATCAAATTTTATTTCATCTATTGTATCCTTTCATCGAACGCTATTTTCTGATTGAACCACAACAACCTTTTTTCACTGTACAATTGAATCGCAGTACTCTGCCTTCTATCTTTGTGGCACTGACATCTGTGGTGTGATTCTCTTTAATACGCGGTCGGTCGATCGAACGAGTGAATTTCGCAGCGGCGAGTTTTAGTAGTGCCGTCAGAGAGAGCAAAATACATTTTAGCGCGTGCATTCTCAATTAAGTAGGGCTTACATTCGATCTCATCGACAGAAGCCATGGTGCCAAATTGAAAATGCACGCGTTAATAAGTGTTTTGTTCGCTCTGCAGGGACTACTTAAACTACGTTTTTGAGAGAATCACACCCCTTTTTGCCAGAGATAATGTGAAAGTGATAGAGATTCAAGTATTGATATTGTGGTTGTATAGCCATTGTGTTGATGTGTTTATAGAATTAACGTTTTTCTAATATTTTCTGTTATATTATTAGCCTACGGTCCAACGATGAGAGGATAATAACCCTCATTTGCCTTAACTGCAGAAAATATTTCGATTTCTCGTAAAATACCTCATGATCGTCACAATATCTTATAACCCCGAATTAATTACATCTCGTCATAAAAACGGTCTATAACGCACGTTGGTAATTAACAAAACTGACCCGTATAAGCTACGCGTTAAGATTCATACGGAGATCGTCGACCTCTAGCCCGTAATAAGAATACGGCGCCGAACTGTCGCGCCACAGTAAGAGGTTTCAGAAAACGTTGCTATGGAAATATCGGCAACGTAATAAGCTGTTTCCGAAGCAAGTAAGTTATATGGCTTACGTGCCAGTACGCATGGATAGTAGTCATATAGTGGTTCTGGGAGTCACATTATGGTACTGTCTGATGATCTGCATTGTACTTGTTTTGTTATAATGGTAAGGTAAGTATTATCACTGTCAGTAGCATAACTCGGACATTATGACATGGCTATGCAGTTCATTTTACGATGAGTGTAAAGGACCGAGCTACAGCAGTTACATAACTCTGTCCTTTTCTCTTAGCGTAAAATGAATTGCATAAATACGTCATAATAACCCCACAGGTCATCGCAAAACAATCGCAACACGGTAATAGAACAAGATTAATAGAGTCGTATTATGTTTGTAAAAGTATTTCCATTAACAATTCTTTGAATGCTGATGGTTGTATTTAACGTAGGTATGCAACCATGAACTACTGCATTTTCTATAACAAACCAATGTTTTTATTTAATAACTTGAGTGAATAATTTTTCACTTGATATGTTTGAACATAAATCTATAAAACTCCTGAAAATTGTTTATGCAGGGGCTGAAAGTTGGCACTTTATGATATAGAAAATATTTAAATTCAACTAAACTTAAAAAAACGATTGAAATGCCACTTTGACAAAACTATGACGGATATGCAACTGAAAAAGGTCAAATATTAAATTGCTATAATATTCGCTTTAGATAATCATAGTAAAGGACCCCACTGAAAATCAGCGCTGTAGCTTGCCTCGATATAGTACAGTCAACAGCATAAATAAGTGATCATTTATGTACCTTGTCACTTCAACGTAGTGTTTGAAATTTTATACAAAATTGTGAAACGATTGAAAGCGACAAGGTACAGAAATGATCACTTATTTATGCGACTGTACTGAGTGGGTTTCTTATTGACGCAACGTACGGCACAGATGTAAATTTGTTGTTTTTTTTGATAATTCTTTGTTATTGAACACCGTGTCAGTAAATTTGTTTTAATTTCATTTCATTTTCATAATCTTATGGCGTTACGTCTCTATTGAATGTTGTTCTGTTTCCGTATATGTTTTTTCAATGACCTGTCCGAGCTATGGCCATCAGTAATATTATGTTAAGGAGTGAGTTACTTGCGGTGTTTTTTCTCAGCAGTAGTCTCTTCTTGGGAAGCATTGGTAGATTTTTAACGTGAAAAGGTGCCCTAAGTACTGAATAAACATCTTTTTAATCTTTGTTTTTATTTTTCCTGCATATTTACACAATAATATAAGTAAGGGTTAGGTTGAAAAACAAGGAAGTGTAAGCCTCGGTCTTTCCGTCGGAATTCTGAACCCTTTGTCTACACGTTATTTATTATGATAGTGACTTGTTACATTTTTTGTTTGCTTTATTATTTAAGTAATGTATGAAATTATCATATGTATGTATATAAAATACTGTACAAAGACGAAAAGCCTTATCCCATAACCCCAAAAGGGGATAACTTCTTTTCCTGATAAATTTTGAGCGAGAACACCTGTGACCCTTGTTATTCTATGGTCAGAAGTAAATAATATAGGTAAATGTTTTCTTGATTCTGACAATGATAAGTCATAATTATCCTGTCACATCGTCCCAAAAAACCATACATTCAGCCTTTTTTCTGTTGTTATTATTGTTTACTTTTTTTTATGGCATTGCTGCAATGAACGCCCGGCCGCCTGTCACACCGGGGCAAATAAATATTTTTGTATAACCAAAGAAGAAGAAGGAAAGAAATTTGTCAAGATCGTAGCATTTTTTTTTTTTTATGGCTTAAAGACAAACGAGCACACAGGCCACCTGATGGTAAGTGGAAACTGTGACCCATAGACATTCGCATTCACAAGACTGCAATGCAATCCTAAGACTGCAAATGCGTTGCCAACCCTGAGGACCAAGATGGAATGGCTCTATGCTAGTTATTTCACCGGCTGTCTTATCCCCGAACCGGAACACAACAATACGAACACTGCTGTTTGGTGGTAGGTTAATAGATAAGATGGTGGTAGCGATCCGAACGGACCCTGCACAAGGTCCTACCACCCGCGCTTACATTACTTATGTTCTTTTTAAAAAAAACTTCTTGGCACTGAGTTGTCTTACATTTTTCTTAAGAGATTTCTGAAATTTAAAGTAGAATTTGTGGGCGCGATCATAACGGTTCAAACGAGAAAGAAAGATTCTTAAACTTTTATTATATGGCACAGTCGTCGGGGTAATAAAACTATATACATCTTTACCCGACTACCCTCGTCTAAACATTTATAAGTGTATATCAGAT
Organism: Acleris laterana; assembly: GCA_963966035.1. Lineage (NCBI taxonomy): Eukaryota > Metazoa > Arthropoda > Insecta > Lepidoptera > Tortricidae > Acleris > Acleris laterana. The sequence goes on along the minus strand of OZ014458.1, from coordinate 1,481,354 downwards.
CTGTATGATATAGCCTATTAATATGACAGTTACATAGGTAAAACAATATTTACGCGTATACCTTGATGATCTACCTATCTACCATTTGGAAAGTCCAAAACGGTTCGCTGAAAGTCAATGATATGGATTTTAGGTTGAGCTAATTTGAGCTGTCAATTTTCATATATTTTAATGCTGGTCGAAGTTCAATTTGTATATTTTAGATAGGAAGGCTAGAGGTCAATGAACTGAACCGTGAAAAGACGAGTGTCTATTGAATCAACAATCGAGAAACGTTCTGCCTTCCTAAGCCAATAAGCAGTATCTTAAATTGAATCATCATAGCAAATTAATTTCTGAGTCGTTAATAATAAGGTTGATATTACTACAGGAGGTTTAACTTAGTTACTGCGTTTTTGCTTAGGACGGCAGCGTTCACGTCAACGCCTTCGCTGGTCTTTACTTTGAAGAGTCATGTTGCTTACGAAAACGATAATTTGATAATTTTGACTTGGCCCTTGGCTTGTTTAACATTTAGAATAGAATATAATAGAATAGAAATCATTTATTCGGTAAATTACTTACGTACTTAAACGTACGTACGTGGTAGGACCTTGTGCAGGGTCCGTCCGATTCGCTACCACCATCTCATCCATTAACCTACCGCCAAACAGCAGTGTTCACATTGTGTTCCGGTTTGGGGATAAGACAGCCGGTGAAATCACTAGCATAGAGGCATTCCATCTTACTCCTCAGGGTTGGCAACGCATTTGCATTAGGATTGCATTGCAGTCTTGTGAATGCGAATGTCTATGGGTCACAGTTTCCACTTACCATCAGGTGGCCTGTGCGCTCGTTTGCCTTCTCTATGGCATAAACAAAAAAAAATTTTTTTTGGATTAAATTATTATTTCCGGACCGTAACGACCTTCAAACCCTCAAGAGAAGAGCGTACTCTCATTTGAAAGGCCGGCAAGACACCTGTGACTCCTCTGGTGCTGCAGGTGTCTATGGGTGACGGTAATCGCTTACCATCACGCGATCCGTCTGCTCATTTGCCTCCTATACCAGAAAAAAAAAGTTAATCTAAAATGAACAACGAAAGGTTGCCACTCAGCATGGTGTCAGGATTACTAGCATTGACGCTGGTTTTTTAAGGCCACCGGATTGAAGACGAGAGCGCTCCCAATCCATCTCACTACTATTTTATTTATTCCTCGGTATACTTTTCATTAACATAAACAGTGTTATATTTTTCCCAAACATGCTGACCTTTCTTTTGAAAATCGAAGAAAGAAAGAAACGCGAAGTGCCTCATTTTCCTCCTGGGAGTAAATAAATACTTAGATGATAAGTTATTATGTTAATAGATACCTATTTAGGTAAAGAATAAACTACCATTAGCAAGTAAGCGCTCTCACTAGTATATCCACTCACTTGCTTGCGACTTAAAAAAAGGGTGGCTTAAATGGCTTGGACATTCCGTAAACAAGTCGTCGCGGTGTTTGATTTATTTGAAAATCGACATCTTTGCTTTTACTAAAGAATTTGCTAATAAAGAAATGGAGAATTAAATAACATGTATATTTTTGTATTTACAACTGTAATAGCTCCCATATAAAATAAAAAAGCAAAAAAATTGTTACCATACCTACTAAATTTCGAGGTTTTTGTCCAACCAATCACCAACAACAGAAATAATTTATAACCGAAATAACACGTTATTTAAACACATTATAACACACACTTCACAATCACGTAAGCACAATTATAAGGAAATAAAATATGAGTATCTTACAATTTCACTGAAAATAAACAAACGATACGACATTCTGCAACACTTGTCCCGACCTTGCAAAATAAAGTAGTTTTTTTTTGTTTGGTTTTTCAAGTAGGCTGTAACTTTTTTTAAATGTTATCATGTTGGTAGTCTGTGCTTTGAAGACAATTTATACCATATACATGGAGCCTTCCACAGGATAAAAATCATAAACCCCAGAAACTCCGCTGGTAGCTACGGCTGCCCAAAGCAAATTGTAGGTGTACAAAGTTGGTAGCTCTAGTCACCAAAAGCAAGTGAGTGGTTATAAGTGGCTGCCCTGCCGGGTCGATAATGATCACATAACTTTTAAGTTAATTTAAGTACCACCTATGTATACTTATGGAATGCAATAAATGATTGAGTATTGAGTAAAATAAACGTATGAAAACCCTTTCACTTTCAGTCTAGGGCCGTAGTTCCAAGCCGTTTATTGAGCTTTCAAACTTCATCCAACATTTCAAATGGCTTGGAATAATTCTACATGAATATCTAGAACGTACTATCAGACCATTGGAACCTTGACCCACCATAGAACTGTGTCACAGAGACGTTATGATTCAAGTCATAAGAAGTGTCAAACAAATTTTTTTATAATGTCACTGTGACACCGTTCTATTGTGGGCCAGGGTTCCATTGGGCTGATAGTACATACACTCGAACTCTCAGTTTGTTCTATCAAAAACACAGACGGTCCAGGAATATTTGATCTGCCCCGAAAATACGAAACGGGTGGATTTCCATATTTGACTTGGCTGAATCTCTGATGAAGAGACCCTGAAAGAGATTTCGTAATGGCTCTACCTGCGCCACAGTCTACAGAACATTACAGTACTTCATATTTAATTCCGCTATATAAATGCGAAAGTTTATTTGTGTGAGTGTGTTTGTGTGTGTGTATGTGTTAGTTTGCTACCCATTTCGCTGCAACGGCTGAACCATATGGTGTTATCGAGTAGAATAAAGAAGATAAAGAGAAACTCCGATACAATATCATATACTCTGTACTAATTTAATTCGCGTTGGACTTAATTAAATGCGTCCTTTTCTTTTACTAACTTATTTTTCTTTCTTTTGGTAACGCAAAAAAAGTTTTTTTTTTACGTATTTGGTGGTATTTACTTTGTGGTCTGATGGAGGAAACAGACATGTCCAAAACTAGTTTTTTATTAGGCCTGCGTCTTCATTTATTTCACCAAAAGAGTATAAAAAACATTATACCTTAATCAAGAGTTGGCAACGCATTTACAATACCAATATTTAGCCATAGACGCTATTGATCATCTACAATTTTAGAAAGAAAGAAAGAAAAGAAAAATACATTTATTCACTACACACACAAGACACACAGAATAAAGTATAGCAGAAAACAGCAATAAACAAGTAGTGATTGTCTTCGCGGCAGTGAATCGGACAATGGCTCAGTATAATGCATTTTAATGCTCTAGGTTCGTATTGAAACTGCACATTGACCAATAGCGACCACGGAGCTGACGGTTCCGACCACTCTAAGCAGTCCGTCTATGTTTGCCCTAACTAACAATAAAAAAAGAAACTCGTAAAGAAAAAAATAATTGTGTCTACTGTTTTTAAACTGTGCAACTCACCGGGCAGTTATTTGGTTAGGCACCGCGAGCCACTTGTCGGAGCGTGTTTTTACAATCGAAACACACCTGCCGGCGCTGCACAGGTTTTAAACCCTCCTACATGCCTTCAGGCATGAACTGCTAACTGAACAATGAACGAATAGGTATTTTTTTGAGTTACTATAGAACCCTGCGGGCTTAGTATGAATGGCGTTTATCATATACTAGCGACCCGCCCTCGCTTTGCTTCGGTTTTTGTTAGTTTTTTGCAACACCCGTACATAAAACAGAACTTACTATACATTAAAACCTTCTTCTTGAATCACTCTATCTATTAAAAAAAACCGCATCAAAATCCGTTGCGTAGTTTTAAAGATCTAAGCATACATATGGACAGTGTAGTGTGTAGTGACAATTAAAAAAAAAAGAACTCCAAGAAGTGTTAGATAGCACATTTATCGAGGAAGGCTAGCTATATATCATATTCACATAAATCGAAGCAAAGCGAGGGCCGGTCGCTAGTAAATAAATAAAAACATGAAAATTTGTTCAAACAGTTGTAAAAGTGTTCAACTACTAATAACCAACAAGTCAAAAATGAAACACCCCAGTATTGCTTTTGACATGTTATTGTATTGTTTTTAACCCGACAGCCCATTACTGTCAAGTAAATAAGGGATGTCATAACGTTGACTATTACGATGTCAAAAGCAATTATGAAACCGCGATTATTTTGGGATTGGAATAGCTGTCAATTCATATGCACTTTGACGTAAGTATATGGTAAAACTGTCACCTCTAATCCCTTTCTAAACGCGGCTACATAATACAGTTTTAATAATGGGAACTTAATTAGTACCTACACTCAAAATATATACAAGTCATTCAGTTATTCATTTAATCAATCGGTCATACCAAACCAAACCAAACTATCATCAATTTAGTTAGAATGGCGTATATAAATTGAACGTGAAACTAGCTAACTATGTTAATCCTTGTTATTAATGGTTCTCCAAGATTAACCTACGTTAAGGTAGACGTGCAAATGCTTCTGTACAGTAGTACTTGTCCCCATTACATTACTTTTATCACCACCTCATTTTAGCTATGAGAATTGTAAATTTGATATTTCACACGCCAAAAAAAAAGTACTGCATAAGCACCTGATTTCACAATCCGATTCACAAATGTTTTTTTTATCTATGAGAAATTTCGGTATGGTCACCATATAAAACGAATTCCATTTAACAAAAGGAAAGGTCACTTTTCAAAACACAATGAACATGTTTTGAATAGTGCCACTCCATGTCTTCCCGTGGAAGTCAAGAGGCGAGGCGACTAAGTTTATAAAGGCTTGTAGTATTGTTAGGCGATGCAACCTGTCACTAATACACTGGTAAACATAGTGTAAATATAAATATAAACATCTTAGCCTATTTGTGCAAAATATGGTTACAAAATTATCAACAACTTTTTAGAGTTGTTGGTAACTCTGTAATAGCTCTGCCTACCCCACTCTGTGAATGTACGCGTGAAGGTATCGTAGGCAGATATTGTAAGTAAAGAAAATAATATATGTCAGGTTTTAAAAAACAACTATACAAATTTCTAGTACAAAAATGTTACTATATAGCATAATTGTTATCTAATAAATAATAAATAAATATAAGGGGACAATCTTACACCAATTGACCTAGTCCCAAACTAAGCTCTAGGCTTGAACTAGTTATGGGTACTAGACAACGATATAAATACTTATATAGAGAAATATATACTTTTATACATTGAAAACATCCATGACTCAGAAACAAATAATTGCGCTCATCACACAAATATCTGCCCTTACCGGGATTCGAACCCAGGACCGCTAGCTTCGTACCCAATAGGCCAGCGCGTCGTCGATATCTAACTGAAATAATGTGAACTGTAAATGCATGCAGCATGCCATTGACTGTCTACAATTTGTATGCCTTGCGGCACAGCGCAGTAAAACAACCGTAGAATAAGACCTGTATTTTTTTTTGGTGATATGGAACCAATTTTTCTATTTCAGTTATTAATGGCGATCACGTTTAAGTCGCAGTTACATGAAACAAAAATATTTTTTTATGTAAAAAATATATTTTGAAACTAACTTTTAATTGAAGTTAATTGTCACCCTACTAATTGTTTAGTCTATGAGTTAACAACACTTAACTGATAAGTTCATTGACGTAATATCTGTCAAATTTCCCGCCAAAGCGATGGCACTTGACGTATCTATTTCACTTCAATAATTAATGTTGGTTGTCCAGTGGTGATTGTTTTTAACACTATCATTAACTTAAATAAATTAAACAGTGAGTTACTTGTTTGAGACATCAACCATTAAATTAAATTTTTGTTGCTTATTAATAATTTTCAACTCAAAAATCACCGTGTATATTATGTACCCACCTGTGTTGGACAAATAAACATACTATGACTATGACTATAACTATGACGCATATAAATAGCTTCCTTGTCCATGTCGAGCGGTCGGACGTCTACCTTAATTGTAATCTAAGTTGAATGAGGCCAAGATGACAGATGGTCCTCGGACCTTTGTTGATATTACTATACTATACTGTATGACTACCCGTCATAGTTTTTATATCACTGGAACCGAAAACTATCAACATTTTGTAAATATCTAATAAAGTAGATAAGATAAGGTCAGGTTTGATTAATGAAATTCTGAAAACGCTACAGTTTTAAAAAAAAATTGTAATGACTTGCGATTTTACAGGTGGTAGGACCTTGTGCAGGGTCCGTCCGGATTGCTACCACCATCTTATCCATTAACCTACCGCCAAACAGTGTTCTGGTTTGGGGATAAGACAGCCGGTGAAATGACTAGCATAGAGTCATTCCATCTTAGTCCTCAGGGTTGGCAACGCATTTGCAGTCTTAGGATTGCATTGCAGTCTTGTGAATGCAAATGTCTATGGGTCACAGTGTCCACTTACCATCAAGTGGCCTGTGTGCTCGTTTGTCATCCCTATGCCATAAATAAATATATATACTTATGACCTAAAACACATCATAACTAAAAATAGATATGGCAGATAATGTGGACCCATTTTAAATGCTTTTAACCAACCATGTTAGTCTTTTAAGAATTTCACTTTATAACTCGACAGACGATTAATAACTGGCGAGTTTATGTAGTCATAGCACACAAACAATACAAGCAATATTTTGTATGAGCTCGATCACTCGATCGATAAGAATCCGTTTTTAAAAGAATAACACTCCAGCGGGCCTAGTGTGGGCCTAGTGCGGTTGGTTGTCACGTGACAAAATGTGGACAAAGCATTCGTCACTCTCATACTTATGTGTAATTTAGCCGTGTATTCAATAACCGATGTCACCGACCGGCTGACAGCTATTCGATTTGCATTACACGGCCAAATTAAAAACATGGGTAAGTCGCTCAACAATCCCGGTTCGCGACTGTACGTTTCATAAAGTGACGTAATGGGTGCCATATTAGGGTAAGAAACACAAATTTGCTGGATATTACTTCATCAACGAATTTTAAATAAGCAGGACTTCTACTAACCATCGATTTTACCTAGAATAAGACTTACCGTGAGATTACTCTATACAAATTCGGCGTTTGATCTAGGCATAAGACCTTCCCCCTATTTCACCTTCCTGACAATGACAGGTGACAGGTGACATTTCAGTGTACATGGCGCAGCTGACATGAATTCCATTGATGTGAAAGCTTGCTAACTTTGCAATGTATACCGAAGTCACCTGTCACCTGTCATTGTCACGTTAGTGAAATAGGGGGCTTATTATCGTTTAGTCGAATCCGCCCTAAGTAACATAAATTGACAAAGGATTCCTACCTGAAAAATCTTCAATATTAAGCAAAATCAAAATGTTTTTTCCGCCCAAGGGAGTTTCCTCAACTAAGTGGCAAATCATGTATCGGGATTAGAAACAAGCGAACCACATCAACCCAAGAATAAGGTTCTATTATTAGACCCTCTCCCTCCCTCCAGTCCCCGATCAATACCTGCGACTACCTATAAAGGGTTTAAAGGGTTTAAAAATTGTGCGTCAAACGGATCAAGTTTAGCACTTAAATGTCTTTTCTCTAACATGCTCGGAAATGTATGCGTTAATGTCACGAATTGAAGGCATAAAGTTTCTTGCTTGTGGCTCCCTAGTTTCCTACATCACTTCATGGCAAGTAAGAAGTAATGTATGAAAACCCTAAGGAAAAACATGTAAGGCCGCTGCTCTAACTTTTTAAATTTGATTTATTTTTTTATTAACTGCCAACCACCACTAGACTCTGTAACCATATTTTGCGACATTAAAATAAACAAAGTCTATGGTACTACATTTTTTTCGTTTACATGGTAGTTATTTTAATTTTAATATTTCCACACATTGCATGATAAAAGCACTATAAAATTCTCGCCCGGAACATGGTTTGCTGGACTCGTAAGATTGCAGTCTTGATATTGCCATCGTAAGATTGCAGTCTTGAGATAGCCATCGTAAGATTGCAGTCTTGAGATTGCCATCGTAAGATTGCAGTCTTAAGATAGCCATTGTAAGATTGCGGTCTTAAGATAACCATCGTAAGATTGCAGTCTTGATATTGCCATCGTAAGATTGCAGTCTTAAGATAGCCATCGTAAGATTGCAGTCTTAAGATAGCCATTGTAAGATTGCAGTCTTGAGATTGCCATCGAAAGATTGCATTCTCGAGATTGCGATCGTAAGATTGCAGTTTTGAAATTGCCATTGTAAGATTGCAGTTTTGAAATTGCCATTGTAAGATTGCATTAATGTACTTTTAATATTTCCTCATATTGCCTGTGAAAAGCACTATATTATACAATCCTCGGCCGGAACAGGGATTGAAGGACTCGTTTTATCCGGCCTCGTCTACCCCAAACTCGTCTTTAAATAGCAATATGGCTTTTCCGTGCTGAAGAGACGCTCTGCTGTAAAACATACTTTCATTTGTAAATTAAGCTTTGTATGATTTTACACCGGATAAAATAAAAATAAAATGTCTCCCGAAGCCGGGACATGCTAAAAAACTAACAAAACGTTGAAAAATTCTGAATCCTAATGAATATTTGTTGTAAGTAAACAGAGAAAAGCTGAAATCCTCGAAATGTTCTTAAGCTAACACGTTGAATGCCGAGGACTGGATACCAGGGCTATTTTTTAAGGAATTCAACGAGGTGGGCACTGATAGTGCGTCAGGCAAGCGCTGGGTATTGTGGAAGTTTCGCGAACAATGTCCGAAGTGATTCGAAGTCGTGATATAATTGGGGTTTACTTTGCAAGACGGTATGAGAATGATATAGTTTAAAGTTATTTAGAATTAGATACATAATGTGTGTAAAACGCTTTGTCACGCATAGACAATTATTTTAACACGATTAATTGTTCTTCAATTATCTACAAAGGTAATTTTCATAATTCCGAACTTTCTTCTAAATTAACCTTACCTATAAATACTAATGAAATCAAGCATTTTAAATTAATACATAAAGTAGCAGCAGCATAAAGAAGTTTTGAAAAAAAAAATTACAGGTGGCCTTAAATGGACCTAGTTTTAAATTAGACTAGTTCATGGCTAAGGGGTTTTAAAAAAACCTGCACAGAGTTAATGACTAACTTACAACGGTAACTTTCCAATACGCCACAAAAATTAGTCATACATTTATGTACTTACTGTCCTCTTTTTCCATAATTCTTTATCTCCAATTCAACAGCCGAAGCAAATTAATTCCTCACCCTTTACTAATATGGTTGCATTTTATACAGGGGTTTACCCGAGTTACCACCATTTTTCTAATAGCTAATAAAAACCGATGTCCAAATAATAAGTCTTTAATCAAATAAAAATGTCGCTAAAAAGTCGACACTTCTAATCAAACGTATCTCATCCACCTTATAAATATTTAACCTAAAGTGGCAGACAACTTATTCGGCAGACTGTACATTCACGTAACGAAAATAAATCACTCTCCGACTTTCCCATATTGTCAATCTTTTTGTCCGCTTATATTGACGTGCCAGCCGGCCGCCATGTTGGAAACTCGGCGCTCAGCTTTTGGCTTTTTCGTACTTTATGAGAACGTTGTTTGAAGGAATATTTAGGAGCTTTTAGGTTAGATTTTCAAATGAATTTGTATCATTGTTTTTACGTTCCATATTTATAAAAATATAAGTAGGTGGGATTTAGTTTTTTTTTCTTTTTCCTCCTTTTTCTTTGTTTATCTCACACGTAAGATTTTTGGCATGTTTTCCTGCTGATCTACGCATGTCATTTGATATTATATGGAATTTAATGTTTATTGCTTTATGTAACGCCAGGTTAAGTAGTAGGTACAATTGTAATTTATGTTAAAAAAATGACTGAGCTTTTCTTCTCAGCAGTGTCTCCTCTTGGGAAGCACTGGTAGATTCTTGACGTATAAAAGTGCCCGTACGGCCTACTTACTGAATAAATGTCTTTTATCTTCTTTTTTTTATATCATATTTTATAAAGCGAAAAGAGTACCTGTCATAAAAAATCGGATGTTCGATTATAGAATAATAATGATATATTATGTTTCTACCTTAAACATTATACCCAGTTTAACAATAATACCCAGAATAATCGACTGTTAAACAAGTCTATTCAAACGTAAACAGTTCTGACCAGATATAAACCGACCGACCGACAAAGTTTATAGGATTGACGTAAGTTGATGACAGATCGATGCCAAAGAACACACATACATACATACAGATACATAGTTATGCTAAAAACAAAAGTGTTCGCATTGTTGTGTTCCGGTTTGGGGATAAGACAGCCGGTGAAATGACTAGCATAGAGGCATTCCATATTAGTCCTCAGGGTTGGCAACGCATTTGCAGTCTTAGGATTGCTCTGCAGTCTTGTGAATGCGAATGTCTATGGGTCACAGTTTCCACTTACCATCAGGTGGCCTGTGTGCTCGTTTGTCATCTCTATGCCATAAAAAAAAACTTATTATCAGGAATAGGGATTTTAAAGTCAAGTTACCTACTTTATCCGCTAACGGCAAAGTTATACACACATACAAGTCCACTTACCTAATGTAACTATAACGTATTAAGTGATAACAATAAAACTATAACAACATCATTTTCACAAAATCGTGTTAAAAATTCGTTCATGGGATTTTCGGAATTTTCGCCATCGGTAAACTTTTTTAATGAAAAATTCATATCTATCCGCTTACAAGTTTGATCTTCTTTAGTTTTTGGGATAAGCGAGGGTCGGAACTAGGGCAATTTGGGAAAGTTTGGGAAGCATTGGTGTTTTGCTTTCACACGAACGCCTCCGGAAAAACTAATGATTTAAGTTTGGAAACCGCTGAAATAATGGTACAAAAGTTTGGATACGCCTCTATTGTAGGCGGTAAAAACGATATCGCATTTTTGACCTGTCATGGAATTGTTATTAACTCAGCCACCAATACCGTCAAGTAAATAAGAGCTATTAAAACGTTGACAATACGATACCAGCCCCCTATTTCACCATCTTGACAATGACAGGTGACAATTCGGTATACAAATTGCAAAGTCAACACGCTGTTTAAAGTTCACATATTCTACCTGATGCTTCACCTTATATGTGGTACAATACTTGCACAATAGCTTAGTGGTATGTAGGGAATGCAATTTAATCGGTTATTAAACGTTTTTGTATGAAAATAACCGGTTAAAACCGGTTATAACCGGTTTTTTTTTTTTTTTTATGGCATAGACATGACAAACGAGCACACAGGCCAGCTGATAGTACGTGGAAACTGTGACCCATAGACATTCGCATTCACAAGACTGCAGAGCAATCCTAAGACTGCAAATGCGTTGTCAACCCTGAGGACTAAGATGGAATGCCTCTATGCTAGTCATTTCACCGGCTGTCTTATCCCCAAACCGGAACACAACAATATACTATTAACTAGTGGCATACTCACACATACACTATCAATAGGTACTCACACAATTACTTATTATAATTTACAGTTAAGTCGTGCTCATTGATTCCTTTTATTTCTAAGATCAAGAATTACGTACAACCTAGACTAATTTTATCTATAACTTATATTATAATCCGGGTCTTGAAACACTCAACTGGGTATCCTAGCCCAGGACCCAGCGAGTAACTAAATTTTTGTAAATCTATACATAAGATTATAAAGCTGAAGAGTCTGTTTGTTTGTTTGCTTGAACGTGTTAATTATGCGATTCGTGTTATTTCAGAGTTTGACGTTAATTTTACTTGTTTTTTCTCATTTTATTATTTATGTTTTGTCTCGATTAATTATGTGTGTGTAACCTTCCGTGGCTTCACCTGATGGTTCCAACGGAAGACCAGCGCTGACTTTAAAGCCAGCATTACGCTGAGTTGGGACCATTTCGTGGCTATTTTCTCCTTGTACGTTTTTATCTGTTCTTATTTATGTTTATCACGAATAAATGATATTCTTTCTTTCTTTCTAATCTCAGGAAATACTGGTCCGATTTGAAAAAATCTTTCAGTGTTAGATAGCCCATTTATCGAGGAAGGCTATAGGCTATATATCAATACTCGTATAAACCAAAGCGAAGCGAGGGCGAGTCGCAATTTTTTATACAAATAAACTTTTCCACTTTTTAAAAACAAAAAAATTAGAATTTTGCCATTTACTCGGCACATTATACTCGTATATATAAATCACGCCGAAAAAATTGTTAAATTAACTCATGAAAGAACTTAACGAGTTAAAAAGTAAACAGAATTAGCGAGCCGGATAATTCCCGTTCAAATATAAATTAAACCTGCCCCTGATTACAGTTTGATTTGACTTAAAGTTTAATTAACTCGGTTCAGTTATATTAAAATTACTTCCCTCGACTTTTCTGCGAACAGCTGGAGAATGTTTACATTACCGAATTAAGGTTATGAAAGGGCCGAACATTTTACCCATTTTTTTTTTTTTTTTTATGGCATAGAGATGACAAACGAGCACACAGGCCACCTGATGGTAAGTGGAAACTGTGACCCATAGACATTCGTATTCACAAGACTGCAGAGCAATCCTAAGACTGCAAATGCGTTGCCAACCCTGAGGACTAAGATGGAATGCCTCTATGCTAGTCATTTCACCGGCTGTCTTATCCCCAAACCGGAACACAACAATGCGAACACTGCTGTTTGGCGGTAGGTTAATGGATAAGACGGTGGTAGCGATCCGGACGGACCCTGCACAACCCATACCATGATTTACCATTAACGTGCTCGCTAGCGAGTCGAAGCTCTGAGTTGTTATTCTCTCAAAAACAACGGACAATCGGACGAACGAGCGAAATCGCAGCGAGTTCAAGTAGTCCTGTCTGAGCGAACAAAACACATTTTAGCGCGTGCATTTTCAATTTGGCAGCATGGTTTCTGTCGGTAAGATTGAACGTAGTATAATGTCGGGTTCCTATATTCAAACCAAGGATAGATAAGGCTTACTTCGGTTTAAAATTTGACATTTGCCCATACAAAATGTGTCAAATATTAATCCGAAGTAAGCCTATCTGTCCACGGTTTGAATATATAGGAACCGGCAATTAGGCTGCCTAATTGTAAATGCACGCGCTAAAATGTGTTTTGTTCCTTCTGACGGGACTACTTAAACTCGCCGCTGCGATTTCGCTCAATCGTCCGACCGTCCGTTGTTTATGAGAGAATAACACCCCTGTCTCTCACCGACCTCGCCAGTATTCTTATAGAGTGCGAGGGACAGAGCATTCGCTAGTGAGTACGCTAATTGTAACTCATGGTAAGGGTACTGATGGTATTTTAAGCAGTACCTGGAAGACTGAGTGAAAATGAATTTATCCGAAGATGACAACTTGACAGATTGATATATCGCCCCCGTAAACACAAATTTCATCGAAATCGCTAGATCCATTATAGAGAACGAGACGCCACATTGACGGCAACTACTTTAAATAATATCGAAATTTTAAAGTAACTTTAATATTTGCACTATTGAACCTTAAACAACGGAATATAAACATTAATATGTGATACACACAGTACGCAATATTCAACAATTTCATGTTAAAACCAACACTGAAACTTTAAAATTGACTTTTCCCAAAATTACTTTTTTGTAGATAAGCGGTATTTGCATTAATACGACGATATTGAAAATAGCAAACTCTACGCAAAAGAGACTTACTTTTATTTTGATAAAAAAAACCTCTTGAACAATCGGATAATAAAACAGACAAGTCAACTAACATTCACCATTATTCCAAATACTTGAAATACTTCCCAACAATACATGACAATGTATTCAATTCAGAAAATATACAATACCAAACCTTTCTCAGAACACCTTCACCCCTTTTGCCTCTTCGGCCTCTCAAGAGGTCGTTACGAGGCCCGTGGGGGCTTTTGGGTCCAACCGCTCTCCCGTTGAGACCAGACTCAAGTTAAGACCAGCTATTGTGTAACGAACTAAAGCTTATAGTTACGCTTTATAAATAAACGGGTGCAAATATTTTACGGGTATTTACATACTTACTAGAAATTTATATATTTGTTAAAGAATGTAAAAACTATTTCTGTTTTCATTACATTGGAATGAGATAGGTTTAGGTTATCTCAGTTTTGCAGCAAGCCTGAAGGGCCAGAGCATCCGGAAATAGTAGGAATGGACTCGGGAAAAGCTACAACTACACTAATTTTGGTTAATATGAATTAGGAAAAATGCGCCTGATTTAAATCAAGAATGGGAAAAAATTCAACTGGGAAAAATTGCTACGCGCGATCATTGAGTTTGGTAAATATATCTAGTTACTCAAAAAATATGCAGTCAAGATAATAGATTCCTAGACCACTGTGGACTTGCAAAGTGACACTGTAAATAAAATCTTAAGACTGCACCGAGCAAACTTCGAGCGTCCAGTGGCGCCCTCATTACTATTATTGTGTTTTCTAATTAACTAAAGAATTTCCTTGCGATCAGACGATACGATTTTGTAACCCAAATAAAAACACAATTTATGGGATACGTAACAAACTTTAATAACAATTACCCTTTGAGTAGTCAGCTTAACGGGAAAAGGTGGCCACTTTTTTCCGTTAAGTTGATAACTCGAAGGTGAATTGTTATTAAACTATGTGATATACCCTATAAGTTGTGTTTTCATTTGTAGTACGAAAACGTACCGACCAATTTCAAGAATATACTTTAGTTTATTAGAAATCACAATAATAGTGATGAAGGCGCCACTGTACATCCGGCGTACGCTCGGCGCAGTCTTAAGAAGTCTCTTACGTTTCGATTAATTACATCACTTGGGCATAGTCCTAAGTGTTATAAAAATCAATTTCCTTCACTGTACAGTAATTTCATGTCATTATAGACCTAGCTGCGAGACATTTGTTTTCTAACTTTATAAATCAGACCAATAATAATACTTCCTTATCTAAACAAAAGGAAGAACACTTATCCATCTTTCTTCGACCCCTACTTATCGAACCCTAAGGGCGGTTGGTCAATTAATGAACAGAAAAGGCCACCTATATCGTAGTTCTCTCTCTTGATAGACCAATTTATTGACATAGCCCTCCAAGGCTCGGGCTTATTTACTTCGTATTGTATAAGTTCTTATTTCCTTTACTTTACTTGATTAAATAATAATAATAATAAATCTTTATTTCAGACAATTCACGTCCATACATTAAGTAATCGATAAAAGTCAAATACTAAATTAAAATACAATTAAAATCAAAAACAAAATATGAAGGACAAAAACAACACAACATAACAATTGAGTGCAATATAATTGTGCTGTAAAACATTGTTACTTTCGCTCTGTGTGCGTTCTCTCTGAATAAATTTATTTTCTTTCTTTCTTTCTTTCTACAAAAGGTTTTGAACTAATAGCAGAATAATATCATTAAATAGGTAAAGGCTCATCAATTTGGTACCAAGATAAATTACAGTAACATAATGGGGATGCATTTATAAAACGGAAAACTTGGGCCCTATTTTAGGCCTTGGGCTTAACGTACTTTTTGATTTATAGCCAAAAATCTCTCTTATCTCGGAAGTTTATAGACTAAAAAATCTGAAAAATTGTGATATTAGAATCATTATTTATATTTTAAGGGAAAATAAAATGAAGCTGTCAAAAAAAATTGTACTTTTCGAAAAAATATCAATAATTTTCAAAACAAGTAAAACATTTCCTTTTGCGTTTTCCGACCGCATTATCTTAAATACCGTCGGACTTGTACAGATGTGGTGAATAATCCTTTCCCATCGTTTGTGGTCGGATATCTTCGTATTTATCTTGCTTTCTCAGTTGGCTTATTGATGGGTACTGAAGCTAATTGAGAAAGCTAGATAAATACGAACTTATCCTACAAAAAACTATCGGAACGGATTATTCACTACATCTGTACTTGGTTTTTTTTTAGGTTCCGTTGGTACCTCAAAAGGAAAAAATGGAAACCTTATAGGATCACTTTGTTGTCCGTCTGTCTGTCTATCTGTCTGTCTGTCAAGACCCTTCATCTCGAGAACGTGTTGAGTTATCGAGTTAACTACAACTACTACAAGCCTACAGTCTCTTAGAGCTGTGAAAAAAAATCATACTTCCAAGTTAACGTAAAAAAACGTTTTTGCCGCCATGACGCATATTTCGACACTCTCAATGGAATCAAAATTAATTTGGTATTTTCCGTTGACCTAGATTTATTAAAATTTGGAAAAATAATCAGTAAAGTATAATTTTTTAAATGTATCACAAAAAAAACAGGTCTCTGTGCAAGGTTTTTTACTCTTTGAACTCTTTGGTCTACTTAAAGGGTACCACATATTTACATACATAATATTCTTGCTGCACTGTTGCTACCCATAAAAACCACGACCTCTTTAGACCCTTTTCATCTTTCTCACGACTGGCCTTCTTTCCCAGGAACTGGCAGCTTCCACCCCGACGCAGCGCAACTGGCGTGGGATCCTCATAGCGCTGCTGGTGATTGCAGCAGTGCTGGGCCTGATAGTGTTCAGCATTGTACTGCTCTCGCCAGCCAGCGGCGGCGGCAGGGCGCGCGGCAGGCGGCCCTTGCTGCATGAGCTGCTGCAGCAACATTATCAGCCGTTCAACGGGACCTGGTTATCAGGTTAGAAAAGTTCTTCTTATATAAATAAATATGCGGTTTGTTCTTGACCTTAGACGAGATGATCAAGGTCAAGGTCAAGGTCAAATCGTTTAATGTCAAATACACAAGTAATAATTACAACTATAGAAAAAGCTCAATAAATTAAAATAAGATATCAATTTAAAAACAAAAATAAATAAAAAAATTATAATCACCCATAAAAGTCCTTAACACTATAAAACGCTTTCTTAGTTCAAAATACTTTTAGCCTACTAGCCTTTACTAGCTTTAAGCCTTTTTTGTTGCCAGGTTGTTACAAAAGTCGGGACTTGCCTAATAAAAAATCGGGACCTATTACCTAAAGCTAATTATGGTAGGCCACTTAAAACTTAAGCTTAAGCTAACTTAGCTTATTTCTATTATAACGCAACAAATTGCGAAAGTGAACCCACTCAGTATGGTGTCGCGGCACTCAGGAGTGTCACGACGCTGATCTTGCATTGTGATACACGGGACAGCAACCGGCCACGTAGTTTTAATGTTTTCGTGTCGTTTGTTAGTGAGTCAGCGTAGTGTGTAGTGAGTGCGTTAAAAAAAAATGATCTTATTTTCACTATCTACACGAATATTACAAAGAGGAAAGATTTTATTGCTTGTGTTTGTTTGTTTGAAAATTCTTCCATTATTAGAATCCTATCCTATGTTTTATTTTTCTGCACGGACGGAGGCGCGGGCAACTGCTAGTATAATATAAACAGTTAAACAATGAAAGGATTTTCTGTACACCTGTATCGCCGAATACATCATAAATATTAAAGTAAAATCCATACTTCCATACTAATATTATAAATTTTTTTTTTTTTTTTTTTTTTTTAATTTATTTAGGAAAACAAACAGCCGTGTACAAAGTAATACATACAAATATGAATATGAATAAGGCCTTAAGTTCCATATATTGCTAGGTTACAATTTAAGTTGTTAACCAGTTTTCTTAACATGCAAACAAAACAACCGAAACAACCGAAACTAATTAGAAAACAGGAATTCACAAACGGTAGGTACTAATAATCTAAAAAAGCGATTGCCGAATCTTAATTTTAAACACAGATAGACTATTCGCAAAGATGTCAACATCATTAAACAAATCATTGTACACCTTACACGAGCGCCTTATAAACGAATTTTGCGCATAATTAGTGCCACAAGGGGAAATATGAAAGGTAGGTTTAGAACGTGAGCGGAAACGAGAAGCTTTGAAAGATATGCTGTCTAGTAGCACGCTTGAGTCAATATAATTTCTAATAATTTTAAATAAAAATATTGTATCAAGATAAATTCTTCTCCTTTCAAGAGGGGGAAGACCGTGCCTGGCTGCAGATGAGAGGTAGTCATAGTTATAAAAACCGGTTCTAAAATCTAGGGATCTACAAAAAATCTTTTGAATTCTTTCGACCCGGAACTTATGAATATCATACTGCGGGCTCCATACAACACTTCCGAATTCTAATACACTCCGGACGAAAGAATAATATAAAACCTTTAAAGTAAAAGTATTTTTGAACGGTTTTGTAAGACGAAGAATCATGCCTAATTTTTTATACGCTTTAGAGACGACATTATCAATGTGCTCATTAAAAGACAGTTTCACATCCAAAGTAACGCCTAAGTCTCTAATCGTCGACACACGCGTGACACTACTACCAGCTAAACAATAATCATGAGCTACCGGACTGGATTTACGGGAAAAAGTGATAACGTAGCATTTATCGGTATTCAGGACAAGCTTATTCTGCTGACAATAGTCCTCAAAACGAGACAAATCAGATTGTAACGAAACACAATCATCGACGTTCTTGATTTTTCTGTAAATTTTAGTGTCATCCGCATAAAGTATGTGCGAAGAAGTTAGAAAAGAACTTTGAATGTCGTTTACATACAAAACAAATAAGAAGGGGCCCAAGTGCGAACCCTGGGGAACCCCGGACGGAATAGGTAAGAACCTAGATCTGTAGCCCTTAAGTGCAACAGCCTGACTCCTATTACTAATATACGACTCTAACCATCTAAGTAGGTCCCCATGTATACCGATCTCAAATAGTTTCTGAAGTAGGATAGAATGATCAATTTTATCAAAGCACTTGGAGAAATCGGTATAAACGGCATCCACCTGATAACCAGAGTCTAAGGCGTTGATAATGTAGTCAGTATAGGTGACCAGATTGGTATCGACGCTCCTGCCTCGGGAAAAGCCATGTTGGTGTACAGATATATGAGGCGATAAAACAGCAGTAATTACTTTAGTAACAATTTTTTCGAAAACCTTAGCGAACACACAAAGCTTGGAAATCGGTCGGTATAATCTAACGTTGTGCTTATCACCTCCTTTATGTACAGGAGTAATGATTGCCCGTTTCCATATACTGGGGACTATACCTACGCGAAGGGACTTTTTAAAAAGCTTAGCCAATGGAACAGTAAGCTCAGCATAAAGTTTTGAAATAAGATAGGGATGGATGCCATCAAAACCTGCCCCCTTATTAACGCATATAAATTTTAGATGTTTATACACCAAATCATCCGTAATGTCAACGCTAGAAATATCTATTGGGGAAGACTTAGACTGGGACGAAATGACCCGTGACCTATCGCTACCAGTAACAAAAACAGAACCAAAATAATCATTAAAAAGATCACAGATAACTACACCGTCGGACGAAGAGTTATCATCGAAATACATACTAGAAGGTACATCATTAACAGAGAATTTAGATTTTATGAAGCTCCAAAAATATTTGGGAGAGGTTGTAGTTTTCTTTTCACTAAGAGCAATAAATTTAATATAACTATCCTTGATTAACTTCTTCTCTCTTAATCTCAAAAGTCTAAATTCATCATAATCCAGTTTGTTATTGTACTTTTTCCATCTAGCGTGAGCTTTTAATTTGTTTTTTATAATTTTAATTAAAGGTCTGCTGTACCAGGGCGGGTACCGAGTGGAGGTAGAAACTTTACTTTTTGGCACAAATTTATTAATTAAATCATTAAGAATTAAATAAAAATAACTAGTGGCATCTTCGATTTCCATATCATCAATAATAGACCAATTAATATTGGACAGGCCTTGTCGAAAGTCATTAAAATTAGCTTTGTGGTATAGGTTCCTATAATGGTCAGTAGAATTTAAACGTTGAAATAATGATAAACGGAAGGTAATCACCAAGGATTTATGATGTAAATCCTCTTGTGTAAGTGGGTATGGACAGGCTGACACATCACATTTAAAGTTACTAATCACGAGATCCAAAATACGGTCATGCGCATTAAGACACCCATTATACTGTTGTAATCCAGCGAGAGAAAGGAAATCTGACAACATACTAGCTAAGGGATTATTATTAATATTGAGATTTAAGTTCGAAAAACTATCAAGGTGCCAGACTGCATGAGAAATATTAAAATCACCGAGCAGCAGGTAAGCGTCACTCTGGTAACAAAGTAAAATGTTGTTGACATTGTTAAAAAAGTTTTTCAAGGACTCAGCATGATTACGATTATGCGGAAAATATGCACAGGCTATGCGAAGATACCGAGCATGCTTTGACACAGCAGAGGACGACTCCGCGGCAAGGGGCAGAGACAACCATATCTCCTCGGAATGGGTAGTGCTGCAGAGATCATCGCAACGGCGCGCGCAAAGGCCGCGCTTCACCGCCACCAGCACGCCTCCGCCGCGCGACGCCGCCGCCGCCGGCCGATCGCGCCGGAACACATCATAATTATGATAGAAAAATTCTTGACTGCTAAAATCATCAGTAAGCCAGGTTTCAGTTAAACAAATAATGTCATAGTCAGACGTAAGCACATTCGTGAAAAAATGATGAGATTTAGTTCTAAGGCCCCTCACGTTCTGATAATAAATACTAATATTTTTTAGATTAGCCATTAGAGTAGAGAAAAACATCGATATAAAGCGGCACTAAGTATGCGATATAAAGAAAAGCAAATATTTTTATAATTAACATCAGGCGCATGAATAAAAAAATAACTAAGGTTGCATAACAACGGACGAAAATATAGAAAACTAATAACACACACAGCACAGAAGAAAGTAGCAGTCACTTAAGCTTCAAGAGGTCTGAATCGGAGACGATGCGCACAACTCTCGAAGTTTCGTTTTGACGCAAGAAGATCTTACCCTCTTTCACCCAAACAAAAGAGTAATTCAGCTCGACCTTGACCTGACGCGCACGCTTAAGTAACATCTTGTTTGCAGGCGTAAGATGTTCATTAATGTATACGTTGGTGGCCGGTCCATTGAGGCCAGCGTCGGCCGTGGTAAGGCTCCGGCGAGCACGGGCCGCCGCAAGCAGCTCGTCCCTGCGCCCGCGCCGGGTGAAACGGACAATAATCGAGGGCGGCCGTCCATTTCGAAGCTGAGCCTCAGTAGTGGAGAATACTCTGACGCGATGAATGCTATCAATGTCCGATTGGTCAAGAGCAAAGCCCACCTTGATACATATGTTGTTAAGCGTAGTACGCAAGTTCTCCCCAGAGCGGACCGGGATGCCAGCAATCTCCACGTTGTTAAGCCTACCAAACTGATCGCGATCATTGTTATCTCGCTTAAGCGCTGTGACGAGGTCCTGGAGTTCTTGGACTTGTGGTGGTAATGTTGACAAGGTAGTGACTCTGTCCTCCGTGCTTGAGATTCTATCTTCGATCCCATTCAGACGAGAATCAAGGGCGCTCCACTTATTACTTAGCTCGGTTACTTGTACCTGAACATTGTCAATTTTGGTCTCAATGGATGTCCTAGAATTTCTTAATTCAGCGAACAAGTCAGCCAATGTAGCTTCATTAGATGCTTGAGGTGCAGGGGGAGCCGCTCGACACGCAATGCAGCGCCAGGATGCTCTTTTATCATTAGTCATGCGCCTATGGGTGGTTTCCGCCAATCCAGCACAAACAAAATGTAAATTCCTTTTACATGCACAACATAAAACACCATCAGTTACTGATTCGTTACATTTGGCACACTCCATAATAAAATCGGGTAGGCAAACGCAGCCGTCTAACAGGAAAAAAGTGCGAAATAATATTTAACACCTTATCAAAAACCAAGCGTGCGAGACACTGACACTATGGGCTATTAACCATAAGTGGGGGCTCGATCTCACTGGGCGATCGCGGACTAATCGCCAGCGCTGTTGATACCGCACTATGAATAACTTGGGGTCAATGAGGGTTCTAGTTCACTGGTTACTTTGCTAACTAAGTACGAGGACACAACTAACTATTACGATGGCGAGAGCCAAACTGAAAATAAAATGCGAAAGTGTGCCTGTCTGTCTGTTACCTCTTCACGCTTAAACCGCTAAACCAATTAAGGTGAAATTTAGTGCAAAGATATTTTGAATCCTGGGAAAGGATATAGGATAGTTTATTTCTCGAAATTCATCCCCTAAGGAGGTGAAATAGAGGGTGAAAATTTGTATGGAGCTACGATATAAATAAATAAAAATAAATATATCAGGGGATACTGTCACACCAATTGCCCTAGTCCCAAACTAAGCTCTAGGCTTGTACTATGGGTACTAGACAACGATATAAATACTTATGTAGAGAAATAAATACTTAAATACATTAGAAAACATCCATGACTCAGGAACAAATATTCGCGCTCATCACACAAATGTCTGCCCTTACCGGGATTTGAACCCAGGACCGCTAGCTTCGTAGGCAGGGACACTACCCACTATGCCAGCGCGTCGTCGATATATAAACAAGTTCCACGCGGACGGAGTCGCGGTCAGAAGCTAGTAAGATAATAAAGGCATTCTCGCCAAGACCTAGACTGTTTAGCTTTATATTAAATCTCCTTCCAGCGACGTCCACAACTATTCAACATATTAATTCCAGACGTGCCAAGGTCAAGGTCACTGACCTTAAGCTCCGCTCTTAGCTTTTCAGGGCTTAAAGTGTTAACGGAGCTTTCACGCTCAAAGTGCATGTTTAAGTTGAATTTATATATTAAAACTTTAAGTAGCTTATGTTTAGTCCGAATTTTCGTCTTCCGACTGTTCCAATTGCCAAGTTTTCATAAATTAGAAATGAATTCACTTGAATTCTTCGGAAGGTACGGTTTGGATGGTTAATTTGGGACCCATTTCAAGAAAAATATGCTTGAAGTCGTCAATGTAAAGATGTCAAGTCATTTGTAACTATTGGAAACTCAACCTTATTGTTGTAGGATGTCAGATTAACTTTGGACCTTAGGTGGGTACCAAATTAAATCTCGTGACTGTACAGTCAAGGATTCAATTTCTAGTCTACTTTGGACTATGTCAAAGTGTCGTAATCAATCAAAACGTAAGAGACGTCTTATGATTTTATTTACAGTGTCAATTTGACATAGTCCAAGGTGGACTAGGATTTAAATTCCGTGACTCTATGTATTT
The DNA here is from genome assembly GCA_963966035.1 of Acleris laterana. NCBI lineage: Eukaryota > Metazoa > Arthropoda > Insecta > Lepidoptera > Tortricidae > Acleris > Acleris laterana. The sequence goes on along the minus strand of OZ014458.1, from coordinate 1,458,323 downwards.
CGATTGTTGATTTTTACTTATGTGCGTATGTATGTCCATTTCTTTAATGCAGCATAAACGGTTTGATCAATTAAAACATGAGGCGTCGTTATATCCATTTTGGTTGTGGCATCACTGCCATCGAGTATTAGTGTAGTAGTAATAGTAGTAGTAGTAGTAGTAGTAGTAGTAGTAGTAGTAGTAGTAGTAGTAGTAATCAAATATTTGTTTGGTGAACCTTGTGCTTTATATTTACACAAGTTTCATTTGGCTTTGGGTTCAATGCTTATCTATGAACAAAAGAAAAAGTTTCACTTAACACACACCCCGGGGCTCTATTCCATTTGGTAAAACCATATTGTATGTTAGTATGTATGTAAACACTTTATTCTGCAAAACAAAAACAAAAACAATACAAAGTACAAAGGCGAACTTATTCCTTTGAGGGATCTCTTCCAGCTAACTCTTGATAGATTATAAAATGTGAAAGGTGGTGCATCGAGTAGGCAAGTGTACCTACAACTTTGCTTAAGAAAAGAGCTTAAAATAAAACTAGCCAATAAAACCTAACTATAAAAAAATAATTTATTCAAATACTGTCTTTGACATCTTTGATGTGCCGCTGGCATTATTTTACCATCTTGACGATGACACGTGGCAGGTGACAATTCAGAATTACATTAGAAATTCAACACGCTGATGCATCACTGGGCTGCGCCACGTACACTGAAATGTCACCTGTCACCTGTCACCTGTCATAGTCGGGATGGTGCAATAGGAGGCTAAGGCTTGTGTGCTCGTTCTTCTTCACGACATAAAAAATACAAAGCACATCCGATTGGGAAAAAGCCGCTTTGTAACACTTTCTAGTCTAGATTTTATAGATTTAGCTAACTTTGTCTACTAAAACAACCTACATGAAGTTTGGACGAGAATGTAACTTTCAAAGTCAATTTATTACCTTCTTTTGGTCCATAAGGCCAGCGGTTATGGAAGAAATGCATTCCGTCACTTCGATACTATCTTTTCTCTTCACTTTCCCAACTTGTTAGCACTTAATCACGCTGATATTTACACAAATAGAACATCAACAAACAGATATAATTTTTCTTGTTTAGCCATTAACTGTCAAACGTAACGTTTCGATACTTCTTTGTTTACATTTCTGGATTTCATCCGCGGCTGTCACATTTGACAGTCGTCCATATATTTTTCTTACAATTGAACTTGTTTCAGCTTCCACATGAATATATTCTAATCCTGAGCATCATGTAGGACATTTAATCATAGATCTTCACTAATTACTAAAATATATAATTCATTTACTTACAATTTGGCTGGTCATTATTAGTCTTCCGTGTCGAACAAAACGCAGCCGTAAGTTGGCAACCCGGTAATTTTTGGTTTCGTTTCAGGCAAGTTGTGTTCGAGTGTATGGATAAACGTCACCCATTTTGGCTTTTTATTTTAGTAATGCTTTTCGGTAAAAATAGGATGAAGTCTGAAGTTTCCCTTCTATTCCCCATTCTTTATGTGTGTTCGTTTTTCAATAAATTATGTCTTTGATTTCGGTCGGTTTCGTCCAAATAAATCTCTAGCTTCAACGACGAAACGGAACACATGACTATTGGTTCTCGATCTTTCTATCGACCTTTTTTGACCTCTGGATTCAGATTTTTCTCGACCATGTGAACACACACAATTTTAAGTCGCTGGATCAATTTCTCGCTTCGGGCGTTCGGCCCAGATTGTTTAATTTAACTTCAAATGATGTCCTAACTAAGGAGAATCACTACTGTGTCTGTCCACGTTTTGTCCATCCACTACTCAGTTATTCACCGATGAAAATTCCTTAATTTTATTATAATACTTCAACGTCGCTTCACTCTTTTACGGCGGCCCTGCAACTACACGGGTGTGCTGATGTCCGACGATTTATACAAAACTATCACTATTGAGGGAGAAAACGGAAGACTAACCGCGTGTACATCGGGTGCCGCGATCCACAAGTCAGATTCTGCTACAATTCAGTGGTAACGGCGGGCGCTGTTTGACCTGTAGCCAAGCTGAGTCTGACCTCTGCCCATACGGGATCCTGCGGGTGATGTTCTCCGGGTGAAGCTCCGTGTTTCATTTCGACCAACACACTCCAACTCTTACTTCTAAAGCCGGTAAATTCTAACCTTTTCTTTAATAACTTTATAACGGTACCAAAGCAACCGAGAAAGCCTCGCTCTTAAGTAACTACTTATAAGATAATTATAGTGCCAACTTGGCTATCTGTAAAGAGGGTAAGGGGAGGATTTACTTAATAAATGTTTACTTGTTACTGATTTATGACTTTTATTTAGCATATTCTCATTTTGACGGTGAACTCATCTGGCGCTCATAATTATAAATTTGATGAGTCTCCACCGCTCTGGTCACCTTCGAATCACACGGCCTGTTCTCATGCTCGGTTTATTACAGTGGCGTACCCAACGTTTGGCCAGTTTGAGAATTTGCTAAGTAAATTAAGTTTTTAATTAACAGGTTGCTTTGGAATAAGTATTTTTATTATAACTGAGTAGTGTATAAGATATTTCTTTGGTGTTTTATTATTAAGAAACATAACCCAATAAGGGAAAATGTTTATTGTTATCGGGATTTAAACTATAAATCTGAATCTTTAAAGGTTTGAACTTAGAAATTTAAAACCTTACTTGAAGTTTTAAATGAAATTTTCTCATCCTAACTTTATTAGAAATTTGCATTGAAACATGAAGTTAAACTTGTTTTTAAACTCGAATTTGCTGGTAGTCCTTAACTTCGTGGTTTGATTTAACTAGTTTACTGTGATACAACTTATTTACAAATTATTCTTTTTCTGGTTTAGTATCAGTGTTTTAAGCTGTTTTTATTGAGACTGTCTGTTGTTCAAATTTACTGTAATTTTATACTATGAACAGTTAGAACTAACTTGTAATATTTTAATATTATTAGACTTGTAATTTTTTTTCGGACGCTTTGGGATGCTATTAATTTAACCTTAATTCTCTTATACCAGCGAAATAAGAGTTGTTTTTTATTGTGTTGGACTTCGGTTTTATTCTTAACGGTCTACTATTTATTTCCATAATTTTAGTACAAAACAAGATGGACTTTTTATTAGCCGGTTGCAGTATTGCACATCTGAAAAAAGACGAAATCAGTCATGAACTAGTTATTAGAGGTTGTAAGGTAAATCCAGTATCTCGTCGTCATAGTTTACAACAGGTGCTTGCACAGACAGCCGAACTAGCTAATAAAGGTGGTGTAAATTTTAATCTTTCTGGAAGTTCAGACGTGTCAATGGAAGTATCAGTCCTACAACATAAGGTGGAGGAAATTGAGTTTGCTTCGCGTTCAGATCTTACTTCTTCTTCTCGATCTCGACTATTATCGCGCTGCAAATACCTCCTTTGTCGCATTTCCCGTTTGACACAAGACAACGAGGACGTTCAGCTGCTTCACACTACTTTAACTGCTATACTGGATCGTCTACAGGTGGGTAGCGATTCCGAATCTAATGGTGTCGACAGTGACTCTGGTTCTGAGGCCGTCCCTTCTCAGGTTGTTAAAAAAGTCATCTATAAGACCGAGAAACATTTTAATATAAATTCGTTCAATCTAAAATATAGTGGCAACTCATGTGCTCGACTGTTTTTAGCACGATTGGAGGAACTACGGGTCGCAAGGCAAATCTCACAACAACAGATCTTCCGTGGTTTTCCGGAGATACTTGAAGGACCGGCGTTATCGTGGTTCCGCTCGAAGCGTGATCAATTTTTCACCTACTCTCAGGTAGTCACAGCTCTTCGTGAAGATTTCGATATTCCCGATTTGGACCACATATTGTTACAGGAAATCCGTCAACACACGCAAGCAAGAGAGGAAACTATAGTGTCGTTTGTTTCCGAGGTGCTGGGAATGTTCGAGAGACTAAATAGGAAGATGCCTGAAGAGGAAAAATTAGATATCTTAACTCGCAATATCAGACCAGAATACAGTAGGGAACTAGCTTTGCATGATATAACTTCAATAACTCAATTAACTACTTTATGCAAACGAATTGAATTGGCACAGGTTAGAGCTAATCAATTCCACGAACCGTCTACTTCTAAACCAAAGGTATTTTCTGCTTGTAACAAAAATACTAAAAGGGATAAAGTCCACTTCCAAGGCACTCCTCAGAGACCTTCTAGTTTTCAACCTAATCCTAGGTCTTTTGTGGCCTCAATAGGAAATACGACGAATGGGCGAGCATGCTTTCGCTGTGGTATGTCTAATCATATTACTGGCAGGTGTAGAAATTCCCGCGACATCGTATGTTTTAAATGCGGTGAAAAAGGCGTTCGTGCTCCGGAATGTCCAAAATGTGCTCTGCCGTCAAAAAACTAAATAGCTTTGTCTTCTATAACCAAACATCTAAAATAAATTCTACTCCCTCTCATATAAAGAAGACAATTCATTTTGAACCTCCAAAGGGAGATACCAGATTATACGTACTTCTCGATATATTAGATTTAAAAGTTAAGGCTTTGCTTGACTGTGGTGCAAGTGGTAGCATTTTAGGGATGAATAGTCATTTAAAACTCTCTGCTCTGGGTCTACCTATTCTTACTCATAAAATTCCTGTGAAACTAAGAGTCGCTAATGGACAGGAACTACTTTGCACTACATATATGTCGTTGCCAATTAATTATAATGGTCGTATTCAAATCATTCACTTTGACATCCAACCTTATATTAATACTCCTCTTATACTTGGCTTTAACTTTTGGAAAGCTTTTAACTTGGCTCCGGAAATTATTTCTGGTATATCACCGGATAAAAATGTGGCTAGTATTTCATCAATGCCCGTTGAATCCGGCCTCAACGATTTAGACTCTTTGCCTTTATCCCAAAAGACTCAATTGGATGAAGTCAAAGCTCTTTATGACCAAATCGATACCGATAAAGTTGGTTTGGGTAAAACCCATTTAATTCAACATGTAATTAACACTGGTGACTCACTTCCTATAAAACAAAAATATTACCGTCTCAGCCCGGATAAGCAGGTTGCTCTGGAGAAGGAGGTAGATCGCATGTTAGAAGCGGGTATTGTGGAACCATCTCACTCCCCGTGGAACTCTCCGGTTGTAATGGTTGAAAAGCCTAATGGTGATCTTAGACTCTGCCTCGATAGTAGAAAGGTAAACTCAGTTTCAAAATCCGATGCATATCCTTTACCATATGTAAACTATATTTTAGATAATCTTCGTGACGCGAAATATCTTACCTCTCTAGACTTAAGTGCTGCATATCATCAGATTCCTCTCAGTGATGACTCCAAGGAAAAAACTAGCTTTACGGTACCCGGAAGGGGTTTGTTTCACTATAACCGGATGTGTTTTGGGTTGGTAGGGGCTTCTGCCACTATGCAACGCTTAATGGATACTCTTTTTACTGCGGAATTTGACAATAAGGTCTTTTGTTATATAGACGATATTATAATATGCACCTCTGACTTTAATGAGCATTTGCGGCTTCTCAAAGCCGTGTTTGAAAAACTCAAGGCGGCTAACTTAACTATTAACATGAGGAAATCACTTTTTTGTAGAACGGAACTCAAATATCTCGGATATATAGTCGATAGATTTGGTTTGCATACTGATCCTTCTAAAGTCGATGTGATATTAAATTTTCCTACACCTGTAGATGCCAAAGGCATAAAAAGATTCTTGGGTATGTGCGGTTGGTATCGACGCTTTATAGATAACTTTTCAAAAATTGCCCGTCCACTTTCACGCTTAACGAGTAAAAACGTAAAATTTGAGTGGTCGGACGAAGCTGACGAATCTTTTGTTAAACTGAAGGCTGCTTTAGTCTCTGCTCCCATTTTAAAGTGTCCTAATTTCGATAAACCTTTTTACATTCACACTGACGCCTCGTCTTTTGCCATAGGCGCCGTGCTAACACAAAAACATGACGATATGGACCATCCTATAGCGTATTGTAGTCGCACACTCAACAAGGCCGAAACTAACTACTCTGCGACGGAGAGAGAATTACTCGCGGTTCTATACGCGTTAGAGCAATACCGTGCCTACGTCGAGGGCAGGAGGTGTTTCATTGTCACGGACCATGCTTCTCTTAAGTGGTTTTCTAACTTGAAAAATCCATCAGGTCGTCTAAACCGATGGGCGTGTCGTCTAAGTCAATTCGAATTTGAACTAATACATAGAAAAGGTAAAGAACATATTATTCCTGATTGTTTATCACGGATTCAGGTTTCTCTCATTGATGTTATCCAGACCCAAGATCCTTGGTATTTAGAGTTATATAAAAGGGTGACTGATGAACCTTCACTGTTTCCAAATTATAAAATTGAAAATGATAAACTCTTTCGGTACTCAAAGAATAAATATCGCTTAACAGCTCAGTTTGACTGGAAGGTGGTAGTGCCTTATGAGGACCGTAAGGAAATTTTATCTAAATGTCACGACGACGTCACTTCTGGTCATTTCGGAGTTGCTAAAACTCATTCCAGGATTTCAAATCTTTACTACTGGCCCACTCTATTTCAAGACGTCAAGGAACACGTCGATTTGTGCGAGACTTGCAAAGTGTACAAGCCAGTCAATTTAGCTCGTCCTGGTTTAATGGGAAATCCGAAACGCATCACAATGCCTGGAGAGGCGATATCTTGTGACATACTCGGTCCATTTCCACAATCTTACCTAAGGAACCAGTATCTTTTTGTTTGTACAGATTATTTCAGTAAATACGTAACCATCTTTCCTCTGCGTAATGTTACCGCTAAGGCTATTGTCAAATGCATGGAGAAGGGTATTTTACTTGTACACGGAGTCCCTAAATTTGTATATGTGGATAATGGACCACAATTCATCTCTAAGGATTTTAGAGACCTTTTGAGTAAATATGGCGTACCTCACATATTCTACAATCCCCGATATCACCCACAAACCAATCAAACTGAGAGAACTAATCGCGAGATTGTTAGAACAATCGCCTCTTACGTACGCAAAGATCATAAAAATTGGGATAAAAACGTGACGGAAATTCAATGCGCTTTAAACACTGCCGTTCATGAAGCTACCAAATTTACTCCATACTTTCTTCATCATGGTCGGGAAATGATATTTGATGGTTCCTTCTATAATTCAACATCTCCCATTGACAGGGATGCGATTGCTGTAGATGATGGTTGTACGTTCTCTGATAAACTTAACGAATTAAAATCTATTTTTGAAAAGGTGCAAAACTCTCTACGAAGTGCCCACATACGTAACGCTCACTATTACAACTTGCGCAAGCGGCCTATGGTACTTCAGGAAGGACAAATAGTATACAAGAAAACATATCACTTATCTAACGCGGCTAAAAACTTCTCAGCCAAATTGGCACCGCGTTATGAGAAATGTATTATTCACAAGAAACTCGGACCCTTGGTATATACTTTGAAATCCCTATCTGGTAAAAATCTAGGAAATTTTCACATTAAAGATCTAGTCCGTCCTGGCGAAGCTGCGCCCACTTCTTAATGTTAGATATATCCCTGTGTGGTATCCGGGTCCGAATAGTGCCACTCCATTTCTTCCGTGGATGTCGTAAGAGCCGGCTAAGGAGATGAAGGCTTCCAATACCGTTGGGCGATGGGCTTGCAACCATCACCCCTACGCTGGTAAACATCTAAGCCTAATTGTGTAACTCTACCTTTCCTACTCTAAGAATAAAGGTGGTAGTTATTATGAGTTACTATATTCATATTTAATTATTGACGTTTACTGGAGTAAAGCTTAGTGTTTGTAATTAACATCACCGGTCTTTGCTCAGATTTTTTGTTTCAACGTCTCGACTGCAGACATCGTATCTGCTTTGTCAACGGATAGCTTGTTAGGACTGAGTGTCTCGTCCTCATCTAATAAAATTCTTTCATATTCCACGGGACTACTTTCTCGTGTATAGCTCATTGGTCGTGTGTCACGCCTGAGGTATGTAGCCTAAGCTAAAGGCTCTAAACTAACTTAACATTGGTGTCGCTCATCTAAGCGTCTCGCCTCCTTTACTCACTCTTATAAGATGATACTTTTCGAAGTTATTTTTATATAAAATGCTGAAAAAAGTAAATTTTTGCAAAACTGTTTTCCAGCCTCATTTTTTGTTGGATTCTAGGTATTTGAGAAATGGTCAGCATAGTCTGCCTTTCCGATCCTATTCCAAAGTGCATTGTTAATAAAGTAAACATCTAATGCCATAGTTAATAATTTTGAAATAGGAGAATTTGAGTCGACTCACTCATTCATTACTAGTAAATTGTAAGTTAGCAAGTACCGTGTAATTTTATTAGGTTAGTGCGCGCACATATTAGTTAAGTCGTAGTGTGAAGGGGTTTAGGTTATCCGTGGAACGTTAGGATACCTACTCTCCGACACATGATTTCATTTGTCTGCCCAAAATTGGCACAGATAAACCAATTTTCTTTGGATTTTCTTCGTATTGTCCAAAAACTTAGTTGTAAGCATTAGGTCTCACATATTAGTTAAGTTGTAGTGTGAAGGGGTTTAGGTTATCCGTGGAACGTTAGGATACCTACTCTCCGACACATGATTTCATTTGTCTGCCCAAAATTGGCACAGATAAACCAATTTTCTTTGGATTTTCTTCGTATTGTCCAAAAACTTAGTTGTAAGCATTAGGTCTCACATATTAGTTAAGTTGTAGTGTGAAGGGGTTTAGGTTATCCGTGGAACGTTAGGATACCTACTCTCCGACACATGATTTCATTTGTCTGCCCAAAATTGGCACAGATAAACCAATTTTCTTTGGATTTTCTTCGTATTGTCCAAAAACTTAGTTGTAAGCATTAGGTCTCACATATTAGTTAAGTTGTAGTGTGAAGGGGTTTAGGTTATCCGTGGAACGTTAGGATACCTACTCTCCGACACATGATTTCACATGTCTGCCCACACTTGGCACAGACATTTTTTTTTTTTGTTTGGACTTCTTTGCTGTCCAGAACATAGACATAGGCATATTTGTTAAATTAGTTAAGTAGTAGTGTGAAGAGGTTTAGGTTATCCGTGGAACGTTAGGAAGCCTACTCCACGACACATGATTTCATTTGTCTGCCCACACTTGGCACAGACAAACCATTTTCTACTCTTCTACAGTTGTGCAAGACGTATCTGTATAGTATGCTCCTCTTATAGTTTAATTTAGTAAAGTTTATAGGACCACTAAGTAGTCTAGATTCCGTCGCTTACACCATGGGTGTAAACGGTCTGAAAATATTTCTTACTTTACTCTTCTTATTTGGTGATAAGCCATTCTGCCCTACGTTGTCAGAATGTGTCTTGCTTATTTCACCTCAAAGCTCACTAGCTACCTCTAGCTTCATGCTTCTCATACTTAGGTCTCTGATATTCTTTCTTCTGTTCAATTAAACCATGTCTTAAATACTAAAAAAAAAATAACATAATTTATCTCTACTACTCCCCTTTTATTTTTACTCATAGCGAGGAGGCTTATAATAATTTTATTTCAGAATTTAGTTAATTCTGAAATAAAATTATTTTACCCAACTAAAACGGTACTGTAACACTTTCTAGTCTAGATTTTATAGATTTAGCTAACTTTGTCTACTAAAACAACCTACATGAAGTTTGGACGAGAATGTAACTTTCAAAGTCAATTTATTACCTTCTTTTGGTCCATAAGGCCAGCGGTTATGGAAGAAATGCATTCCGTCACTTCGATACTATCTTTTCTCTTCACTTTCCCAACTTGTTAGCACTTAATCACGCTGATATTTACACAAATAGAACATCAACAAACAGATATAATTTTTCTTGTTTAGCCATTAACTGTCAAACGTAACGTTTCGATACTTCTTTGTTTACATTTCTGGATTTCATCCGCGGCTGTCACATTTGACAGTCGTCCATATATTTTTCTTACAATTGAACTTGTTTCAGCTTCCACATGAATATATTCTAATCCTGAGCATCATGTAGGACATTTAATCATAGATCTTCACTAATTACTAAAATATATAATTCATTTACTTACAATTTGGCTGGTCATTATTAGTCTTCCGTGTCGAACAAAACGCAGCCGTAAGTTGGCAACCCGGTAATTTTTGGTTTCGTTTCAGGCAAGTTGTGTTCGAGTGTATGGATAAACGTCACCCATTTTGGCTTTTTATTTTAGTAATGCTTTTCGGTAAAAATAGGATGAAGTCTGAAGTTTCCTGAAGTTCCTGAAGTTTTCCCTTCTATTCCCCATTCTTTATGTGTGTTCGTTTTTCAATAAATTATGTCTTTGATTTCGGTCGGTTTCGTCCAAATAAATCTCTAGCTTCAACGACGAAACGGAACACATGACTATTGGTTCTCGATCTTTCTATCGACCTTTTTTGACCTCTGGATTCAGATTTTTCTCGACCATGTGAACACACACAATTTTAAGTCGCTGGATCAATTTCTCGCTTCGGGCGTTCGGCCCAGATTGTTTAATTTAACTTCAAATGATGTCCTAACTAAGGAGAATCACTACTGTGTCTGTCCACGTTTTGTCCATCCACTACTCAGTTATTCACCGATGAAAATTCCTTAATTTTATTATAATACTTCAACGTCGCTTCACTCTTTTACGGCGGCCCTGCAACTACACGGGTGTGCTGATGTCCGACGATTTATACAAAACTATCACTATTGAGGGAGAAAACGGAAGACTAACCGCGTGTACATCGGGTGCCGCGATCCACAAGTCAGATTCTGCTACAATTCAGTGGTAACGGCGGGCGCTGTTTGACCTGTAGCCAAGCTGAGTCTGACCTCTGCCCATACGGGATCCTGCGGGTGATGTTCTCCGGGTGAAGCTCCGTGTTTCATTTCGACCAACACACTCCAACTCTTACTTCTAAAGCCGGTAAATTCTAACCTTTTCTTTAATAACTTTATAACGGTACCAAAGCAACCGAGAAAGCCTCGCTCTTAAGTAACTACTTATAAGATAATTATAGTGCCAACTTGGCTATCTGTAAAGAGGGTAAGGGGAGGATTTACTTAATAAATGTTTACTTGTTACTGATTTATGACTTTTATTTAGCATATTCTCATTTTGACGGTGAACTCATCTGGCGCTCATAATTATAAATTTGATGAGTCTCCACCGCTCTGGTCACCTTCGAATCACACGGCCTGTTCTCATGCTCGGTTTATTACAGCTTCACAAATCAGATCTGATAAAAATACACCATGGCGGCAAACATTCATTATACGTTGCTCTACCATATTCCTATTATATCTTCCAATATCGTGACTCAAACAAATATTATTCTCCCCATTTCCCCCCTTTCCTTCCCCCTTACACTCCCTCCCTCGGATCTGTTGTGAAATCTTTTATGAAGACTGACACTTTAATAATAGAATTAGGATGTTTAAGTTTGATTTTCGGCTGTATTAATAACTTTTGAACCGCGTATGGGGAAAATGTAAATGTTGGTACTTTGTAACATTTCTTAACAGACTTTAAAAAAAATACTATATTATCCACGTTTTGCCTCGTACAGTGAAACTGTGGAGCGAGCTCCCTTCTCCGGCGGTATTTCCAACCAGTTATGTAATGGGTGACTAACAAAGGACCTTTCATTTTCCTAATTGGCCGGCAACAGACCAAAAACTCTTCTAGAGTAAAATTCTCAATGCTATATAAAAAGTTAAAATACATATTAAAAAAAAAACACCGTTATTTCAAGCCTTTTCTTATTATGTCTTTGTGTACAACTTCAATGTCATTTAAAACCAATATCAAGTGGGTAATTATGACATAGCTATGCAGTTTTACTTTCTGCCAACAAACTATTACGCAGTTTTGTTGATATTTTTATAAGATCATAGTAGGTACTTTATGTAACTGATACATAATGAGAGTCCTCAAAACACGAGTGTGGTTTTATGCAACGAGCCAAAGGCGATAATAAGATCGCACGAGTGTTTTAAGGCTTAATTATGTACAGTTGCATTAATTACTTTGTCTACACACATATTATAAGTACTTACAGTGCGATCGCTCTTAGAAGGTGCTTCGGGTTTGTGCTTGTCTCTCACTCGCCCTCATACGTTCTTAATAAGAGCGAGTGAGAGAGAAGTTCAAACCCGAAGCACCATCTAAGTGACCACAGACTGTACTCTAAGATGGGTTCAGAAGCCGAAAAGCAAATGACCTTCATTGCTACCAGAGCTACCTGTAACATATCTATAGGTGCTAAGCAAATGTAAGTATAAACTGAAATAAGAAATAAATGAAATCAGATAAATAACATATTTTTTAATACAGTTGCTCAAAAATGGGTACTTTCCGTAGCCGTATATCGTGCGGAAAGTTCGATATTCCGCACTAGTGCGTTTTACTTTTCCAATTTTTTTAAATATAATTTTGTTTCTACTTCCAAGCCGTGCATCCGACCAAAGAGTTTGCATGTTCAATCATTTTTGATTATGTCATTTAACATTGAAACTATAAATGTAGGTAATATAATTTTAAATATAAAAATTACATAAATAAATACATACACTCACAAATTATCTGGGTAATATTAAAAAAAAACAGCTCTCATCAAGATGGCTGAATCTGAATGAATTATTACGAATGATCGGATAGTTGAGTATTAAGGTGGATTCACGTTACACCATGCCGAAGCCGGACCCAGCCCAGCACGGTGTAATGTGAATCCACCTTTATGCGACTGGCTAATAGAGTATTTGTGCTTCTTGATTTTTAAATAATATAGGTAATTAAATTACTATGTTTCTTTTTTTTCTTTGATTTGGCTGAATGGTCACAACAATTGCCATTATGAAAAAAGTCAATTAAAAGTAAAACGAAATCCCGCCTTTTTAGCTAACGATTAAATATTGTTGTGAAAAAAAAGAGCGATTTAGACGATTGTGAAATACATTTATTGTAATTTTTTCGCAGTTGTATTAAAAAACGTCGTTTGATATACGTGCGGAACTGTCATTTTCACTCGTCCCGAGTCTTGCCCCTCGCTTGCAGCTCGGGTCAAGACACCTCGGGACTCGTTTGAAATGACATACTTTCCGCACTAATATCAAAATGTACTATTTCAGCATCACTGCTCATGTTTTACAACGATTAAAGAAATTTCGAAATCGACTAATGAAATGAAATGACGACTTGACGACAAAAATGGCGGCAAAACAAACCTGAGCGGTGAGCTCACGAATTAGAATGGTTTTTTTTAAATCATAGACAAAGTAATAAAGTCCCTATTGTCATTTCGTTCGAAATTAAATATCGTACGATATTGTACTATCAGACCATTGGAACCTTGACCCTCCATAGAACTGTGTCACAGAGACGTTATGATTCAAGTCATAAGAAGTGTCAAACAAATTGTTTTATAATGGCACTGTGACACCGTTCTATGATGGGTCAGGGTTCCATTGGGCTGATAGTATTTAAAAAATATACCGAGTAGACGTTTCAATAGATACTAGAATTGGTATTTAAATTGTGTTGGTTTTGGAAGAGGTTCCAAATTTGAAACTCATTTCATTACTTTAAATACGGATCACTTCGTTTACCCGAATTTCATTTACCATAATTGTGTCACCTGCCATAATGTTAATTTGCCATAAAGGCATTTTTTCTGAAACTGTAATCCTTTCAGGTAATTTTTACATGCCATCGTATAGAGCCCAATAGGTTAGGTTAGGTTTGTTTTATAACAATTCTGAATAGTTCACGATTTCAGAAAAAATGCCTTTATGGCGAATGAATATTATGGCAAGTGATAGAAATATGGCAAATGACTTTCGGGCAAACGACAGAGAACCCTTACAAAATTACGTTCCAGCTGTCATTGCTGTTACCTACTACCCTAGTAATACAGGGGGCCTAATATGGCTGCGTTTATCGTGTGACAAAGTGTGGATAAGGCATCCGTCACCTTTTGACACGTAAATAAGTACAAGAGTGACGGATGCTATCTCCACGTTTGACACGTGATATAGACGCAGCCGTACTTAGCTCACGGGTTTTGAACGCATATAAGACTGGACTTGGACGGCATTATGATAATGTGTGTAAATAAATTAAAACGTTCATTTTACACCGAGAAAACGAAAGAGCTATATAACTGCTATAGCTCTTTCTTTTACGCTCACCGTGAAATTTACTGCATACTTGAGGTATGTCATACCAGTACCAAGATTGAAAGTACAATGCCTTCCAAGATTTTCACTTATTTATTTTCAGTTGGTTTATTTGTGGAATATGAAACCTAATACCAGTCTTCATAACTGTGTTTGCTTATAACTCGAATTGTATCAAATGAAATATGATTCCGACAGAGATTTCGTTTTCATCTGACATTCTGACACGCCGCCATTTTTGTTCAGACGGCAGAGATATGGTTGAAAACGTCTGAATATTTTTTCAAGGAAAAAATTGTCAGAATGTTGAATGTAACAAGTATTTAATTTTTGTTTAATGAGGAGTTTTATATGAATTCAAAACTCATTAAATATACTTTAACCCCCTTACTTATAGACGTGGAATAAGCTTGGAATAGTTTATGCCATGCTTTGTCACTTTCTGTCAGATGCAAATGTCACAATTGCAGATAAGGACAAAGCATGGCATAAACTATGCTAAGCTTATTCCACGTTTATAAGTAAGGGGGTTAAAGTATATTTAATGAGTTTTGAATTCATATAAGTACAAAAGCGGAATACAAAATGGAAAATGACGTACCCACTTGTTATTTGTATATACTTTAAACTATGCCAAAGTAACGTAACCAATCAAGACGTAAGAGACTTCTTATGATTTTATTTACAGTGTCACTTTGACATAGTCCAAAGTGGTCTAGGAATCAATTTCCTGGAGTGTACCTATCAACCAATGACGGCTCTATAATTTCCACCCCTATGAATGGCTTTATTACTTAATAACTAGCTTCTGCCCGCGGCTCCGTCCGCGTGAAACTCGTTTATATCGTAGCTCCATACAAATTTTCACCCTCTATTTCACCCCCTTAGGGGATGAATTTCGGAAAAAAAACTATTCTATGTCCTTTCCCAGGATTCAGACTATCTTTGCACCAAATTTCACCTAAATCGGTTCAGCGGTTTAAGCGTGAAGAGGTAACAGACAGACAGACATACTTTCAAATTTATAATTTTAGTATGGAGTATGGTTAGTATAGATTAATTACAAGTGAGACTGTTTTGTGTAATTGTTTTACATACATACATACATTCATACATTAAATCACGCGTGTTTCCCAGAGGGTTAGGCAGAGACCACTTCTTTCCATTTGATACGATCTTGACAAATTTCTTTCGCTTCTTCCAAATTCATACATCGAGTCATGCACGCACGTCGGTTTCGAATACTTAAGATTCGGCCCTTTTCCATTATTTCTCCGATTTGACTCGAAAAAGTACGCCTAGGCCCCTTTCGACCCGTCCACTCACTTTCGATCTGTATATCTCTTTCGTCAATCTTCTTTCAAAAGTGATTCAAGTATTATCACACATTCATACATCGAGTCATGCACGCACGTCGGTTTCGGGTACTTAAGATTCGGCCCAATTGTTGTATTAACTTCAAAATCATTCTGTGATAATAACAAAGGTCTTACTAATCAATATCTCGATCTTAAGTTGTCATTCAGCTACTTAGCCAGCTTAAAGCGGTACAGTGAAGTATTTAGTGACAACTGACTTGAATCTAAATTTGAGATACTTGAAGCGAGACACAAAGTGAATACTGTCTTATCTGCAGCTGTTTGGGAAATGTTAACCTTAGGCAGAGTTCAATGAACTTCAATTTGGATTCAATACTCTCCATGTTTTACTACAAATTGATAGTGTGATAACGTAACTGTGAAATGGACCCTATCTTTCTCTGCGTCATTCACTGGTATACCTTGCAAGGTTCTCTCACTCCCTTTCTGACGGTATAGGGTAGTATCGCTGAGACCCACACCAAATTTTCTAGAGAGTCAGCCCATGGATCGATGTGCAAATAGAACGTAATAAATTTTGAATTTTGAAAGATTTACACCGAAATGTATGAGTGGCCAGGAATGCAAACAAAGGAGGTTGTAACAACCTCGTTACACCGTTCTTCTACCACACGACTGAGTACATACGAGTACATATTTTGTATTTGTATGTATTTGAGAACCCTGTTTAAAGTATGGTTTCAAGAAGTTTGACTCAGCATAAAATGAAAGATAGCTAAATCCGCTTAATTTAGTATGGATTTAGCAATCCATGATTCTCCTAGTATACACCTTCTTGACAATGACACGTGACAGGTCACTATTTGTTATACATTGCAAAGTTAACACGCTTATACATCACTTGTTATCATGTAAACTACGCCATGTACACTGAAATGTCACCTATCATTTGTAATTGTCAAGATGATAAATTCGGTCAGCCGAATTTTACTTTTACATCTTAACCTAAGTGTGCAAAATGTGGTTACAGAATTATCAAAAAGTTTTTAGAGTTGTTGGTATTTCTGTAGCTCTGCCTACCCCACTCTGGGAATAAAGGCGTGAGTTTATGTATGTATTTATGTATAAATGTTACTTTATCGGTATCAATTCATCGAGTTTCATTTTATCAAACTCTATTTTCTGAAGAAACCATGTTTTCAGGATATCTTAAACAGTAATTATGTAGGTTA
The DNA here is from genome assembly GCA_963966035.1 of Acleris laterana. Lineage (NCBI taxonomy): Eukaryota > Metazoa > Arthropoda > Insecta > Lepidoptera > Tortricidae > Acleris > Acleris laterana. The sequence continues at coordinate 1,441,589 of OZ014458.1, read as the reverse complement.
GGTTAGGTTATACTTGTGACAACCAAAAAAAACTGCGGCGATAAATGCCTTTGGATGAATTGAACAATCCGTGTACGTAATTACGTTAGGGAATTCCAATATAATAATTCTGACCTCCTAAATAAAAAGGACGCAAGTGCAATTTGATAGTAGCAAATTGAACCATGTGCTTGAAGAATTAAGGTCACTTATACATTTGCGATTTTACGAGACATACGCCCTTTTTTCTAATGAGGGCAGAATAGGTACCCCTACCAGACATTCCCGACCCCATGTAAGACAACAGCTGTGCAATATAACTCGTCTAAAATACCGACACGCGTGGGATTATTCCAATAATTTAACAAAGACCTTCTTGCTTGAGCCGCAAATATAGTACATACATTACATTCCTTTGGGCTTTGACACCGCTGGTTCATACAAAGGAATTAATACTCGTACAAATGAAAAAATATACATTTATAAAGGCGTTTAATATAGATGTAACGTCTTATTATCAGTATATTTTGCTAATAGAGACACATAATAGCTACAATCAGCATGCATTCTAATTGACTAACTACTCGTAAATATTTATTTTGACGTTGCCACACCATCATTTAAATATTCTTGAATATAATATAAAATCTTACTTACTACTTGAAAATCTAATTTAAGATCAAAATCCTGACCTCAACGGATGCACATTCGCTGTTATTACTGCATTTTGGTTTTATCAATAAAACTTACCCTAAGACCCTAACATTACTGGTTACACGAGTGGGAACTGTCAGATTTTGGTCTTTAATTAGATGTTAGGTATAGAAACCTATAAGTATTTTTTTAAATTGAGTTACATCTTGTAGTTTTAAAACAGTTTTCTGTAATGCCATTTTAAATAATTATTTTCACCAGTAACAATGTGGTTTTGAATGTTATTCTAGATTTAATTAACAACCACATTTATCTCAATATGCTTAAAGTATTTAATACTTCTTGCATGGAACTATATTTTCTTCTGTCAGAAAAAGCACTCGCGCTCACAAGCCCCCAGATGGTAAGTGGAATCTTACCCTAAAGACAGTTACATTGTTAAGACTGCAATCCTAAGACAAAGCCCTAAAAAAAGAGGGGACACAAAAGATCCCATAAGGTAAGATAATAATATAAGGACCACTTGCTTGCAATCAAAACCATTTAAATTTTTGTTTGTGAAACAAGGGTTTTTTTTTTTTTTTTTTTTATGGCATCGAGTAGACAAACGAGCACACAGGCCACCTGATGGTAAGTGGAAACTGTGACCCATAGACATTCGCAATCACAAGACTGCAATGCAATCCTAAAATTGCAAATGCGTTGCCAACCCTGAGGCTAAGATGGAATGCCTCTATGCTAGTCATTTCACCGGCTGTCTTATCCCCAAACCGGAACACAGCAATGCGAACACTGCTGTTTGGCGGTAGGTTAATGGATAAGATGGTGGTAGCGATCCGGACGGACCCTGCACAAGGTCCTACCACCCGCAACCCCGCAGGGTATTAATTTAGTTTTACATTTCATAGTTATCCGTCCTTATTTTGCCATAGTACGGCGTATAAATATTTCATAACTAAATTAGCCTACTTCAGTCGTCAATTCGACATGCATATTATAAATAAATTACATCTAAAAGTCTAATTATTTAATTACAAACATTATAATTGCTAGTCGTTATTATTTGTAGTGCACCGTACTAACACGTGGCATCTAACGTTTCTTTCCCCTTAAACCTAATACAGTCGACGCCATAAATTTGTTTAAACTTTAGTATCTAGGTACCTTGTCTATTTAGCGTCATGTTTAAACTGCCATTTGAAATTGTCATAGCGGGTAAAGTGACGAGGTACTAAAGTGTAAACATATTTTATGGCGTCGACTGTTCAAAATTATCAATTTTTGTTTATTCCATTTGGCGTCGAGACCCTTGGTCCATGGGGTCCTAGCGCTCGGAGCCTCTTCAAAGAAGTTTCGAAGAGGCTCATTGACGTCACGGGAGACCGAAGAGCTGGCAGTTTCCTCGCTCAACGTATAAGTTTAACCATCCAACGAGGAAATGCTGCCAGCATCTTTGGTACAATGCCGCAGGGGCCATTCTTAGATTTAAAGTTTTAGTTAATTTATATATTTAGAGTTAGTTTTATTTAATTTTAGTTTTCTTTTTGAGTTACTGTGTTATGGTTGTTGTATTATTTTATGTTGTTTTTCATTAATTAAAGTTATTTTTGAATATGTTGTAAATAACAGACAGACGCTATTTAGGCGTCGCCCCACGATCCTCTCACCGAATTCCTTTGTACTGCAACCGCCTTAAACACCTCATAAAATATCTCCGTCAGTCTATCACAAGATGCTTCACAAGATGTGAGAAAAGCTGGGACCAACACATTATTTGCTCGATAAATTTAATAAATGTGAAACTTGGTGGGATGTTCGTATTCTCCGTAGTTTGGAACGTGATGCCTTAAGGGCTTACATGATAAAAAGTAGGTCAAGCTCTCGCATTAAAGGTTCTACATTCTATAGAACATTCTATTGTATACCTGTAGTTAGAATGTACTCCGTGTTTTGTTTTTTTTTGTTTAAAGGTGTATTTGTATTGTATTGTTTGTATTCTTTCTGTAACGTAACAAAGGATAGTTACTCGATAAATTCTAAAGTGATGTTTATTTAGACTACTTACGTTTGAGAACACAAATCCAAAGTAACAATATTTGTCAAAAGAATCATACACACTCGCAAAAACAATAGTTGTGTCCTGTGGTCAATAGCTAAAGGCTTATTGTATGTATACATATAAGTTATTTTTTTATTTGCTAGGACTAAAGTAGACCTGACGTTGTTTATGAGGAGGTGGGTTCAGCCAGCAAATTAGGCCTTAAAAACGTTAACTTCGGGTATGTCTACAGGAAAGACGGTAACCCAAATCTGGGTATGACCCAAAAAAAAAATTGGGACGAGTATGCTTTTGTGGCCGACTGTACTTTTTTTGTTATATCTTTATCTGCTTTTTAAAACCATTCCAATGACTGCCAACAAGATGGGTCTACCTATTAATGGGATCCCTTCAACTCCCATAATTTTAATTTTTCGATTTTTGAAAGTCAGAAATTGGTATCCATATTTTTAGTCATAATAAACAACGTACTTATGGATAAACTTAGGTAAAAGACACATAGTTAAGTATTTACAACTACCACGAGTTTTTAAACATATCAGAAAAAATAGTTAGCTAGTAGGGGGGTTATGGCTCTAACAAACTTTTGCACATCAGTATACCCTCACTATTTTGTAAAAAAAAACTATCCAATAATACAGTCACGAGATTTAATTTGGTACCCACCTTAGGTTCCACGTCAACCTGACATTCTACACGAATAAGTGAGTTTCCAAAAGTACAGACTACAGACTTGACGTCTGTAATGACATAATTGACGACTTCAAGCATATTTTTCGTGAAATGGGTCTTAAATTAATGCTCGTGACCGTACAATGGAATGAGTGAAAAACAACCGCTAGTATTATATTTATAACGATATTATTGACGACGCGCTGGCCTAGTTGTTGTGTCGCAACCTACGTAGCTAGCGATCCTGGGTTAATATCCCGGTAAGGCCAGATATTTGTGTGATGAGCGCGAATATTTGTTCCAGAGTCATGGATGTTTTCTATCTATTTAAGTGTATATTTCTCTATATAAGTATTGATAACGTTGTCTAGTACCTACCGTCGGCCAAGAAGGTGGTGGTAGTTATCGCCAAGGTTGACACTTGTCACTGTCATTATATTATTGCAAGGGAAAATCGAACTTGTTGTATCATGACGTGCAAATGAGCTTCAAACGTAGAGTTGTAGACTACATTTTTGACCGACTGTACCCATAGTACAAGCTTAGAGCTTAGTTTGGGACTAGGTCAATTGGTGTGATATGGCCCTCCTGTTTTTTATATTATGTAAACCATTGTGAAGCCTATAGACGCGTGTAAAACCCTTACATCTAAAACCTAGCGCAATATCTCTCGTCGTAACAACCCCTTGGCTTTTTTTCAGAGCCTTTTATTGAAAAAACAGAGCTCCAAAAGGATTAGGTTCCCACAAGAGGCCGAGAAAAGGCTGTTTTCTAAGGTTCATTGATTTGGAAAATTGAAGATAAAGAGACGGTCTAATAGTTATCTTGAATGTGGGAAAAGGCAGATGAGCAAAAGGGTCATATTATGGGTATAGAGAGCGGGTTCCCTTTATCTTGCGTAACGATTGTCCGAAATGTATTTCGACTAACAGATATCAAATGAAAGGGCTTCAGCCAATTCTAAAAATATACTACCATCCGGTTTTTTTTCTAAAAATCCTAGGAATATTATCAAACATACCAAGTTTGGGGTCCACCAGGTAGGAGAGGGCTTGGTAATTTATTGTTAAACAAACTTACGCCAAATGTATCCTAATATACTCACATCTCATCATAGCAGTGTTCGCATTGTTGTGTTCCGGTTTGGGGATAAGACAGCCGGTGAAATGACTAGCATAGAGGCATTCCATCTTAGTTCTCAGGGTTGGCAACGCATTTGCAGTCTTAGGATTGCATTGCAGTCTTGTGAATGCGAATGTCTGTGGGTCACAGTTTCCACTTACCATCAGGTGGCCAGTGTGCTAGTTTGCCTTCTCTATGCCATTAAAAAAAAAATCTAACCTCAAAAAGGCGATTTTAAAAACATAAAAATTAACTAGCAAAAAAATTGAAAACGGAAACATACAATTTGCGTTTTCAATTTCAAAAATTATTTTTTGCGGTTTTCTACCAATATTTTCTTTGTAAACAATTCACTAACGTACAGTGCGGTAGCTCTTAGGAAATGCTTCGGGTTTATACTTGTCTCTCACTCGCTCTCATACGCTCTTACTAAGAGCGAAGGAGGGAGAAGTACAAAGCCGAAGCACCTACTAAGTACTCACAGACTGTACTTACGTTACGTTGGACTAACGTTGGTGGGTGGGGCTGTACTAAATGTATGAACGTCTAAAATCACCGACGCTCCATGGGCTAAGCGTTGTTTAACTTACTATAAAATAACAAGGTATAAAGTGATATAATTATACTTACGTAAACATCGCCTTGTTGTTGTTATTGGTAACACTGATAAAGGATAGTTATCTTATTCAAACTACAACTAAGTATAAATATTGGTAATGATATGAATAAATTCCATTCCTTTGCAGCAGACAGCAAAGCTACTACTCATAGAAATAAAATACCGAGACAAAGTTATGGCTAATAAAGTGGTCTTAGTGACGGGCTCTAATCAAAGCATTGGTAATGCTATAGTTGAAGAACTACTTAGAAGGAAAGTTAAGACGGTTTACTTGACGTCAAGAAACGAGGAACGAGGTAAAGAAGCAGTGAAAAAACTAAAAGCCAAAGGACTCAACGCCCTTTTCCACCAATTAGAAGTTACAGATGAGAAAAGCGTGAAGAAATGCTCTGAATATATCAAAGCGAAACATGATGGGTTAGACATTCTGATCAACAACGCTGGGATCTCCACAGCAGACGAGGAAAAGACTACATATGAGGACGCAAAGAGAGTGATTACCACAAACTATTACGCCGTTAAAACCATCCAAAAACATTTCTTCCCTATTCTTAACAAGAACGCTCGCGTGATTAACATTTCCAGCGACTGCGGTCACATTTCCAACTTAAAGAACAAAGAGTGGATCGCAAGACTGACCAAGAAGGACATAAAGCAAGCTGACGTGGACGCCTTCGTGGAGTGGTACCTAAACTCCGTCAAAACAGGAACGTGGAAGGCGGAAGACTTTACCCAAACAGAAATTCTGTCTTACAGAGTTTCTAAAATTGCACTAAGCGCTTTAACCGTGGTGCAACAGAATGAAATTGGGAGGAATATTGCCGTAAATTCCATTCATCCAGGGATGGTACAGACCAGGCTGACAAGAGACAAAGGTCCGTTAACTATGGAGGAGTCTAGCAAGGCCCCTGTTTTTTTGGCCCTGGACGCAGACCAGTCCGTGAAAGGACAGTACTTCTGGTTCAACAAAGAAGCTAAAGACTGGTGCAACCCTGACCTTCCATTGTACTGTGACTTTGAAAAGGTTAAAACATATTATATGTAAGAGATAATAATGTTTTATTGGTGTGGGTAACTGTAGTAATTTTCCAGAATACTAGCACCAAAATATTGCAAAAAAAATGTGAATTGTCAGGAAGAAAGGGGGTTGGGTAAAAGTGTTGTCCTTTGTAAAAGTCATACATTTCTAAGGTGAGCGGCCATTGGTAGAAATTGTAAATTATGATACAATTACTCAAAATAAACATATTTTGTTATGTAATGTAATACTCTCAAGCGCATCAGAGCCGAGGTGTTTAAATACTTATACCTGGGCGTACTTTTAGTACCAAAAACTGAATACTTCCAACTTTAATATCTTCGCTCCGATATTATTGAACGCCATAAATTATATATATCTATGTGTATTTAGAGGTCATCTAAATAACTATGTAAGAATCAACCGTGGCCGCTGGAAAAAAATATATATTGATACAAACTTAGACAATAAATACCCTTTGAAATAATATTATAATTATTTTAACTTTCTTTTTAATGATTAGTTTCCTCTTTTTCCCCTTTTTAAAGTAGTTGGTTAGCGTAAGCACTTATTGATCTTAAATTTGTTTGAAATTAAGCAATAAATTGACCTAACTCAACTTTTTTTCGTTCATAAACAAAAACAAAACTGTCTGTGGTAATCTTGAATTAGTCCTCGTATTGACATTAAAGTATCATTAACACAGTTGTTAGGTCAACCAGATTACAAACAAGCGGACCAAGTTACATAAAGCCACATAACACCTATCCAATTTACAGAGAGCTAGGATTAGTGCCGTCTCTATTAGCTTAAGCTTAAACAACAGAGACGGCACTTATCTAGCAACCTACAAATTGGTTTATGTGCTTGGCTTTTAAGGTAATGCATATCGTAGACATTTTTCTTTATTAATAATATTAATATTGGTACCTTACCTAATGAAATTGGCGTTTTTTTACGAGTTTTATTTCGTTCAGAGTTTATTCAATTGCTTAACGCTCTCGCAATCGCAATTGTTTTCATTTTGAAAATCGAAGGTTTGTCTGCATACAAAATGAAAACAATTGTTCCGCTTTAAAGCCAATTGAGATTGCGAGTGCGTTAGGCAATAGCTTTAGCAACGCAGGAGGGTAGTGATTCTCTAAACAACGACGGTCGAACGGACGGACGAGTGATGTCCAAGCGGCGAGATTAAGTAGTCCCTTCAGTGCGAACAAAACACACTGTAGCGCGTGCATTTTCAATTTAGCAGCATAGTTTCTGCCAATGGATCGAACGTATAAGGCTGCTTAATTGAAAATGCACACACTAAAATGTGTTTTGTTCTCTCCGACGGGACTACTTAAACTTGCCGCTTGGACATCACGCGTCCGTCCGTTCGACCGTCGTTGTTTAGAGAATCACTACCCTGAACTGCCTAACGCACTCGACTCGTTCATTCGTTCACCTTTGCTTCTTGAGAGACTCACACCCCAGGTTAGAATACTCTTTGTTGCTAAGTTAAAATTGTACCCAACAAAGCAAGTCTTCCTTCAGATACAATTTTAACTTAGCAACAAAGTACATTACTATTTTTAACGAATACTTCTCGCGAGCAAACGAGAACCTGTCCTTTTGTTTCTTTGTTGGTTGATCTATTTCATAAAAATTAACTTTGTCATTTGTTTTTCAAACGAAGCGAGTGAAAGAAAAATCACAGAAATATGTTTGCATATATTATGTAATGAAAAATACTATTTATTACACTTAAGGAGTTCTCTAGTTTAAAAAAATTGCTTACGATCGAATTTTGTAATAATAATATAAAAAGTCATTATCTTCCTCCAACTGCCAGGAGGAATATAATATATATATATTATATATATCATTAAAAATATGAGTAAATTTCTACATAACAATAACGAATTAATAAACGTAGGGCCAAACATTCTCAAAGCCCTACGAGTATGGCATCTCTTACAAATATTCTTTTGTCTTTTCATAGTCACAGTAGAATGGAAGGTCAGGGTTACGCCAGTCCTTTGCTTCTTTATCAAACCAGAAGTACTGTCCTTTCACGGACTGGTCTACGTCCAGGGCCAAATAAACAGGTGCCTTGCTAGACTCCTCCATGGTAAACGCACCTTTACCGCTCGTCATGCTAGTCTGCACAAACCCTGGATGGATGGAGTTTACCGAAATGTTTCTGTCAATCTCATTCTGTTGCACAACCGTTAACGCACTTAAAGCAACCTTGGAAATTCTGTATGACAGCAGTTGTGTTTGGAAAAAGTCTTCCGCCTTCCACGTTCCTGTTTTGACGGAGTTTAGGTACCACGCCACGAAGGCGTCCACGTCAGCTTGCTTTATGTCCTTCTTGGTCAGTCTTGCGATCCACTCCTTGTTCCTTAAGTTGGAAATGTGACCGCAGTCGCTGGAAATGTTGATCACACGAGCGTTCTTGTTGAGAATAGGGAAGAAGTATTTTTGGACGGTTCGGACTGCATAGTAGTTGGTGTTGATCACCCTCTTTGCGTCCTCATATGTAGTCTTTTCCCAGTCTTCTGTAATGACTGCAGCGTTGTTGACCAGAATATCCAATCCTCCATGTTTTGCTTTGATATATTCAGCGCACTTCTCCACGCTTGCCTCATCTGTAACTTCTAATTGGTGGTAATGGGGGTTGAGCCCTTTGGCTTTTAGTTTTTCCACTGCGTCTTTTCCTCGTTCCTCGTTTCTTGACGTTAAGTAAACTATCTCAACGTTCCTTCTGAGCAGTTCTTCAACTATAGCGTTACCGATGCCTTGGTTGGATCCACTCACTAAAGCCACTTGTTTAGCCATTTCTGGTATTTTATTATTGTCAGTGGTGACTTCGCAATCTTTAGCACCGAAATGGAGTTTATCCACTTCATTATCTATATTTATACTAAGGTTTTGTTAGACTGAATGAGACGGCTGTTGCTTATCTGCATGACTTGGCGATTATTGTAGTCACGTTCGATACCTAGATTATAACGTAGATAAACACCTTATAGCTATGTTGGTACTCAGAATATATAGTTGAAGACCATGTGACGTCGTGTCATAGGGATCATTCCTACCTACATGGACAGTATTTTATTCTTAATATTTTACTTATCAACAGCAAACTGATCTTTCAAATGCCTTTCGTATTGTTTCTTCTACAAAATGATATTCTACTTATGGGAAACAAGTCATACTGTTATTACCGACAAGTATTTTATATTTTTGGATGACTTAAGGATCTACCTAAAGGCTTAGAATAAGGAAAATTAATGTGTGGTTGATTGCTATGTACCGTCAAGGTTAAACAAATAACTGCACAAAGTTAGAAAAATGTGTACCTTATTGCTATACTAATAAGGTCTGTGTACATATTTTTGACATTTTGTGGTGTTTGCATATTGGAGACCTTGACTGCACAAACTATGTCCGCAAATTCTTCAGCTTAAACATACTTTAAGCACATACCTAATACGTATATCCTACACTTTCTACAAAATTAAGTTAGTTATCACAGCATGAAACCGGTTTACATACATACATACATACATACATTAAACCACGCCTGTTTCGCAGAGGGGTGCGCAGAGACTACTTCTTTCCACCTGCTACGATCCAGACAAATCTATCGCTTCTTCCACATTCATACATAGAGTCATGCACGCAACTCCTTTTCGGGTACTTAAAATTCGGGCCATTTCCAGTATTTCTCCGATTTGATTCGAAAAAGTAAAGTGGAAAGAAAATTATAGACTGATTTAAATTTGTATTTTCAGTTAATGACATAAAGTATTAATTGATTTTTTGACAGCAGCCTTTGTAAGGCTTAATAGCCACTCAAAGGATTAAGAATATTTAAGAAAGGAAATACATTCAAACTCACTTCAAGGTTTTAACCGGTTATTTTCATACAAAAACGTCTAATAGTCGGTTTAATTGCAAGCATTCAAGCAAAGCTGTAGGAAAGTCGTAGTTATTTAAATTGGCTTCGTCTCAACTATACTAATCGATATATCTTATCGCTCTACTAGTTAATAGTACCTACCATTGACAACTTCCGGAAGCCATTTGTGGTATTTTTACTTCGTCAAAATGATACTTTCTGAATGCGAATTCTGAATTTGATACTAAAATTACCACAATCGCTATTATGTATCTATGCCTAAAATATTTGAGGAATTCCCCCAATTCCTCATGGAACCACATCAGATTCTGATTTGGTGATATTGGGACTACCTCTAGAGTGATGCTATCAAACAAAAAAAAATACGGAAAAAACGGTGAACATACAAAAAAATATACTTTCAGCCGAATATAGAACCTCCTCCTTTTTGTAAGTCGGTAAAAAACGGTAATAGGTATTAACCCGGATTCTGACGCACCCAGAAACAAAATTATCTGAATACATATCCCCATATAAATACCTATAGATATATCGATGATGTGATGTGGGAAATTTTATTTTCATAAAGATTACGTTTTATCAAGATATCGATGATGATAAGTCATTATTGTGGAAACAAATTGTTATTTTTATGTACTTACGTTGACCATTTTTATAATCTTAATGAAGAATGGCTATTTCTTATCTTTTTAATACATACACACATACATACCGTCACGCCTTCATCCCAGGGTGGGGTAGGCAGAGCTACATAATTACGTACAACTCGATGTTTACGATGTGTATATTAGTGACAGGTTACAAGCCCATCGCCTAACAAAACTACATGCCTTTATTCCCTTAGTCGCCTCTTACGACTTCCACGGGAAGACATGGAGTGGTACTATTCTAAGTAGGGAATGCAATTTAACCGGTTATTAGACGTATTTGTATGAACCGGTTATTTGCATTCCCTAATTCTAAGCCGAGCGATATCAATGCAATATTAAAATATAAGTAGCCAAGTCACTTAACGATAAATTACACAGCAAGCATTTATTGAACAACTAAACAATCAAATGATAAGCCTAATATTAAAAACTATACGACGCCCGCGACTTCGTACCCGTAGAATTAGTTTTCCACTACTCACCCTCCTTATTTTCTTCCCGTTGTTGTCGACTTTCGGAAAATCCTTTCTTAGTGCTCACTTACATCATGAAAGGAACCCCTGTACCAATTTTAAGTTTCTATGTAAGTACAGTAGTTTCGGCTGCGGGTTGATATAATAAGTCAGTGAGTCACGTTTGCCTTTGATATAATATAATTATAGATATGACTAATATTCAAATCTGCCCCAAAGTTTTCCAAAAGGAAGCTATGGAGCTACCTAGAAAGAATATTACCTCAAACAGCTGACGTAACCTCAGCTGCTAGCTATAGTCGAGCCGTTTTAAGAGGGCCGATTTGACAACTGTCAGTACAGAACAAAACATAACCTCAAACACATATTTTGTACTACGATGACAGCCGTCAAATTGGACCTCTTAGAACGGCGCGATTATAGCTACAAGTGGACATTGGCCGGACACGCCTGCTGCATGCCTGGTGAAAAAGTTTGGATACCTCGCGGCCTCGTTTGCCCCCCTAGCATAAAAAAAAAGCTTAACGCCTGTCGCCAAGATTGGTGAGAAATTGCCCGTAACCAAGATACGTGGAAAGTCGGGAATAAGGCCTTTGCCCCGCAAATTCATAAACGCGTTCTATGAATACTTCTAGGTAATTGGTTTGACATCAGACGAAACAAAACGCACTTGAGATGACAGATTAAATGATATGTCATGTCAGTGTCAACTTGACACTGACATGACGTCTGACACTGTCAAGCCCGGAGTTAGTACCTACTTGCGTGTGAGTGTGAGTGCGGATTCACAAGTTTGGTTTGTTAATTGTTTATAGTTATAAGTAGGTAGAGTAGATAGGTAGTTATTAGATAGCATTTGTTTCTTGTTAATAACATAACATTTTAATACCTAATTAAGTTTTGGATAGAATCCTGTTTGTGATTAAAATATGTTTCTGATCTGAAGAAGTTAAATACATACCTACTTATTTTTTATAGTACTTAGGTACCGATAAATAATTCATTTAATTAATTACCTCGATATCATTCGTAGGTATTAGGTGGATACTGAAGGTCATTTACTATTATATCACACTTGCCGGTGATAATGTTTTATTCATACCTATGTATTGCAAATAACATTCCATGTTTATAGGAACATTGTTCTTTAGTTGTTCATTTACTGTGCTGTTGATAAGTTTGATATTCTGATATTTTTGTTATTTTCTTGCTTAAACAATGTCCAAACTAGTTGCCTTAGTAACTGGATCCTGCACTGGCATAGGATGTGGTATAGTTGAAGAACTATTGAGAAGAGGCGTGGATACCGTTTACATGACAGGACATATCGAGCAACAAGGTACAGAAGCTATTAAAACCTTAAAGGATAAAGGAGTTAACCCGGAATTCCACATCTTAGACGTAACTGATGAAAATAGTGTTAAAACATGCGCTGAGTTTATTAAAAACAAACACGGGGGGCTAAACATTTTGGTTAACAATGCCGGAGTCATTACAAGTGACTGGGAAAAGACAACGTATGAGGACGCTGTAAGAGTTATTGGAGTGAATTATAAAGGTATTTTAAACGTTGAAAAATACTTCTTTCCTATCCTCAAGGAGAACGCTCGGGTCGTCAACATTGGTAGCGATCATGGTCACATATCTAACCTGAAAAACTCCTATTGGATCGAGAAGCTGATTAGTAAGGATCTTACACTTAAAGATGTCGATGAATTTGTAGAATGGTATTTAGAATCTGTTAAAACTGGCACTTGGAAAGCGGAAGATTTCATGCAAACAGCGATGTTGTCTTATAAGGTTTCTAAAATTGCTGTGTGTGCATTGAGTAGAGTTCAGCAGAAGGTAGTTGGTAAGAATATATCAGTGAATGCCATACATCCGGGTTATGTGAAGACCGGATTCACTAATTGGACCGGGTACATGACTCCGGAAGAGGCAAGTAAGGCACCTGTATATTTAGCCCTGGATGTTGACCAGTCGGTTAAAGGAAGATATTTTTGGTTTGATAAAACGGAAAAAGTGTGGGACGATGTAACTTTGCAATTGTTTATGAACTACAACAAGATAAAACATCTTTTAAATAAGTAAAATAACATAGATACTTGTATAATTTCATGTTGTGTTTAAATAGTAATCGAGTTAAATTAAAGTATATTAATTGTTATCCTAAATAATAAATATTGTAATCAGCGGGAAATATTTAATATTGTAATCAAATTTTGGAATCATATTAAATTTATAATTTGTTACTTATTTTTATTTATTTCTTAGTACCTACCAATTATTCTGTGATTTGGAAACCCCATTATTTTTGTTAACAATTACTAAATACCTTGCCTTTTTTTTTTTTGTTATTGAATTTGAAAGATTTAGTAATAATTTTTAACTTGTAGTAGTAAGGTACGCCAACGAAAATGTTAAGCACTTTAGTGCACTGTCATAATAAACTTCAAACTGAACATCAAATGACAAATATCACATTAACAATGGCAGTCACAATGACAAGGTTCTACATAAGCTCAACAGTTTTATTGGGTGACTGTATCTATTTAATGGAATAAATGGCAGTAATAACAACGTAAAATTCTATCCAGTAGTTTCTCAGATGATCGCAAACATAATATTCAATCAGTATTATTGGGGCTCTGTCATTTATAAAACTTGATTGTTTTTAATCCGTGAAGTTCCGCCCCACTCCTTGATTTTATGGCATTTAGAGTACCGCTTGCAATGCCAATTTGAATGGAGGGGGAGGGGATCCAGATTGAAATCGATATAATGGCCGCTCTACACGATGGGCCAACGTAGGGATGGAGTGATGCGTAAGAGTGAGATGCAAGAATATCTAGCTCGCTCTATGGTGTAAATGCGTCCTTTACGTTGGTCCATGATGCGCCATCATGTAGAAGGGCCATAAGAAATGATTTATTTCACATTATACGAGTAGATGGGCCTATAATGACAACACAGATTGTAGAATATACGGCGAAGAGGTGGAAACAATGAAACGCTTATTGTGTGAATGTGACACCCTCGCCGGAGTAAGAAGAAAAATCCTCGATTGAGGCTGAAGCAAACGATTTCAAAACACCAGCCATTGCACTCCACTATCCGCTTTCTGGAAGGGGTGGAGGCTGCATTGGATTAAGCGCTAAAAGAGGGGCAATAACACAAAAGATCCCATAGGGTCGAAGTATATCCGTAAGGACCCCACAAATAAGATAAGATAAGATAACGTGTTGAACAGAGGCCCTGTGCGCTTGAACTTACAAAGAAAATGGCGACCAGCCATTAGGAAAATGCCCAAAACTTTAAGATTAATGTTTGAAGTTGGATCGCTAACTTCTTAACCTAAATAACTATTCCTTGCGTGAACCTTGCTTCTAGGGTTTGCAATATTCGTTCAATTTTAGTATTCGAATAATACGAATATTTAGATTTCCAACATTCGAATATTCGAATATTTCGAATAATTCGAATATTTTTGAAAATTAAACAAAATAATCATTCTAATATGTGTAATTGTAAAATATGTGATGTTAATTTAAAATGTAATGACCTTACAATTCAAAAAAACATTTATGGTATCTTCTCCAGATACCTAGCATGTAGCCGAACTTGCTAGCTCCCTAGCTCGCTACCCTTTTACCAATTACGGTACGGTATTTAGTTCTTTTTAGGGAGTTTGATTTTGGCAAGGATAAAGCAAAATAGGTAATATATTGTTTGTCTTACAGTTGTAGTTATTTTTAATATTTAAATCTATTTCCACGAACTCGTTAATATGGAGGATAATTAATCCTGGCATTTTGTCAATGTTTTGCTAAGGTAAATAATTACAGACAAGTTTGTGCACTATTCGAAATATTCGTTTTATTCGAATAATGAATATTGTCGAATTCGAATAACATTTGTGGCGAATAATTCGAATAATCGAATATTCGAATATTCGAATTGCAAACCCTACTTGCTTCGTCTTAAATCGAAGTTCGGTAGTACCGTGTCCTGCTCGTATTTGATTGATATTTTAATAGTAAA
Organism: Acleris laterana; assembly: GCA_963966035.1. Classification (NCBI taxonomy): domain Eukaryota; kingdom Metazoa; phylum Arthropoda; class Insecta; order Lepidoptera; family Tortricidae; genus Acleris; species Acleris laterana. Next base: position 1,426,392 of record OZ014458.1, on the reverse strand, counting down.
AGTGATAGAATAATAACCTGTCACATGTGTATGGCGATTATAATCTGATAAACTGGTCCTTTAGGTAACTCTTTTGTTTAGACCAGAGGTTCCCACACTTTTTTGGCTCGTAGGTACTATCAGCCCAATGGAACCCTGACCCACCATAGAACTGTGTCACAGAGACGTTATGATTCAAGTCATAAGAAGTGTCAAACAAATTGTTTTATAATGTCACTGTGACACCGTTCTATGGTGGGTCAGGGTTCCATTGGGCTGATAGTACAGATAGACTTGGGGTCTATCCGGCTTACAATTTACACAGGCTAGGCTACAATTAAAACCGTACATCCTTCAGATCATAGTATATCTGATCATAAAAATTGCTGTAGTTCGTCCCTATTTGGCAAGTATGTATGAGGGTGAAAATTTCAACGACAGTTATTTGATAAAATACAAATAGAATCAGATTTATAGAAGGCACAAGGTTATGTTATCGACATAATATTAGTGTCGATATAGACCTATCACTATTTATGTCAAGCTGTCAAGTTAGTTCACCTAATTCTGGACTCGACTTTAAGTAAGTAGGTACCTACTATCTGTGTATCAATATGCATTATCTATAAATGGAATGCCAAAATTTGGTGTAACGACGTGTTTAATTGGGATTGTTCATATTTATACATTTACTCCAATTCGAAAACCATTTCGAGGAATAGGGTTTAAAAGACGTTCTGCATTATTAAGTTTTTGAAATATTCATTTATTTTGGATATTTTGGTAAAAGTATATTTAACCTTTGTTTGACTTTCGTTTTCGACTTGAAGCCCTCCTAGGTGTATCTTACGCGTTAGGCGAAAACAGCTGGAAATTGTATGTTTTAATACACTATTACAATCACTTTTTTTCATTAGATATCATTTAACTGTTGTAATTTATTAGAAAATGCCATCCCAAATTTAAAATAATCATGTCATCCATAAAATGTTTGCTAAATAAATAAAGATCTTAAAACAAAACTATTGGGTCAAATACAAAATTAATGAAGTAGGTAGGTATTTTAAAAATTCCTATTCTTTCGAATTAGAAAGTAAAAACCGTGAGTTATTTTTTTTGGTCAATCCCAATTGGGACCCACTATCGTGGACCGCTTCTTTCATCTCATGGACCCCCATTTTTTTTCTCGCTCGTATAGACCCTTTCCATGTCGTCATCGACCCCTGGGGGTCCCATAGACCACTTTGAGGATCACTGGTGTAAATAGTAACTCGTACAGTCAGACCTATAAGTAGGTGCACACTTTAGTACCTTATTGCTTTAACGCTTTTGACAGCTGATTAGAGCAGCAGTTCAATCATGATTAGATTATGACGTTAAGTGACCAAACACTAAAGTGTACAGCTAAGTAGGTAGGTACTTAGGCATAATCTCGACCGTACCTACTCTAATCTAGATAAATGTACTTGAGCTACTTACAAACAGATACGCTATCTGGTTTATGGGTAAATACTTATCGGAAAGTCCAGAAATTTTGTTACATATTCTGTGCTATTATTGGTTATTAGGGACGCCATGTTGACGCGCGCCCGCGTGTCATTCAGTCATCTGTCAAATGTGCGTGAGTGAGATGGAAAAAATAGATCCAATTTCATTTGCACCTCATAACTATTACGTACAAGTCTGTTCGTGGGTTTTAATCGTGCTTTCGGAAATCATCGGAATCGTGGTTCGTGTCTGCGCGAACGAAGATTCACGACACGCCATATCTCTTGTGTTCTACCTGTACCACGTTTTTCTTTTCTGTACAACACAATTTGTGGCTAATATTGTTGATAAACCGCACATCACTGACTGCAATCTTACGCACACTAATGCAGAGTCACACACTGACACACATAAAAAGTGGTACACTTTTGAAATTCAATCGAAAGTGGTCATATACAGACGACTCTTTTTAACGAAGGGCATTTGTAACAGGTGCGAAGACTACCTAATATTCTATTATAGCCGTTTTTATACTCCCTCTATGCTTTCCTGCCTCTATGAGTAAAACGCTTAAAAGGCAGACTAGTGATGTAATTTGTAGATTCAAAACATTAAAACCTCATTCCACGATTTCCACGTCAGCTGAGTTTGGCCGACCGCCAGGTGGCGCCAGCGGGAACTGGGTCGTGGACGTCCCCCGGATCCCGGTAAATAGAGCCGGGTAAACAAACGGCTGTACCCGGGCCGGATTAAGTAATAAATGGACGATTTAGAGAAAGCTGTTCGTTTTAAATTATTTTGATAAGGTCAAAAATTCGGTTCAAACGGTTTGCATAAGTAATATTAAGGTAATATAACGAGATATCACGTCGATCAAGAAGAATTCCAAGTAAAATTCACCTTTTTATGGGTCTGTAGTAAAACTATTCTTAATTTCACCTTGTATGTAGGTATGTACGTAAACTCTTTATTGTACAAAAAATTCTTATGTCAATAGATTGGTCTTTATCTTGTGAGTGACACTAAAGACATGAGTCTTAAAAAAAATGGAGGCAACCAGACGCCATATTGTAAAGAAGAAAAAAAAAGTCGACTAATTATGACAAGTCATCTTTAGGATTCGTTCGTCATTTTCATTTTGAAATTATCATTAAGGTTTCACAACGGTTTTAAGTTGGTTAGCACCAGTCGGCTCTTTTAAAGCGTTCTTTTTGTTTATTTATTTGAATTAAGGTCATGTCACACATTTAATTTATTTACATCCTCTACACCCTCTTAAATCTACTAACGTAACCTCCCCCGTGTGGTTGCCGGGATAGAATAGTGCCACTCTATGTCCTCCCGTGTGAAATAATCTCTAAAAACTACTAAGGAAAAGACCTCGGACGGTACACAACAACGTGTTTATTACTAAATTCCACAACCATCACAAGAATCACAACCGGCATATCTTAGAGCAAAAACCATATATCGGAAAAACACCCGCCATTAAAACCATAACCCAACTGTCAAAGTGAAAAAATCGTTCAGGAACCTTAGACGTTAAATTTTGAATTAAATAAAGGTAACTGTTCACTACTTTAAATATTTAAAATGTTTGTATAATCACATCAATTCTTACACGTGGATGTCGTAAGAGACGACTAATGGCCGGTTCTTATATTCAAACCGCGGATAGATAAGCATACTTCGGATTAGACACATTTTGTATGGGCAAATGTCAAATTTTAACCCGAAGTAAGCCTTATTTATCCGAGGTTTGAATATAGGAACCCGACATAAGGGAATAAAGGCTGAGTAGTACTGTTAGGCGATGGGCTTGCAACCTGTCACTAATACACTGGTAAACATCTTAGCCTAATTGTGCAAAATGTGGTTACAGAATTATTAACAAGTTTTTACAATTCTTAGTAATTCTGTAGCTCTGCCTAGCCCACTCTGGGAATAAAGGCGTGAACTTTTGTGAACTAACCTCCTGTGATTCATCATCATCACTATAAATGTCATAAAAGTGAATACTTTGAATTAAAGTAAATTTCGACAAGGTCCTTTAACATTTTTATCGGTCGACCGTAAGAAACACCGCTCGGGTCTAAATTTTGCGAAGTAATTGGATCTTGATGGGCCGTTACCCGACGCGCTTGGAATAAAGAAGAGTAATGGCATTTCTTATAGCTACGGAACCCTGTTATAGGGCAGACCCGTGCCCTTTTAGTCGGTTATAGCGCCGGGAAAAAGCATTCGTATGGCACTTAACGTTTTGCGTGACGTCAAATTTCACTTACGCTACAGCCTGATTGCAATGGGTCCAATTCGGACCCGTAATTTATTTATTTAACATGGTATGTTGTTGACTTTACTTTATCACAGCTAAAGATCAAAGCTAATTCAGTCAATAAATATCAAACTCCATTATGTCCTTGAAATTTGGTATAGGTAGGTATAGTAGAAATTTTATAAGCTGTCCGTTTCCTTATCTTATACACAATGGCATTGTTCTCTTTTGTTGAAGGCTACCGGTAATAACAAATCATAGCAAGTAACAAAAAATGCAAACAAATAGCTACCGTCTTGTACAAGTTACAAGGTTGAAATTGCAAAATAATAGCACGTTTGATAATTACACTCGGACGTTGAAAGCCGTACTCAGGTAGATCTTCGCTGTGTAGTGCGTCCACGACCACTTAATATTGTCAGCGTGAGTTAAGCTTTTGCAATTACAACCTTGTGACTTATACTAGACTGTAGCTATTTGTTTGCATTTTTTGTTACTTGTTATGATTTGTTATTACCGGTAGCCTTCAACAAAAGAAAACAATGCCATTGTGTATAAGATAAGGAAACGGACAGCTTATAAAATTTCTACTATAAGTACTCATTTAAAACTTAATTCGAGTACATTAAGTTTTAAATTCGTATACCTACCAAATTTCAAGGATATTGGTGTTTGATGTTTTTTCAACTCAATTTCAAATATTCGCTCGCCTGTCCGTTGTTTTTGAGAGAATAACACCCCAGATTCTAATGAAATAATGATGGAACGGTTTTTGAGGCTACAATTTCCGATACCATATAAATGCTGTAATGTTTCTCTCTCTAAAACTAGTAAGTAATTTTTTTACGAATTTTGAATAGGTATGTAGACATTATGAAAAACGTTTGTACGTTTTCCTTTTCAAGAAAATCTTTACATAATATAAAATAAAGTCACTTCCGCTGTCTGTTCGCATAGATATTTTAAAATACTCAACGGATTTTAATGCAGTTTTCAGCAATAGATAGTGTTGACGTTAGAATCTGCTGCACACCTGTGTGACACGAAGTTTAACCTGAAAATAAATGTAATAAACTTACTTAGATAAAATAAATACAAATAGATTCTTCATATAAATTTATCTGAGCTTTACTTACCAGTAACGCCATCTACCGCGACTTTATTGTTAACTGTTTTTATTAAAGCTAGTTAATATGGCAGAAATGGGTAAGCATTATGTTGGCTGCATTGCGGAGAGACGCCATTACACCTTGACAGCGAACATACGTACCTCTTTCGCTCATATTTGGCCGTATTCCTAATTTAAACTCTTTTTTTTATCTCCCGCATAATGCACCAGTTACAGATAGAGTGATTCAAGAGGAAGGTTTTATATCTATAATTGTTCTGATTTATGTACGGGTGTTACAGAGAACAAACCAAAACCGAAGCGAAACGACGGGTCGCAAGTGAGTAATGAACAGAAACGTTTTAGGGGGTGAGAATCGTTACCGCCGGGGCTAATTTTGTATGGAATGTGATTTTAAACGTCGCCTTAAAATCCTTTCTAAGCCGCTGAGAGTCAACATTGTCCGTAAACACGGCCTCCCGTCAGCAAATTCATATGCTTACCCACAGATAACGCAAATTAAAGGCCTAAACCTACAACACTGCTTAAATTAAGTCATTACTCATTACCTTGTGGGACACCCCAATCAATTCTATAACGTACGGTCGGCCAAGAAAGTGGTTAACCAGTTTTGTCAAGTTTCTGTGAGACAAAAACATATATTACTTATGTACTCGTAAAGTGGCTTAATTAGGATCACTATGTTTTTCCGTTAGGCATACAAACAGCTACAATTAGCATGCAGCATGCATTGCCAAAGACTAAAATAACCGGTATTTTCCTTACCGTTCCCAAGCCCCGGGTACAAGTGAAGAAACATAGGTAATTTAATAAGTTCCTTGAACAAACAAGTTTTGTTTACAAATGAAGTAACTCAAACTCTCAGATAAGCCCGGGTTAAACTCTTAAGTACTAATAAATAACATTTTCATACAGAACTCGGAATTTGCAGCTGCGCAATTTCGTTCAAAATTTCCTCGGCCAGGGCTGCCATCTTTGAAAATCTGGAGTATGGAAATAACCGGTTACAACCGGTTCACCGATCTTGACAAATTTATTTCGCTTCTTCCGCATTCATACATCGAGTCATGCACGCACGTCGGTTTCGGGTAATTAAGATTCCGCCCTTTTCCAGTATTTCTCCGATTTTACTCGAAAAAGTACGCCTAGGGCGGCCCCTTTCGACCCGTCCTCACTTTCGATCTGAATATCTCTTTCGTCAATCTTCTTTCATCCATCCTTTCCAAATGTCCGAACCATCGAAGCATGCCCTTTTCAATTTTAGTCACTACATCTTCTTTTAATAATATTATAATTATAGTATAGTAGTCAAGTCTCATTGAAGGAATACAGTTCGTCAAGCTGTTCTAATTTGGCAACTATTCAGATGAGGGTGTTCAGTCATCCTACCAGGAGTTCAGAACCTGTAAGGGGTCTGCTCCGAACTGGCTGGCCTCACGGTCAAACAGATGTTAATTCAAAAATGAAATGAAATAACATTTCGTAGCGGCAACCCTAACTAACTCTCGCGACAGATGGCGTTACGGGGCGCATGACGGATAGACGCCATCTTCCGCTAATTATCTAGGTATAAGTAGGAAGTGATTATTTAATAGCGAGGTTGAGTGGTAATTATTTAAATTATTTCACCGAAATAAATCTTACAAAAATTAACAATGGTTAACATACGTACATACCTTCATGCCTTCGTTCCCATAGTGGGGTAGGCAGAGCTACAAAATTACCTACAACTCTAAAAACTTGTTGTTAATTCTGTAACCACATTTTGCACAAACAGATTCCTAAAAAGACAACTAAGATGTTTACCAGTGTATATTAGTGACAGGTTGCAAGCCCATCGCCTATCAATACTACAAGCCTTTATACCTACCCTTAGTCGCCTCTTACGACTTCCACGGGAGGACATGGAGTGGCACTATTCTAACCCGGCAACCTCACGGAAAACATGGTTAACATACTATCAAATAAAGATAAAATGATAAAATATGGTTACAGAATTATTAACAAGTTTTAAGAGTTGTTGGTAATTCTGTATCTCTGCCTACCCCACTATGGGAATAAAGGCATGAGTTTATGTATGTATGTATGTATCATCACTACATAGTATAAAACAAAGTCGCTTTCCGCTGTCCGTCCCTATGTATGCTTAGATCTTTAAAACTACGCAACGGATTTTGATGCGGTTTTTTTTAATAGATAGAAGGATTCAAAAGGAAGGTTTACATGTATAATAAATGTTTTTTTTTTATGAACGGGTGTTACAGAAAACTCATATACACCGAAGCGAAGCGAGGGCGGGTCGCTAGTGTATGATAAAATAATGGTAATTCAGTTAGTTGGCCGCACAGACACATTTACACGTCAAAACTCTATTAGCGCTTCCCAAGAGGACACAAAGGGTTCCATACCATCCATCCATACTAATATTATAAATACGAAAGTGTGTCTGTCTGTCTGTCTGTTACCTCTTCACGCTTCAACCGCTGAACCGATTTAGGTGAAATTTGGTGCAAAGATAGTCTGAATCCAGGGAAAGGGCATAGAATAGTTTTTTCCCGAAATTATATAAGGGTGAAAAATAATCATAACAAGGGTGAAAATTTGTATGGAGCTACGATATAAACGAGTTCCACGCGGACGGAGTCGCGGGCAGAAGCTAGTTATCTATAAAATTCATGTTTGTTGTATGGGAGCTCCTCTTAAATATTAATTTTAATTTAATTATTTATTTTTAAAGAGAATATACAAATATTTGTGGGAATATTTCAAGCGTCTATCCGTTGCCGTTATATCGAGCAAAAAACTGCAATAAAATCACGTTCGTTGTACGGGATCTGGGGTTAAAATATATAGTCGAAGAAATACTGAAAAGGTGCCGAATCTTAAGTACCCGAAACTGACGTGCGTGCATGACTGTGGGAGAAGCGAAAACTATTTGTCAGGATCGTAGTAGGTGGAAAGAAGTGGTCTCTGCCTACCCCTCTGGGAAACAGGCAGCGTGGTTAATGTATGCACCTATAGCATGTTCAAAATGATCTAGACACGACGTATTCTCTTGACAATATCTCTTGCAGATAATTTTGACCTCTTTGGTTGCGTAGCTACTTCTGCTGCCGAGTATATGTAAGATCTTCCCATAACGCCTCCTGCTTCAATACTACCGAACCAAATTTAAACTCCAGTAAGTGAACACTAACACCACCATAACATGGTCTCCAGCCTTGAGGAGCTGTGACGAGTTGGCGTCCAAGATATGGTGGTAGATTTGTACACTTACTGCTTTTTAATTTTGCACGGCAGAATAGTCGGTGGTGAAAGATTAGATGCACTGATCCATGTTCATGCGTAACCTGCGCTGCCGTGGAATCCCAGCATAATAGGATATGGCATCGATCCTAGACTGGCCTAGGTTCTATCTCAGCGAAGGTTGCAAACCGGCTCAAGCAATCTGGTTAGTGTAATGCGCGGCAATACTGACGGGCGGCTTTTTAAACGCGCTTGATTTTGTTTTTTATGGGTATTCTTTTTTACATGCGTACCTACGTCACAGGAAGCTTGAGAATCACTACATAGTATAAAACAAAGTCGCTTCCCGCTGTCTGTCCCTATGTATGCTTAGATCTTTTAAACTACGCAACGGATTTTGATGTGGTTTTTTTTAATAGATAGAGTGAAACAAGAGGAAGGTTTTTGTGTATATAAAACTCTGTTTTATGTACGGGTGTTACAGAAAACTCGAAAACCGAAGCGAAGCGAGGGCGGGTCGCTAGTACTAACCAAGAAGCACCTTTAAGACTTCCATTTTGCTCACTCCCAAAATACCAAAATTTCAAAATACCATACTACTGTCTTTAACAGATTCCCAAATCACCTTCGAAATATTAGGTAAGCTCAACGATACCGAAATTTAAATGTTATTTTTTGAGATTCAAGTACGAGTATATTGAGAATCTGGTATTTTAAAATTCTGGTATTTCGGGAATGAGCGTTCCATTTTAGCTTCTTAAGCATTTTACGAAAGCAGTTCTTTTCTGGCTCAAGGTTAGTTTATTTTAAATCTGATTATAAGCTACCTCCATTCCAATTTTCATAGAAATTCATCCAACTGTTTCAACGTTACAAACGTAACAATAAATAACTATAAGTAACTATGTTAGTGTTTATATAGTTACCTTATCTTATCTTACAGATGGGTCCTTTCGGATGCACTTCGACCCTTTAGGATCATGATGCAATTACCCTCTTACACACTTAGTTATTCAAATGTACAGGTTTCCTCACGATGTTTTTCCTTCACCGTAAGAGCATCGGGTAATACACTTAAGTTAGAAAAACTCATTGTACATGGTGACTGCGGGGGTTTGAACTCGGTACCTTACGATCACGAGTCGAACACATAAGCCGCTTTCACATTTTAAAAAAACCAGCGCTTCCAGGGACACCACTACTGAAAAGCGCCGAAAGTCATCAAAAAACGATGACAGTAAACATTCAAAAATATATTTAAAAATTAGGGAATGCAATTTAACCGGTTATTAATAGTTTTAGTGTGAAAATAACCGGTTATAACCGGTACAACCCGGTTATAACCGGTTATTTCCATTCCCTATTTAAAATATGAACCGCGCGTTTCGCCCGCCGGTCGGCCCGCGAAACGACTGCAATCCGTTTAACCTAATATGCCTTTACTCGTTGGCTCGGATCCGACTATTTATAGAGCAATCTTCTTTCGCTTATTCTCTGACGTGACAAAGGTACTACAGACATATCTTAATATCCAATTCAAATTAGTATTATAATTTAAGTTTCCAGAAGTATAAAGTCATCATTATATAATACCACCAATTAAGCAAATACTTTATGCCATGCTATCCTTATCTGTCATTGTGACATTTGCATCTGACAGGAAGTGACAAAGCATGGCATAAACTATTCCAAGCTTATCCCACGTTTATAAGTAAGGGGGATACTGTTTAATCGCAAACGAATTGTATAATTTCCATCACGTATTCGAGTATTAAGAGCGTGTGTAAAGGAAAATAAGGAAGCATTGAGCCGATTGGCCGTTGGAAGCGTTCCATTTCAATCAAGCCGAGTTTAAAAAACTGTTCCAATTTTAAATTAAGCCGCGAAAGCAAGGCAAAAATACGTTGATAAGTGCAAAATGGACATGAATGTAGCTACAATTAATGACCGGTGAAATTAAATAAATAAATATTATACGTACTTTTTCGAGTCAAATCGGATAAATACTGGAAAAGGGCCGAATCTTAAGTACCCGAAACCGACGTGCGTGCATGACTCGATGTATGAATGTGGAAGAAGCGAAAGAAATTTGTCAAGATCGTAGCAAATGGAAAGAAGTGGTCTCTGCCTACCCCTCTGGGAAACAGACGTGATTTAATGTATGTATGTATGTAAATATGAAATAAACGACAATAAGAGTTTTAGTGGCAAAAGGGTTTAAGTAAAAGCGCAAATCATACATTTTTAAGGTGAGCGGCCATTCGTGAAATTCGTACATTATGATTATATTTATTTAAACTAAACATATTTTGCTATGTAATGTGATAATATTAAGTATATCGGAGCCGAGATAAAAAAAAAACTTTGAACCAGAAAATTAATACTTTAAAAAAGTATTTATCCGTTCCGATTTTATTGAACGCATTATATTTAATTATGGAATCTGAGTACATCGTGCACTGGATCGGCATATCTGTATGTACCAATATAATGCAAAAAATCCGTCCACTTTGTACGCTCCGATTCAAACCCATATGACGCGCAGCACTAACAGTAGTTCGTCTTCAAACAAACGTATATCGCTTGCTTGCATGTGTGCGTGACTCGACCGTACACGCCGCGAGCCATTACCAGCAAACTCAACAGGCCGGACCAAGCCGGTTTAGTCAGGGCTGCACCGTCGCTGCGTTTGGTTGCGTGTGTATTAAGTATAGCGACGCGCAACGACGCATCCTTATCGCCTGAGTAACAATAGGTAACAGAAACTCATAACGCGCCGGAGACGAACTACCCTTTTATTAATACTTCTAACTTAGACCACCTAATAGTAGTACTTCTAACCCATAGGACTTCGCAATCTCACGACTGCAATCTCAAGACTGCAATCCTAAGACAGCTAATATAATATTGCCGATCCCGAGGACTACATATACAATGTCATTTCCCCGAATGGAACACAACAAAGCGAATATATTTGTGCAACTCGCCGTACACCGAAATGATATCGCATAAACATGCCGTTTCCGAGTATTTCAGCCTATTATCCAGCATTTAATCCTTAAGCTCATGTAATCTGAATCAACAAATGAAGAGCAAATAGTATGTATGTAAAAACCGCCACCCTCCCGCGAAAACACTGGCTCGCTCAGCGGCGAGGACTCATTGATCTCTCTCCAGGGCCACACACTTATGCACGAAAGTCCAAATACGCAAAACATACCAACATTTACGTTGGCTCCTGCCAATGATAGTGAACCATTAACACTTAACAACTTTAAGTCTATCTTGGATGAAAATAATAAATACCTATTATCAGTTATGCAAGTTACCATCCAGAACCAACTGGGAAATATAATATCAGAAATAAAAACAAACTACAAACAAAATCACGAAATCATTTGCGCAGAACAAGAGAGATTACAACAAGACCTAAGTATACTCAATTCAAAGATTGAACAACTCTCCCAAAACTGCAGTAAACTGCAAGTTGAGAATGCACAGTTAAGGAGTGATATTCAAAGACTTAATAATAGGGTCGAACCTAAGGCCAATTCGGATACAGAGGATAAAATTGTGGTCCTGCACGGGATTCCCGTAAACTATTGGGAGACTGAAACAGACGTAACGAACAGAATTATAAAGATTTTTTATGACCTCTTGAACATCAACATAGCGGGATATATAGAAGAAATAACGTTTATTGGGAGAAGGGGGCAATTAAGGCCGATTAAAATGGAGCTTATAAGCAAAAGAATAAAACATTACCTACTTCAAAACTCTACATTTCTTAAAGACGCGGGTTTCAATGTCACAAAATATTTAAGTCCAGAGGACTTAAAAAACAAAAGAGTACTAAAAAGCGCCCTTCAAACTGCAAGGAAAAACGGCCACCACGCAATAATAAAAGACAACAAGCTAATTGTGGACGGGAAAGAGGCTGTCTCCATTTCGCAACCTCCAATAAACAATGATCGAAGAAACAACGTCGGCGCAAGACTTTCACCAACCACCATAAGAAAATCCCATCAGATCAGATACGAGGATACAAACACCGTGGAGAAACCCCCACTACATATTGAGTGCCCACCGAAAGTAACACCTTGCTTTCCTTCTTCTACTCAAACCTTAAACCAATCTAACAGAAAAGGTAATAGATCAATGGAGCATGAAGTCCCGGGGAACTCTACTTTTCGTACCTAGTCTTAATGTTCTATTTCAAAATATCCAAAGCATCTGGAATAAAGTTCATCTCTTAGAAGCATTAATGGACCAAATACCTAATGTAGACGTACTATGCATTTCTGAGTCATGGCTACACGAAGGTAGGATGAATTTATTACAGATTGCAAACTATAGTGTAAGTTCTTCATTCTGTCGTGACCTGCATGATGGAGGTGGTGTATTAATTTTAGTTAAAAATACTATAGAATATCGTGAGAGGTTAGATGTTACATTCTTATCATTGGAAATGATTTTAGAAATAAGTGCAATTGAGCTACCAAAATTTAATCTTCTAATTATAAATATATATTGGCCAAATAGCAGAAGAGAAATTGAAGAGTTTTACTCCCGCCTAGATAAACTTCTAAAATTAATTTCTCTAAAAGATAAAAACAAAAACATTGTCATAGGTGGCGATATTAACGTAGACTTCTTCTCAAATAATCACTCAAAAACTAGGCTTTCTAACTTAATGTCATCTTATAACTTTCATCAAAGGGTTATGGAACCCACACGAGTCACCCAAAGTAGTTGCACATGCATTGATTTAATTTTCACTAATTTCAAAACTATCAATTCCCAGTTAAAAGTGCATGATTTTGGCTTGTCGGACCATAGAGGGGTTTTACTTTCCATACCTTCCGACTCATCTAAATTACGTTATTTAATAACCCATAAGAGAGTTTACAGTACATCATGTGTAGGAAAATTCATTGACGAACTAAAAAAAGTAGAATGGGACCACGTATTAGTAACCAATAAAACTGTAAATGAAAACTATAACACATTTGATAATATTTTAAAAGAAACCTTAAATAAATGTATACCTAAAAAGAAGATTAAAATCAAATTAGAATCTAAAATAACTTATTTAACTCCAGGTCTAAAAATATCTTGTCGAAATAAAAGATTGCTAAAACTACTAGTGTCACAATCAAAAAACACAATTTTACGATCTTATTATAGACAATACTGTAAAGCACTTAAAAAAGCATTTACAATATCAAAAAACTAAGCAATAAACATACATTCCACAAAGCACGCAACAAAACTAAATCCATGTGGCAAATAATAAATCGAGAAACAAATAAAAAATCATCAAAAAATTACAAAAACATCGAAATAAAAACAGCAGATAAAATAATTCTTCGTAATCCCAAAGAAGTAGCGGACACTTTCAATAATTTCTTCTCTTCCATTGGTAATTCCCACCCCGACCATTCAAACAAAGCGCCCTTAATTAACTCACTAGAAAATTCTTTTTTCCTCAGCCCGGTTTCACCTAATGAAATACTTGCTATGCTGAAAAATCTAAAAAATAAGAATTCTTTCGGCATAGACGAAATCCCCCCTTCTTTAATAAAAAGTTGTGCCGAGATCCTAACCACTCCGTACACCTTCTTAATAAGTCGATCATTTTTAGAAGGCGTATTTCCAGATGCACTAAAAATTGCACTAATAAAACCAATTCACAAAAAAGGTGACACACACGACCTAAACAATTACCGACCTATTGCGCTCTTACCTACTTCAGCAAAGATTTTTGAAACTGCGATGATGACTCGCCTTTGCTCGTTTTACGAGAAATTCAATATCTTACATGACAACCAATATGGCTTTCGAAAAAACCGCTCTACTACCCTAGCAACCTATAAATATGTTCAACGAATCATTAATATAATACATAATAAAAAATACGCTGTGGGCCTCTTGCTGGACATGAGTAAGGCATACGATAGGGTTTCATATGGAATTTTGCTGAATAAACTTTATAATACGGGGATCCGGGGATTGGCGCACAAATGGCTTAAGTCATATCTCACCAATCGCTCGCAGTACGTGGAAATCGGAAATATAGACTTTGAAACAGGGAAAATGCAAAACTTTAGATCTAATAGAGTCTTGACAACCGGCTCTATCCCTCAAGGTAGCGTCTTGGGTTGTTTTTTGTTTCTTGTATATGTAAATGACCTCCCTAGCATATTAGATGACCATTGCAGTGTGCTCTTTGCGGACGATATTTCGGTAGTATTCCCCTGCTCCAACAATGCTGAAGTCGAAAATGGTCTAAATGCAACGTTGCATACAATCGTGAATTGGCTGGAATCTCATAATCTGAAGCTTAACTTAAATAAAACTAAGGTAATCCAATTTAAACCCTACCAAAAATCCCCACTAATTATATCATATAGCTACGATAATGTTAAACTTGAATCCGTTACTTCTGCCACTTTGCTAGGTATAGTTCTGGATACCGGTCTGAACTGGAAACCCCACATCCAAAAGGTAGCAAAAAAACTGTCTTCTTTTGTCTACGCTCTCCAGCACCTTAAACGCGTAACAGATTTTCAGTCAGCACTAGCAGCGTATTACGCATACGCCTATTCTGCAATGTCGTACGGTCTTGTTTTGTGGGGACACTGTTCTGAAGTGGATAGGATTTTTGTTTTACAAAAGAAGTGTATACGAATATTGGCAAAAATAACTCAACTGGAAACATGTCGACCACATTTTATCAAACATCAAATACTAACTCTCACTTCTATGTACATCTTGGAATCGTGCAAGTTTGTTAGGAGCCATGAAGACCTGTTTACACAAATGGTAAATGTCAAAAGGAATGACCGAAACTTAAATAGACTTTACTTGCCCTTTTCTAAATTAAAAATCGTGACATCTAGCCCTCACTATATGATGATTAAAATATATAACCATATACCAAATTCTATAAAAAACTTAGTTAAATTTACGATATTTAGCAAAGAACTAAAGAAATTCTTAATAAGCAAATGCTTTTACAATGTTAGCGAATTTTTCAATGAAATGTAGTACCTTCAAATACGAGTACCTATGTAATAATTTTAATTGTCAAATAATTTTATAAATTCAGAAATATATGTAATTTAATTTAATGTAATTAATTATATAATATGTATAGTCGTCCTCTCGCATTTTTGCTGTGCCCTTCCAGGGCGTCACATGTATACCTCTGTATTTTGTTCCATCTGTTGTTTTGTGTAATGTGACATGCAATAAATATTTTGACTTTGACTTTGACTTTATTGTACAAACAAGAGATAACAATTATAAATTAGACAAAAATATAACAGGGATGTACAAAGGCGAACTTATCCCTTTAAGGGATCTCTTCCAGTTAACCTTTGACCGATTGAGAAATAATTAATTTACAACGAATAGCCAAATAAGTACAACACTAAAAGTAATTTCTACAAATATCAATATATAAAATACCTAAACAATCCTATACATATATATACATATACAGGGTGTTAACGGGGTCGTGATACAAGTGATCACCTCTGTGTTCTGCCAGCGAATATGAGCAACTTTCGCTATGGAACCAGCTTGGAAATCGGGAAAAAAAATCAGCTGTTTCATAGAACAAGAACAGGGGTAGGTACTCGACCAAAATGTATGAAGCAGCTGATTTTTTTTTCCCGATTTCCAAGCTGGTTCCATAGGGAAAGTTGCTCATATTCGCGGGCAGAACACAGAGGTGATCACTTGTATCACGACCCCGTTAACACCCTGTATACATGTATTCAATATAGTAAACATATTATTATATACATGTATTCAATATAGTAAACAAATATACAAAATAAGTAGGAAAAAAAAAAGTTTAAATAGAAGTGTCAAGCCAGAACTTCTTTAGTCGAGATTTAAATGCTAGCTTGCTTGCTTGCTAGCTTTGGATTTATTTGATGGGAAAGCAAGGGAAAGATTGTCACTTGAACGCAAGCGATTTTGAGATCCCGTAGCCAGAAATGAAATAATAAGGGAATAGTTTGGGGTTATTGTGTACCAACCGTTGAGCTCAACGACAAATTAATTTTAATCTGAATGAGGACGTAGACGAGGAAGCGAGCCACCCGATGGTAAATCATCACCGCGACCCATAAACACCCGCAACACTCGCTCTTAGGCTCGTTTTTTGAAGGCCCCAAGTCATTTAGTTTCGGAAATACAGACGCCAAGAGCTTATTCCATATAGATATGAGTAAGGTGCGTGGCGTAAAGGCTCTCAAATCGCACGGTGGTGGATTTACAAATTCCAATTTATATTTATTCATATCTGCTGAAAGACGGTCACTAATTCACTGCGGGACATGGGTCTTCCCCAAGGAGCACCGCGACATTCAGCTGGGTGCTACCCGCATCCATTGATCAGGCATATTTTAAGCATAGGTATTTAAGGTCACCGTCAATAGAACTTGTGAACGATGTAAATAACAGTACTGTTTGACACCTAACCTCAAACATTCACCAAGCGTGTCTTTGTTAGATAACGTATAATGAATATTTATTTCATCTTGAACTTAATAGGAAAATAATGATCTACTTAGTGTATAAAACATTGCAAAGACCTTACTTGATCTTTAAAAATACGTGATTATCGTGTAATCATGGTGAATTGTTTCGTTTGGTTTTGTTTACATCTTTTGCAAGTTATATTGACGGCGACCTTAAGCCGTTGTACGTAAAAGATGTCACTTAAAAGCTGCACGTCCGCTGGATCGGTATCGGAGCGTACGGGGCGGACGGATTTGTGGCTTTCTATTGATTTCTATAGTAGGTACGGTACCTACGCCAAGAAAGTGGTCCACGAATTTTGACAAAAGTTTCTGTGAGATCTAATTATCGTTAAGGTTGACCCTTGTCAGTGTCATATTACTCTCGCAAGGGAAAATCGAACTTAAATTTCAACTTTCGTATTAAAATCAATTGAGTTCATGCATAATTAAGATTAAATCAAATAAACGTAATAAAATTGTTTTACCATTCAATAAAATATAAATAGTAAGTTTTAAATTTAATTTATGGTTAAAAGTTGGTTTTTGCGGACCCAAGTTAGGGCAAAGGCCTTTGCTCGCACGATGATCGTGCCAATTATAGACGATCAGATCATTGGGATAAAACGTGTACCAGCAAACTCGATTAGGTACTTCGAAATTACCGATATTACCGATTCAAAATCCGAATGCAGTGGACGCACTCGGCATTTTGTAAATATCGACGCCTCGTACGCTCCGTACGCTCTGATTCCGTTCCAGTGGACGCGCAGCTTTACACCTCTACGGCTCTCCACTTTAAGTTAGTACGACGGCGAGTTGATGACACGTTTAGAGCCTGTTTCACAATCGACCAGTAAAATCTGCCATTTAACGTTGGCTCTTTCGTTGTCTATTTTCAAGTTTCAGAAAGATAAAGGGCTACATTTATCTGTCAAATATGTTCTACTTGTCCATTGTGTAACAGGTGGTTAGCCTAGTTGGTAGTGGATAAGAAAGATATCACTTAACAGTTCTCTCTCGCAAAGTAATGCCGTAATGAGAGTAATTATAAAAGTTTTAACTTTGAACCTATTACGTTAATAAGACAGTATCGCTATTTCACAAAACTTTAGAAACATACGCCAAACATTTTTTTTTTTCAAATCTTTATATTTAACATGAAATATTCGTTTCCAAGAAAGACAAGTTATACATACGTGTTAAACCTTAGTGTTTTAGTTAACGATAAGTGTAACAAACAATAAAAATAGTAGAGAACGTTTTGATTTGTTGTCAAAATTTAAAAGTCGTCATTATGTGACCACCACTACAATTTATTATATTATAATGTACCTATATAAACTAATGTAGTAACAGAAAAACAAAAAACCTCGCCATATTGCGGTTTTATGAACTGACATTTCTATTGCAATTCACGAAACAAATGAAAAAAGTATAAATTTCACCTTATTAGAGAATTAAATTTTTCTGGTCATTCTTTAAGTTTGTTACCACTCGTATGTTACCTACTTCTTCTCGCGAACTTAAGTTTAAATAGTACCCGAATATCCTGCATCTATTTATGATGAGAGGAACATCCTTTAAGGATAACAGCCGTCATCCCCGATCCCTTAATCCAAGAAACCCCCCAGCAAGGGCTTCTCGAGAACACTTAATTCCAAACTTTAGTTTTGGGAGACAATTGCCGCAATTTAGAGATAATCTCAGTCGAGATTGTTACACGATATGGGGGAAACAATGTTAGTTATGAATTGGTTCTGGAAAGTAAATAAGCTTTACGTTAGTTTAGGACAAATTTGAATAGTTGCGCCACTATATCGCACCTTCGGTAGTACAAGGGGACAATGTACTATATGATTATACCTGCAATTGTGCCCTTGTCCCGCCAAATAATCTGTTATTAACCGTGTTTTTATGAAAATAACCGGTTAAAACCGGTTATAACCGGTTATTTGCACTCCCTAACGCTACAGGTACTGGCTGAAAAACAGCGCTGTGCACTGTCTCACAGCATGTGCTGAGTTCTGAACCTTTTGCCATAAGTTTGGCAGACATTGTTAAGACTTGCTGTAGTTTTTGTAGTTCTTGTTATCTATTTTAAGGAATAATAATATGTAAAACCCGTGTAGTTTCTGGATTAGAATAGTGCCACTCCATGTCTTCCACTAATACACTGGTAAACATCTTAGCCTAAGTGTGCAAAATGTGGTTATACATAGAATTATCATTAAATTTTTAGAATTTTTGGTAATTCTGTAGCTCTGCCTACCCCACTCTGGGAATAATGGCGTAAGTTTATGTATATGTATGTATGTATGTATGTAATATGTAAAACTACTGTGCTGAGAGGGCAATAAATCTTTTTCTGTTTCTGTTTAAGTATGTCATTTCTTCTTTGCTATCGTTATCTTTCTGTATCTTTATTTTTACATAGTATAAAACAAAGTAGCTTTCCGCGTCTGTCTGTCCGTCTGTCTGTATATGCGCTAACTCTTAAACCAAGCAACGGATTTGATGCGGTTTTTTTACCATTGTTGTACACGGAAGGTTTTTATGCTTAATAAATTCTGATTTATGTAAGTAGGTAAGTGTTACAGAAAACTCACACAAACCGAAGCGAACCATTATATAATGACCAGTATCACAAATAAAAACTGTTGAATTAGTAATCGTCAGAACAAGAACAAGAACAAGTTTGTATGGAAGGAAAACCACACAGGTGACACCGGGCACAAACAGCTAGTGACAAATAAACAAATCATCCTCAAAAAAGAGACATTAATTGCAATTAACCCTTGCCTACCAATTAAAAAAAATGGCTGTTAAACTAACAACCAGACAAAAGGCTCTCTTTAATATTAAAACCGTTAAAAACCCATCGCAAATTAAGACTACGAAGCCCGGATATGTCCAACCTAACCTCCGGTTATCCGGTTTTTATTCCCAAACGTCAGAATAGGGTTCATAAATCCGTTTAACAAACCCTCTCGGCTGTAACGCGTCCGTGCTCGGCCGGGCAGGCACCCGGGTATTTATACCCGGTTAAAGGGCGCAATTGATGGCACCCACAACGCCCGGGTCACGGGGTTTGGGTTGTACAAGCTTTCATTTATCCGCTTGTGGCCAGATAAATATTGCCAATGATTCTTGGATTTGTTACTCGGGAAATTTGGACGCTTTTGTTGGGATTATGGTACAGTCAACCAATTTGATTCCTAGGCCACTATGGACTTTGTCAACGTGACGTTGTAAACCAAATCATAGGGAGTCTCTTACGTTTTGATTGACAACGTCACTTTAACATAGTCCAAAGTGGCCTAGAAATTAAATTGGTTGACTGTACAGTCGCGGAATGAAAACGTTGACCACCTTAAGATCTATTTTTGCTTGCTCAGTTTAAGTTACTAGCTGTTCCCGTGTCCACTTCGTTGGGCAAAACATTTTTTTTTGAGTTAATAGTTTTCCGGCTAATTCCCGTTCCCGTGGGAATTTCGGGAATTCCTTTCTTAGTGCACCTCTACGGTACCTAAGCTACGTCCCTTCCAAATTTCAAGTGCCTACGTTTAGCCATTTAGGCTGTGCGTTAATATGTCAGTCAGTCAGTCAGTTTCTCCTTTTATATATTTAGATCAGTATCTGCTTATCGACCGAGTACGACAAACTCCGTCATAATGAATGTCATTTCACTACATGACCCACAGATACATGGTTACCATGGTCAGGTCACGTATAAACAACAGCCACTATCGGTTAACTAAACTTACCCCCTTACTTATAAACGTGGAATAAGCTTGCCTAACTTTGTTCTTATCTGTAATTGTGACAATTGCATCTGACAGAAAGTGACAAAGCATGGCATAAACTATTCCAAGCTTATTCCACGTTTATAAGTAAGGGGGTTAGTGTTTATTGTCATTACAAAAGGGTCGCTATGGTCTCGTCTGTTACACAGTTTTAAAAGGTAACATGTGCTTGCAACACGTAAATGAATTTATTTAAAAACTGGTCAACCTTTTCGCTCTGCGAGACTAGGTACATTAGTTTGCTGTTGGTACCGTGTTTGTTTTGTGTGGCGCTTCTGTTTACATGTACTTGAATTTTGCTAAAATAGGAATAAACTAAAAAAGATTTACGGGTGGTAGGACCTTGTGCAGGGTCCGTCCGGATCGCTACCACCATCTTATCCATTAACCTACCGCCAAACAGCAGTGTTCGCATTGTTGTGTTCCGGTTTGGGGATAAGACAGCCGGTGAAATGACTAGCATAGAGGCATTCCATCTTAGTCCTCAGGGATGGCAACGCATTTGCAGTCTTAGGATTGCATTGCAGTCTTGTGAATGCGAATGTCTATGGGTCACAGTTTCCACTTACCATCAGGTGGCCTGTGTGCTCGTTTGTCTTCTCTACGCCATAAAAAAAAATAAAGGTCTCCGGCTGACCACTGGTGACTTTACTCTATAATCATACCAAAGACGCTTGTACGTTTTACCAGTTTTACGATACAACAAAAATCAAAATGGTTGTTTCTAGCAATGGAAAACAGTCCTAGGAAAATATATAAGTGAAATCAATCCCCTATAAAAAATGAGGGGGGTAGCAATGCCGCTTCCTACGAGCACAAGATCCCTTGTCATTTATCAAAAACATATCTTTCCGGAAACGAAACCGTTCGTAAGGTTTCACCACCTGTGCGGAATAAATACATCTATTATATCAAACACACTTTTGTATAACTTAATCGATCGAATATGTTCTAGTTCCGTCCGTATACGTATCCAGAGCTTGGGAACGATTCGAAAAATACCGATTAATTTACGGTTCTTAACCGACCCGAACTGCGGTAAGAGACCCCAAAGTTTGACATGTCCTCGTTTAAGACTGCACCGAGCAAACGTCGAGCGTCCAGTGGCGCCCTCTTGACTCGTATTGTGTTTTCTAATTAACTAAAGAATTTCCTTGCAATCAGACGATATGTTTTTGTAGTGCAAGTAAAAACACAATTTATGGGATACGTAACAAACTTTAATAACAATTACCCTTTGAGTAGTCAGCTTAACGGGAAAAGGTGGCCACTTTTTTCCGTTAAGTTGATAACTCGAAGGTGAATTGTTATTAAACTATGTGATATACCCTATAAGTTGTGTTTTCATTAGTAATACAAAAACCTCTCAATAAATTTCAAGAACATTCTTTAGTTAATTAGAAAACACAATAATAGTAATGAGGGCGTACGCTCGGCGCAGTCTTAAGACCATCAACGAACTACTACTTTGATTACAAATAATAGAGTATAACTCGCTGTCGGTAATAGCAAGCAAAGGGATAGTAATCATATTATTTTTGACTTTTTACTATTTCATTTGCAGGGTTTTGCAGTTTTATATTGCCAGTAAGATACTATTATGGTGTTTTTCAATCCAAATTGCCTCCAATACTAGTTGATATCTATTATTTCCACATGACTATGTTATTTTGTAGGTTTTGAGTTCCAAAAGGTCTCGAATACTAGGTACCATGTACCATGAGTTCCAATTGCCGTACTCGCTAGCGAGTCGAATGCTCTGTCTGTCCCTCGCACTCTTTAGGAATACCGCTGCGAGGGACAGAGCATTCGACTCGCTAGCAAGAACGTTAATTGTAACTGTGGCAAGCGTACAAAGTAAATATTAGCCCATTCTAATAACCGTAACTGGTCAAAGTTGACTTGCGAGATGTGAACCAAACATACATACTAACATACAAATGAAATCAAATAAAGCTTGTAAAAATACGACTGCTGACGTCACATCACAGTATTCATGACGCTGCTGTTTTCTTTTCCCGTAGCATCGAAAAACGAGGAATGATTTGTAATTTTTTGTAAAATTATATTTTTCCGCTCGTAACTTTTTATCGGAGAGACATACAAAAAAAAAATGTTTGTATGCTGAAATTGTGCATAATTAATTTTGTCTTATACTTCTCATCGACACTTTCCCCCGGTTTTCAATCATTTGCCCGAATTTCAATTGCCATAATTGCATCACAAAATCATTTCTTCTGAAACCGTGAACTATTCAGAATTGTTATAAAGCTACCCTAACTTAATTGGGCTCTAAAAGATGGCATGGTAAAAATTACCTGAAAGGTTTATAGTTGAAGAAATTCCTTTATGGCAAATTAATATTATGCCCAGTGATACCTACAATTCGAATTCGGGCAAACGAAGTGATACAACCCCAATCCCAAATAATATAAATCAAAAAAACCTCTTGTAAAACAGAAATCTCTACAGACTGGACTAACTATAATAATACGTTAGAAACCGGCCACTATGGATAATAGGTTTGACAAAAAGCTACCTTAACCCTTATCAACTTCCAAAGTTTACCTAATAAAATACAAATTTATATAAAAGCACGTACTAACATCTGTCCTGTCCGTCCGTGTTACCGTCTACCGAGTGTCAGGACATGCCAGAGTGGCAAGCAATTTATAACCCGTTAAAAATGGCGGCCATATCTCAACGACACAGTTAAACTATTTAAATTTAGAATACTTAAGGACTTTTTACACCTTTCTAAATTAGTCACTAACAAGAGAGATGCCGCAATACGTTAGATATATGTATGGAATTTTGCTACGCTTCGAATCGCTTTCTAACAAGGGCTTGATCCACTCACAATTGCAAATATAGGTAATCATTGACATATTTTATGACAATATAAGTGCAGTTAAAATGACTTTGTAATTTAATTACCTTTTATCGTAAGTTATGAAAACTATTTCATTCCAATCCATGTCTAGAGAGGTACGGTCACGAGCGTTAATTTGCGACCCATTGTAAGAAAAATATGCTTGAAGTCGTCAATGTCATTAGATATGTCAAGTCATTTATAACTGTTAGGAAACTCAACCTTATTGTTGTAGAATGTCAGATTGACTTTGGACCTAAGGTGGGTACCTAATTCAATCTCGTGACTGTACTGTTTTAAGCATTGATTTAAGTGCATGTTTTAATATAAGTTGCTAGCTTTGTGTAGTTAATTCCTAAAAGTGTAACATGCATTAGTGAAAACTTTGTTGGCTTATGAATAAGACACCTCTTTTGTAATATTAATGTACTAGCGACCCGCCCTCGCTTCGCTTCGGTTTATGTGAGTTTTCTGTAACACCCGTTCATGAAACAGGATTTATTATACACATAAACCTTCCTCTTGAAACACTCTATCTATTAATAAAAACCGCATCAAAATCCGTTGCGTAGTTTTAAAGATCTAAGCATACATAGGGACAGACAGCGGGAAGCGACTTTGTTTTATAATACTCGTATGTAGTGATAATGTAAGCTGTTTTTTTTCCTTAATAAATAATTGTTTTAGGGAGGTGTAGTTAGCGCATTACCCTGTTCACTAGGATCCCAGTGATCTTAATTTTTTTATTATTATTGCGGTTCTTTTACACTGACTCAACCGGGTTCAAAACTCCAAATTAGCCCCCTTACTTATAAACGTGAAATAAGTTTGGAATAGTTTATGCCATGCTTTCTCTATATCTATAATTGTGACATTTTATATCTGTCAGAAAGTGATAAAGCATGGCATAAACTATTCCAAGCTTATACCACGTTTATAAGGGGGAAGTAGATAGATAGATGTTTGTCTAGTGGCATATGTCATTAGATTAGTGTTGTCACAATGATTTGGCCAATGTCAAGTTTTTTATATTTACAGGATGAGGATATTCCAAAGGTATTACTTACTTAAAAACGAGGGATCCTTTATAAGTAAGGGGATAAAAGTTAAGCTTAAATTGAAAAGTTCTTGACGTTGTCAAAATTTTAATAATAAATGTTTCTTTAGTAAGTTATTAATTAAGATTCAGAATGGATTGCCACGGTTTTAATAATTCATTTTTAATGTTACTAACGAGTTTTTACTCCATTTTCTTGTAACGTTCATTTGACAGAGTTAGGAACGCGAAGGGACTCTATCCACGTTTCTATTCGTTTCGTTTTTAAACCAATCGCGTCACTGGTAGATCACGTGATACGAAAAGCCAGGAGACACCAACAGCGGAAGCGGCTTCATTTTATACTATGTAAGTAAAATTAAAATTAAATATGAAAAAAGTTGAAATAATTACATTAAAATAATAAATGACTAACAACTTATAACAAATAAGCTACTTTTCATCCCGGAAAATTTTATAGTTCCCGAGGGAATAACGGTAATCAAAATCTACATGGACAAAGTCGCGGGTAGAAGCTAATCTAATATTAAAAATTGTGTTTGGTAGACGCTTGCCGATTTTGTGTTCATTTTACTGCAAGAATTCTGCCCATTCCGAGAGCAGCTTTAGTCTCCATAATCTGTACTTAGCATTAAATCCAGCCTTACCATTTAATGCTCCATTAAACGTCCAGTTAATCCGGACGATAAAAAAGAAAGATATCAAGTCTCTTGGCTAATCTCTAAGTAAAAGCTAACTTTGCCAATGGCTCCTTAACAGGTCAATTTTAAACAGAACTCGGTCCTTTGGGCGCTGATATATTATGTTACTGCTAAGAAATGAACGTCGCATTCGTCATAAATTTCCTATTAATTATTTACACAAACTTATCTGTAACTACAGAGGGTAATCAGCATACTTTGGAATAATGACCTCATTTATAAAAAAGAATATGCAACCTTATTTTAAAAGGTTTTATTTAACTTCCAATCTTGCAAGTTAAATTAGACCCACTTCCCGGTTTCCGATGAAGCTGACAATTTGCATACGCCTTTAGTTCTGATGACAATACAATAATATAATACCATCGAGCTGGTCTGATGATGGAGGCAGGGTAGCCATAGGAACTCCTAAATTACACATGATAAATCCGTCGTGTTAGGGCTTGTTAGAATCGCCTTGACAAGTACATGACCATTGCAAAAAAAAGTACAGTCGGCAGTAAAATCTTGTCCCATTTCTTTTGACAGAAACTTATAAGTTCAAAGGGCGATTTGCTTCAGATATGTAGTTTCAAATTAACTCTTTCTTATCAAAGGTTTAAAGTAGTAAGCTCTCATTTTTCTTGAGTTAAACTGCGCTTGAAGCTTTCATTAAAAGTTTGCCCAAGAAATGCTTTTATGGGATTCCTAAGTGGTCTTTGACTTAAGTAATGACTGGGATGTTTGAACAAAGCTTGAATTGCCCTATTCTTTTATGTTTTATGCTAACTTTACAGTTTTCATTTGAAATTCCTTCGAGATTTTTACATTACAAGATCTAGAGATATTGTTTGGAGTTGGGTAAGGCCACGGGGCGTTCGAACCGCCCTGTCTTGTGTGTTACCAAAATAGACAAATATTTATGTCTGTGGCATTTATTTTTAATTACAATAGGTAGTTATGATTAGGTTCTTACATAATACCTGGAAAATAAATGCTTTTTGTAATGTTACATGTATTGTTTTGGTAACACTCTCGCGGGGGCGGTTCGAACGCTCCGTGGCCTTACCCAGTTACGAACTAGGTATAAACCGCTAATATTGATATCGTAAATGGTATAAGAATACCTATAGCGAAACCGAAGCGGGAAAACGACTCTATAATGAGTGTTGCCATGGTAATGACAGTTCTATAATAATTATTATAGCATTGTTATTACCATGGTTACGGTCATTCCCGATATCAGTCTTGGCGTTTAGTGAACACCTGACATCTTAATTTGTATAATATTAATAATTTGTTAATGACTTGTTATTTGGTTACCATGGTTACGTTCGATATGGATAATTATCAACAGAACGGCGTTTCGTTTGGCATTCTAACTTTTACGATAAATAGTCAGAACTGTTTTAGTAAGACAAGCCCGCCTCGCCTAACCTCTGCCTCGGCCTCTGTAGTGTATTAGTACTGTCCGTCAAACCATCGTATTCCTGAACTCTCTACATTCAATGCCATAGCTTCCATCAACCATGTTTTCG
This sequence comes from Acleris laterana, assembly GCA_963966035.1. Classification (NCBI taxonomy): domain Eukaryota; kingdom Metazoa; phylum Arthropoda; class Insecta; order Lepidoptera; family Tortricidae; genus Acleris; species Acleris laterana. Next base: position 1,399,788 of record OZ014458.1, on the reverse strand, counting down.
GAAAAGTGGCAAGCCGAGCAACGTAGTCGCCATAACCAAAGAACTTTGAGCGAGCTTTAACCTACATACACACATACATTAAATCACGCCTGTTTCCCAGAGGGGTAGGCAGAGACCACACCTTTCCACTTGCTACTACTCGATCTTGACAAATTTCTTTAGCTTCTTCCACATTCATACATTGAGTCATGCACGCACGTCGGTTTCGGTTACTTAAGATTCGGCCCTTTTCTAGTATTTCTCCGATTTGATTCGAAAAATTACGCCTAGGGCGGCCCCTTTCGAACCTTCCACTCACTTTCGATCTGTATATCTCTTTCGTCAATCTTCTTTCATCCATCCTTTCCAAATGACCGAACCATCGAAGCGTGCCCTTTTCAATCTTACAATTAGTCCTACATCTTCTTTTATTCCGCACTAGCGACCCGCCCTCGCTTCGCTTCGGTTTGTATGAGTTTTCTGTAACATCCGTACATAAAACAGAATTTATTTTACATAAAAACCTTCCTCTTGAATCACTCTATGTATTAAAAAAAACCGCATCAAATTCCGTTGCGTAGTTTTAAAGATCTAAGCATACATAGGGACAGACAGCGGGAAGCGACTTTGTTTTATACTATGTAGTGATTAGGTAACTAAAATTCAATTTTATAGAGGTATAAAATACCAACGTTAGTTATATTGGCTACGCAAATTGCATGCATCCACAAGTGGCGGCCGTACAATTATTCAAAATGGCCACCGTTTCAATTATTTTCATTGCACGAATAAAATATTCCAAACGCTTCCAAATGCCTGCAAAAGGGAATGAACTCTTTTCTGATCGGCGCAACGCTGAAATCGGGAGTAAAATCAGAATTTCAGAGTTTTGAATAGCGAGGAAAAAAAAAATTGCAGCTATTTGAAACGTTCACTTTAATAGATATCAATTGCAAAAGGTTTTTTTTAGGGTTCCGTAGTCAAACTAGTTTCCCTTAGTAACTCTTGTAGTTTCGCCATGTCCGACCGTCCGTTTGCAACTAGCTCAGAAACTCTTAGTTGTAGAAAGTTGTTATTTGGGATAAATATATTAGTCACGTCGATGAAGTGGTAAAATAAAATACTTATAGCATATATTTTTTTAGGTTACCTTCCCTACACGTAACGTGGCGATGTATTTTCTGGATTACCCTATAATTTGCGGGGTGTCGTTGGATAGGTCTTTCAAAATTATTACGGGTTTGTATTTAATGTGCTACCGTAAAATGGGGTGAGTATGGACACAACCCGAAATAAGTCATAACTTGTTACAAATAAGAACAAGTATTAAAATAATGAATAATTTCTTCTTTTTTTTTCCTTTTTCACCCTTTATCTCCCTTTATCTCTCTCGTAATATTTTTGACATGTTTTCCAGCTGAACTACGCATGATATTTGATATTATATTTAATTTAATATTGCTTGATATAATGCTAGACTAAGTAGTATCATTGTAGTATTAAATATGGTTAAAAAACTACTGACTGCTGAGTTTCTTGCGGCGTTTCTTCTCGGCAGTGGTCTTCTCTTGGGAAGCGCTGGTAGATTCTTGACGTGTAAAAGGGCCCGTGCGGCCTATTTACTGAATAAATATCTTTTATCCTTTTTTATCTTTTATCTTTTAACGTTCCCTACTCATCCCGTTTTACGGAACCAATTTTTTGTTTATCACGCGTGGTGGCACACTAGACTAACAAAAGAAACACGCTTATAATTTGTCATGTTCTCGAACAAAACTATCTAGTTATTATTTTACCTACAATAATAGAACAAAGCTTCTCTAGTTATCTAGATTCCAAACTTCGCCATTTTGGTGTGCCGGGCAATATGGCCGCGCTTCCGGCCGTGGCGGAAGTGGCGCGTCCACACCGGAAGTCAATTTACAGCGGCGCGAAAGGCACGGATCGAACGGGATTAGGCTAGTTTACATTTATATTAATAACCGATCACCAGTCGATGAAAACCCGACCTTTATAACGTTATGAAAATATCGATTATGAAACGGTATATTTCGTTTGTGTTTAAAATTTTGTTTAGGACTGTTCTAATAAACTAAAGTATTTTCTTGAAATTGCTTGGTAGGTTTATGCATTACAAATGAAAACACAACTTATAGGGTATATCACATAGTTTAATAACAATTCACCTTCTAGTTATCAACTTAACGGAAAAAAGTGGCCACCTTTTCCCGTTAAGCTGACTACTCAAAGAGTAATTGTTATTAAAGTTTGTTAAATACACATAAATTGTGTTTTTACTTGCGCTACAAAATCGTATCGTCTGATTGCAAGGGAATTCTTTAGTTAATTAGAAAACACTAATGAGGGCGCCGGTTTGCTCGGTGCAGTCTTAATAGTAGGTTGTGTCACGAGGGAGCAAAATTACATATTTACGGCGAGGGCGTACATTGAATCCTGAGCGTTGTGAGGGATTCAAGTGTTAACGCCCAAGGTGGAAATGATTTTGCTATCGTGTGACAAATACTGCTGTTGACATCACCTATGAGGAAAATAAAAGATCTTAGTGATGAAACATATTTAATTATTTACACTCTCTAAAAGTGAAGAAAATATTATCAAATTGAACAAAAAAAATTTGGTACTTACCTATTTTTCAAACCGTATAATGTTCTTGAATAGTGCCATTTTGATCCTAGCAGGGAAGAAAATAGGCCTTTCCGAATAAGTGATGTGAAAATATATTTTCACCTCAGCAGCTCAAACAAGCAGGTTTTGCTGCTTAAAAACAGTGAGCAAAATTCAATTTTGCTGCGAGCGAGAGGCAAAGTAGCTTTTTAATTATTTTTTTTAAATGCCGTGAGCAGTGCTGGGGCTACTCACAACATTCGAAAAAATTGAACTTCACTTTGTTCTGTCACTTTCACTTCGATAGGAAAAAAGCGAGAGATAGAAACAACTTGATTCGAAGTTCGATTTTCAAATTCCACACATAGTAGGCCCAAAAAGAAACGCACGTTCGGATGCACACATAACCGTAAAATTGCAAATAAAACTATCTGTTAAACTTTGAAATGTGTTTATTGTAACTATTTTATACAGTAGGTACAATCATTTTTTTTATTTAATGTTTTGAAGACAAAAGTAATGAAAAATAAGAAGTTATGCATCTACATAATTTTGTTATCGTTTTAACAATCTTTAATTTCGTGACATAAACCGCGGGGGCAGTTTCAGAACGCATTTCAAAAATAGCGGGATTATTGTACTTAAAAAAAAAAAGTAATGTAATGTAAATGACGATGTAATTTTTGTTAATTTGTCCGCCATAGCCAATAGCCATAGACAAGGCCTAGTTAGGATTTTTTAAAGCCACAGACTACATAAAGCTGTATAAAGTTGTGTTTGCACTACGGCATTATCAAGTTGAGTGACAGGTTTTATCGGTTTCATGTTAATTTTTTCCACTTTTTATTTTATTAGTATTTTGCAAAAATGCTTGTGATTGATGCATATGCGATCGTGTCGTTATTTAGTCGTGTATTCACCAAATGGTCACAACGGAAGACCGGCGTTGGCCCCACCAGCTTCACGCTGTGTTGTTCTCGCTGCTGAGGTGAAAAGTTGTATGTCTCACACGAGACCAAAGTTTTTTACGTCTCGTATCTTTGAATCCCTCGCTACGCTCAGGATTCTAACCTAGAATCACTCGCTACGCTCGTGATTCAATAATAGAATCCTTCGCTTACTCGGGATTCAAAATCATCACTCGCAGCAAAAACCAACTTTGCTCTCTTGTTGAACAAATAACTATTATCAATGGATGCAGGGGGCGCAGGGCCGGTCCTTGTGGCAAACCTTGGGGAGGCCTATGTCCAGCAGTGGACGTCTTTCGGTTGAAATGATGATGTGATAATGATGATGATATGATAAGTCATAAAGTACCAGGAGCGCAGCGGCAATTAGGAGGTGCGTAGCGCAACCTTAGATCGCAGGCGGTGCGGTACACCTTCGCACACGACACAGCGCGGATGTCTCCCACACGTCACAGCAATATACTTTTAATGTTTATGCACTCCTAGTATTTGAAGATATAAGTTTTTCTCAAAAATGTTATAAATAACTTTTATACTTTTCCCATAATCGAAACTGTAGAGTGTTTAACTCGCGTGAAAGTCAATTGGAACCGTCGAACTATAGGCGCACTCGCTATCGCTCGTGCAGCCTAAATATCTCGGGCTGCGATTGATCACTTTCATCCCTTGGTTAACAATCTACTACTACATACCTACGTTTTACAAAGAAAATATCTGTATTGAGTTTTTTTTTAAACACGCTTTGGTACCTACATAATTATTTCTTTACCGATCTTTATTTTTTATCTGATGGCTACGAATAAACATACCTACATTGAAACATCAAATGCACCATCCATTTTACGAGCTTTTATTTAACTTGCAATGCAAATAAAAAAATCAAGCAAAATCATGCAAGTTAAATTTGACCCACTTTCCGGTTACCGATGAAGCTGAAAATTTGACCCACTTTCCGGTTACCGATGAAGCTGAAAATTTGACCCACTTTCCGGTTACCGATGAAGCTGAAAATTTGACCCACTTTCCGGTTACCGATGAAGCTGAAAATTTGACCCACTTTCCGGTTACCGATGAAGCTGAAAATTTGACCCACTTTCCGGTTACCGATGAAGCTGAAAATTTGACCCACTTTCCGGTTACCGATGAAGCTGAAAATTTGACCCACTTTCCGGTTACCGATGAAGCTGAAAATTTGACCCACTTTCCGGTTACCGATGAAGCTGAAAATTTGACCCACTTTCCGGTTACCGATGAAGCTGAAAATTTGACCCACTTTCCGGTTACCGATGAAGCTGAAAATTTGACCCACTTTCCGGTTACCGATGAAGCTGAAAATTTGACCCACTTTCCGGTTACCGATGAAGCTGAAAATTTGACCCACTTTCCGGTTACCGATGAAGCTGAAAATTTGACCCACTTTCCGGTTACCGATGAAGCTGAAAATTTGCATACACCTTTAGTTCTGATGACAAAATTATAATATAGTAGGTACCATAGAGCTGGTCTGATGATGGAGACTCAGGGTGGCCATAGGAACTCCTAAATTACACATGATAAACCGGTCGGGTTAGGCCTCGTTAGAATTGTCTTGACGAGTAGATGACGACTGTGCCAAAAAAAAGTTAAATTGGGAACAAAAACTAGTCCCGAAAATGATTCTTTTGCCAGAAACTTATTAGGTATTCTTTGGTCAAGCACTATGAACTATATTACAATGACGTTGTCAATCAAAACGCAAGAGCCTTCCTGACTTTACGTACAGTAACAAGTTCGATTTTCCCTTGCAATAATATTAGGACATTGACAAGTGTCAACCTTTGGGATAATTAGATCTCACAGAAACTATTTTCAAAACTGGTGGACCACTTTCGTGGCCGACCGTACGTTATAGAATTGATTGACTGTACAGGGTGTCCCACAAGGTAATGACTTAATTTAAGCAGTGTTGTAGGTTTAGGCTTTTAATTTGCGTTATCTGTGGGTAAGCATATGAATTTGCTGACGGAAGGCCGTGTTTACGGACAATGTGGACTCTCAGCCGCTTAGAAAGGATGTTGAGGCGACGTTTAAAATCACATTCCATGCAAAATTAGCCCCGGCGGTAACGATTCTCACCCCTAAAACGTTTCCTTTTATTATATATACTTACTAGCGACCCGTCGTTTCGCTTCGGTTTTGGTTTGTTTTCTGTAACACCCGTACATAAACCAGAACAATCATAGATATAAAACCTTCCTCTTGAATCACTCATCTATAACTGGTGGATTATGCGGGAGATAAAAAAAAAAGAGTTTAAATTAGGAATACGGCAAAATATGAGCGAAAGAGGTACGTATGTTCGCTGTCAAGGTGTAATGGCGTTTCTCCGCAATGCAGCCACATATGCTTACCCTTTTCTGCCATACGAGGGTCAAACTGAAAGTTTCGGGAATAGAAAAAAATATGCAGTTAAATTGAATAAAAGTTTTTTTATTGTTTTTCAAAGTATTCTCCTTTATATTTTATGCACTTTTCCATGCGATCAAACCAGTCATTAAAGCACTTATTAAAGTCTGAAGTAGGGGTCGACAAAATGGCCATTTTAAAAGCCTCCACTGCTGCTTCCGGCGTTTGAAACCGGTGACCACGCAACTTATCCTTAATTTTGGGGAATGTGAAAAAGTCATTGGGGCTTAAGTCGGGGCTGTATGGAGGATGGTCCAGTAATTCGACTTTTTCACCGTCCAGGTACTCAGTTGTTTTCCGAGCGGTGTGAGGGCTGGCATTGTCGTGGTGAAGGATAATGCGGCGACTAGGGTTTTTTTTTCAGAGTTCAGCAATGATACTCGGCAAACAAATAGTGGTGTACCAATCTGCATTGATCGTTCTACGATCTTCAAGAGAATAGTAGCCACGTGACCCGATTTGGAGACAAACGTAGCCACCATCTTTTTGGCCGTGCTGCGACAACGAATAACTTTTGTCGGCGTGAGCTCATCTTCGTAGACCCATACTCGAGATTGGTTTTTATTTTCAGGCTCATATGCATATATCCAACACTCGTCACCGGATACAATGCTAAAAACTGCATTTGAGCTTCCTCCGTTGAATTTCTTCAAAGTTCTGAGGCACCAATTGACACGAGTCGTTTTCTGCTCCTCAGACAATAAGTGAGGGATCCAACGGGAAAACCACTTTCGCACGCCTAATTGTTCCTGTAAAATGATTTGTATCTGACTCATTCCAATGCCCGAACACTCTTGAATCTCCCGATATGACACATGTCGGTCTTCCTTTATCAGCTGACGCACAGCATCGACGTTTTCTTGCGTGACTGCCGATTTTGGTCGACCTTCACGCACGTCGTCCGTGAGGGATAGACGGCCACGTTGAAATTCTGCATACCACCTGTATATTGTCGTCTTTGAAGGTGCTTCATTACTAAAAGCAACAATCATCCGGTATCCACATTGTTTTTGTGATAATCCACTTTTAAAGTCGTAATAAATCATAGCTCTTTAATTTTCACGGGACAATTCCATTTTCAGCAGCGACTCGACGACTTCAAAAAACAATTGAAACCGAACCATCGCTTTTTTTTTCTATGTGGCCAGTGTGTTAAGATAATGAAACTCTAGAGATTATAAAAAGGTATGATATGTGTCAATAATAAAATACAAACTACTAATGTGAAATAGAAATAGAAACACTTATTCGACGAACACAAGAAAAAAAAACAGAGAAAAACATCATTAAAATAAGGATGGCAACACAGTAATAATAAAAATAAAAAAAAACAATAAAAAAGGAAAGAAAAAAAAACAATTGTAGGATAGTGTTGCCATGGGAAGTTTATATAAAATTTTTTTTTGTATGTATGTTAGTTTATGAAAGTATATGTACATGTATCTATGTATTTTATCTAAGTAAGTTAATTACATTTATTTTTAGGTTAAACTTTGTGTCACACAGGTGGTGCAGCAGATTCTAACGTCAACACTATCTATTGCTGAAAACTGCATTAAAATCCGTTGAGTATTTTAAAAGATCTAAGCGAACAGACAGCGGAAGCGACTTCATTTTATACTATGTAAAGATTTTCTTGAAAAGGGTAACGTACAAACGTTTTTCATAATGTCTACATGTACAAAATACGTAAAAAATTTACTAGTTTTTAGGAGAGAAACTACTTACCGCATTTTTTATCGGAATGTTTAGCCTCATCATACCATTTTCCACCGTCATTTTGAAATGACGTATTATGAAAGAAAGAAAGAACATCATTTATTCGTGACAAACATAAACAAGAACAGATAAAAACGTACAAGGAGAAAATAGCCACGAAATGGTCCCAACTCAGCGTAATGCTGGCTTTAAAGTCATCAGGTGAAACCACGGAAGATTACACACACATAATGAATCGAAGCAAAACATAAAAAATAAAATGAGAAAAACAAGTAAAATAAACGTCAAACTGAGAAATCACTATGCACTTCATTTCACGGTGAGCGTAAAGGACAGACTCTGTCCTTTTCTCTCAGCGTAAAATGAATTACACAGATACGTCATAATAACCCCACAGATGTGATGAAGTCGATCGCTGGTCCGGAATAATAACATAAAAACAATTGACGGACACCTTCGTACCGCCTATATGAATCTGTCACATGAGTACGTAAAATTGACCAGAGTATATTTGAAATTGGCTTCGGTTCCTGAGGTTCCTTATACTAATAGTAGTACATAGTACGACCATTAAAATTAAGATCTAGTACCAAGGAAGTAAAGTGCATTTCTTTTGTTTTTATGATTCATAGTCATAGCCATAGTCATAGCATTTATTGCAAACCATAGTAGTACAGGTCTTAAAGTTAGTTACAGTCTTACAGTACGAGTACATTTAGATTCATATGGGCCCTGTTAGGACATAGCAATTATTAATTCAAGTTTAGGGGCAATTTGTTTTGTGTTAAAAAAAAAAAAAGGTAAAAGATATTTATTCAGTACTTAAGTATAGGCCGCACGGGCACTTTTACACGTCATGAATCTACCAGCGCTTCCCAAGAGGAGACCACTGCCGAGAAGAAACGCCGCAAGAAATGAAATGAAATGAAATGAAATGTTTATTCACAAGAACATATGGTAAATAATAAGGATCTTACGAATAGGTATAGAGATGGATTCCCAGATATGTTCAGCCGAGTCAGGCGTGTGAAAGTTAAAGTAAACAATATTTATATTTATATGTCAACATGAATTAAAATAATACAATAAAGACAATCGCAACAAAGAATTTAAATAAATTTCAAACTTATACTTATCGATAGATATCATTCAAGTCAGATTAAAATAGTTATAAAATAAAATAAAATGTCAATTCGGTATTTAGACTTAAAACTTAAACATTAAAAATTCATTTATGCTGTAGAAACAATTGCTACTTAAGATTTTATATAATTTGACTTTAAATTCATTATGACACAATGCTTTCAATGTAGCCGGTATTTTATTAAAGATTTTAATGCACATACTATATGCGCTTTTGTTCCTAAGTACTAGTTTACTATTCGGTAATGCTAATCTATAACGTCTTTGCGGCCTTGTTGATTCCTTATCAGCAGTAGTAAAGAGGTTTGTATGAAGTTTCACAAAGACAGCCATTTCATAAATGTACAAGCAAGGTAAGGATAACAGATTGAGTTTTATAAACAGAGGCTTGCAAGATTCTCGTCTATCTACTCCACAAAGTGTTCTGATACATTTTTTTTGTGCCACAAAAGCACGATCGACGTCAACAGAGTTGCCCCACATGATAATTCCGTATCTCAGAATAGACATAATATAACCATGGTACGCTAGTAAAGCAGTTTTGAATGATACAGTCTGCTTTAGACGCCAGAGAGCGAAGAGGAATTTATTTATCTTTTTGCAAACTGTATTTACATGTTCCTTCCAGTTACAATGGCTATCCAGGGTTATTCCGAGAAATGTAGTGCTATTTACTTCTTCGATTTCGTTAAGGTCATGTTTAACTTTAACGTGATAGATTTTTGATTTATAAGATTTGAATAGCATAAATTTCGTTTTATCTACGTTTATTTGAAGGTTATTCAGATCAAGCCAGTTAATAACATCTCTCAAGGCTACATTTATGTCGCTCGCAAAGTTGACCATATTCCTACCCTTAATTATTAATGTCGTATCGTCGGCAAATAAAATGCATTCATGTTCAGTTGAACAAGGTAAATCATTAATATAAAGTAGGAACAAAAGGGGACCCAGGATACTTCCCTGAGGGACACCATAGTTATTGACTTTATAGCTAGAGTTGAACATAGAAAGGCTGTTATTAATTATTCTATCTATCTGTGTAGTTTGTTCTCTATTAAATAGGTAGCTCTCAACCCAGGAGTAAGCTGGCCCGCGAATTCCATATGTATAAATTTTTTTTAGAAGGCGTTTATGGCATACCGTATCAAACGCTTTTGACATGTCGAGGAACAGTACCCCCACCGGAGTACCTTTATCAATGCATTCTGTAATTATATTATTTAGTTTAAAACATGCTAAAGTAGTGGAATTATTTTTCCTAAAACCGTGTTGTTCCGATGTAAGTACATTATTTATAGTTAAGAAAGCATCTAATCTCTTATGGAAGGTCTTTTCGAATACTTTTGATAGGACAGGAATAAGAGTGATTGGCCTATAATTGCTAAGCTTGTTTTTCTCTCCCTTTTTGTATAAAGGCTTAACAATTGACTTTTTAAGTCTCGCGGGAAACGTCCCTGTTTCAAATGATAAGTTGATCAGGTGAGATAAATGAATTGAAAGTGGAAATGCTATTTCTTTTAAAATTTTTGTAGGTAATTTATCGAATCCGGTTGCTTGTGTATTTTTGAGAGAGAGTATTGTTCTGTGAGTTTCGTCGGGAGTGGTCGGCGATAGAAAAATAGTGTGTTCCAAGGACCTGGGGGTTTTTTGTGTCTTTAAAAGTTTATTAGTATCAGTCGCAGCGGTTTTCTTACTATTTATATTTATAAAGTAGTCGTTAAATTCTTCAGCTATATCTTGTGGTAAATGTAATTCTTCTTGTCCGCGTTGATTTGTTATGGTAGCTATTTGTCTAATTACTGGTTGGTTAAAAGATTTTTTTATCACAGTCCAAACTGCTCGGCATTTGTTCAAAGAGTTTTTGATGTATTTTGAATTACAATTTTTTTGTGATTGTGAAATACATTTTCTTAAGATTCGCGAATACATCGTAAATTCACTCCAATTATTACTTTTATTTCCTTTGCAATATTTGTATTTATAGTAAAGTTTTCTTTTTCTAGTACAACATTTTTTCAAAGTGTTAGTTAACCATTTACTTCGTCCATATTTAGTCGTCACTTTGACTTTGATGATTGGAAAGCAAAGATCATGAAATAATGTCAGTAGATCGTGAAATATTTCAAACGCTACATTCAAGGACTCCACTTCGTATATTTCAGAAAACGACAACTTGTAAATATATTCTCTAAATTTTCTTATATTTTCATCACAATAATCCCGTTTTGTAATATACCAGCAAGGTTTTGTGGTTGGCATTCTACACTTAAACGTTAACGATTGTGCCGTGTCATGGTCCGATAAACCAAGAGCGTGTGTTTCGCCCTTCGCTTGTTTTATATTACTAAAGATGTGATCGATGCAGTTAATCTGGCGCGTAGGAATGTTAATGTGACTGTACATGCCATAGTTATAGATTAAGCCCAAATAATCCTTTGTTATTTTGTTATCTAAGAGAATGTTTATGTTTAGGTCTCCGCATATAATAATCTTTTTGTTGTGTTTGGATCGAAGGAATTTTAAAAGTTTGTTAAAATGGTCAAGAAATTTAATTACATTAGTATCAGGAGTTCTGTATAGACACACAACAATAAGGTTACTATTAACAATGTCTATTCCGCAGCATTCGAATTCCTTCTCAATTGCGAACTTTCCTAAAAGCGTGAGATCACTAAAATTTGTGTTTTTTCTTACAAGCATAGCTACTCCTCCTCGTTTTTTCATTTTACGTGAGAAAAATGAGGCAAGTTCATAGTTATCAAGATAAAGGTTAATTTCAGTGCCAGATAGTAAGAACGTTTCGCTGAAGCATAGAACAGATGGAGAAGTACCTTTGCTTTCCATTTCGTGGAGCACTATTTCAATTTCATCTCTTTTTGACAGTATACCGGCTATGTTCTGGTGGAAGATACGAAGTAAGCTATCCTGCCTTCCATTATTATGAACAGGCTTATTCGCGAAAAAGAGTTTTAGGTGCAGGTATTATGCGGGATGTACACGACTGGGGGTTGCGTATGGCGTCCTCGTCAGGCGTAGTCGACTGTTCGCTGGCGCCTGTGCTGATGCGGTCGCGGTCGGCTGGCTGACTTGGCCGTTGGTGCTGCGCGGTTGGTTGACTGGCTAGCTGGCTGGGCCGCTGGGGCTGCGCGGTTGGTTGACTGGCTGACTGACTGGGCAGCTGGGGCTGCGCGGTTAGCTGACTGGCTGGTTGACTGGACTGCCGTGGCTGCGTGGTTGGGGTGTATTCTTCGCCGTTTATGTATAACCGGTTATTGCGTATTACTGCGTATTTTCCGTTTTTACGCGCCTTTACTAGGCATTCTCTTATATGTTTTCTATTCTTTAGCGCTGACTGATCTAGAACTTCAGAAACTGCATATCCTGTTTTGTTAAAACAGTACGAGTTCTCTAAAACGTAATTCTTCATTCGTAAGCTGATAAGTTCGATGATCAGTGGACGGCGACTGCCACTTTTCCCTACTCGTCTTACAGATTCGATAAAGCCATTTATATTAATATTTAATATGTCTTTGAACATGTTGTCGATACGAGGATATAGATCCTGCACGGTTTCTCCATAATACTCATCCAGGCCGTATAATATAAATTGTTTTTGATTCGGCAAAGCGACAGCGATTGGGCATTGAATCTGGGCGAAACGAGACTTCAGGTGGTTTAATTCTAGTTTAATGTTCTCATTCTCGCTTTGTAGTTCCTTTATTAACATGCTTGTATTTTCAAGTTGCTTTGTTAATGCTTGTTGTTGAGATATTACTGTATTATTTTTTTCTACAAATTCATATTTAAGTTTTCCAATAGCTGTGTTTATTTCTGATTGTATTAAATTTTTCATGTCATTTATGATGGTACTGTTATTTTTACTCAGTTTAGAGTCTAATAGGCACCCTATCTGTTCAATAGTAATCGCTTGATTCTGTTGTTGGGCCTTAATGTTGTCTTGCATGCAACTTTGCTGTGGTTCTTGAAGAAGAAGGTCATCGACTGACATGTTTGTGTCGTCCAGTGAGGATGTCTCAAATTGTTTTTGCACTGGTGTATCATCGTTTTTTCGCCGTGTTGTTACGTTCATGCACGATGGACAACGCCATCCATGTTCAAGGTCATGTTTCCATTCCCTAAATTGTGCAGTTGTGATGTTAAGACATTTGTAGTGATAAACATGTTTGCATGAAGAGCATTCCAATATTTGTAATTTGTTGGTAACGACGTGTTTACATGCAGTACAACTCATTTTCGTTTTCGTTTATTTGTTGTGTGTGATCTTGTTTACGTCGTTTTGTCGCCGTATTAGTACTTAATCTAACTCAGCGCTGGAGCGTTACAAGTTCGTTAGACGGGTCAACGTGCATCCGCTGCATGCAGTGCTCCAGCGCTTACCGTACTTGCATCGCAGCGTGGCCGTGAGATAAGGCGCGTCCGATGCCAGGCAGCGCTGTGGCGCTGCGCTACTCTTCTAACAGATTACTTCGTTGATCTCGTTCTGTGCGTAAGCGCTTATCGCGCTTCTGCTTGCTTACGAAGTTGGCCGATCTCGTACGATTTAAGACGAGCGCTCGCGCAACCGTAGTTTTTGAACTGAGTAACGTAAACACACTCTTTATTTTTGTTGTTTTTACTAAAATTATACACTTTATTTATAATGTTTTATCACCAAAACACGGGCAATATAATAAAATAACTCGGTCACTTATTTTTACTCGATTATCATCACTTTTGCAACATTTTCCAATTTTATAAGCCGGAGCACGTCAAATACACGTCCGTCTTGCACTAGCGCTATCTCACTCCTCAGTCTGTCAAACTCAGCAGTCAGTCATTTTTTAAACAATGTTACAATGGTACTACTTAATCTACATTATATAAAGCAATAAATATTAAATTAAATATAATATCAAATAGCATGCGTAGTTCAGCAGGAAAACATGTCAAAAATATTACGAGAGAGACAAAGGAGGGGGGGGGGGGGGGGGGGGAAGAGAGAAGAAAAAAACCACAGGACAACCAAATAAAAGTTTGATATGCTTTCCCACATCAACGGTGTCCCCTAGACAAACAACTTTGCAATTTTACAAATTATGAATGACTAAGTTTCGGGTTTAGGCCAAGCATTTTTATCTGTTAGATAGTCCTCGACCCTATAGTACGCTTTAGATATTAACGACTTATTTAAGTAATTTTTAAGTGCTGGAAAGGGTAATGTTAAAGCTTCGTCAGGTAATTTGTTATAGAAATGAATGCATTGACCAACAAATGATACTTTACGGATGCGGAATTTTCGGATAACAATTTTATTTTAATTTCTTGTATTTAGATTATGTACCTACATCGGAAATTTTGGTGAAAGAATTTAAATTTTGAATAACATAAATAATATTCTCATAAATAAATTGAGACGCTACAGTTAAGATCTCTTCTTGATCGACGTGATATCTCGTTTAATATTACCTTAATATTACTTATGCGCACCGTTTGAACCGAATTTTTGACCTTATCAAAATAATTTAAAACGAACAGCTTTCTCTAAATCGTCCATTTATTACTTAATCCGGCCCGGGTACAGCCGTTTGTTTACCCGGCTCTATTTACCGGGATCCGGGGGACGTCCACGACCCAGTTCCCGCTGGCGCCACCTGGCGGCCGGCCAAACTCAGCTGACGTGGAAATCGTGGAATGAGGTTTTAATGTTTTGAATCTACAAATTACATCACTAGTCTGCCTTTTAAGCGTTTTGGTTTACTAATGCTTGGTCAAAAATCTTTTCCCAAAGTATCACTTCCCAAACTATTTTACTTAAATGTTCATTTCCCAAACAAACATAAGGCAAAACTACTTTTAGCAAATTAACAGTTAACAATTATTTTTTTGGCATATTATTGTTTAACAAATAATTACTTGGTCATATTTCATTTTACCAAATTTCATGTAGTCAAATGTATCGTTTCGCATAACATAGTTTTCCCAATTATTATTTTTGGCATTCGATTTATACCCTGTGGTGCATTGGATAAAATTTAGGGTATGATTATTACGGTCGCAGTTATAACCTAACCTATCCTACTTTTCTGGTAGCAGTTCATTTCTGTGGGGGTCGCAGTTCTAATCTAACCTAACGTAATTTTTTGGTAGCAGTTTGGCGAAGGAAAACATTTGCTTAATAAACGTTTGTCCTAATAAAACTTGACAAAGTAAAATGATGCCAAATAATAATTTGACGAATAAATAAAATGCGAAATGTAAATGTGCTAAAGATTCGTTTGGGAAATGAAACTACTGCGATAAGTTTTTTGGGAAGTGAAATTTGGCGAAAAATATTTTGCCCAAACGGCAGTACACCGAGCGTTTTACTCATAGAGGCAGGAAAGCATAGAGGGAGTATAAAAACGGCTAAATAGAATATTAGGTACCTACTCTTCGCATTTGTTACAAATCACTATTAACCAATAATAGCACAGAACATGTAACAAAATTTCTGGACTTTCCGATAAACATTTACCCATAAACCAGATAGCGTGTCTGTTTGTAAGTAGCACAAGTTCATTTATCTAGATTAGAGTAGGTACGGTCGAGATTATACCTAAGTACCTACTTAGCTGCACACTTTAGTGCTTGGTCACTCTTTAACGTCATAATCTAATCATGATTGAACTGCTGCACTTATCTGGCTGTCAAAAGCGTTAAAGCAATAACGTACAAGAGTGTGCACCTACTTATAGGTCCGACTGTACAGTCGACTAGGTACAAAGATATGAATCCACTTTTGGACCTTATTACATTGCAATAAGCGAACCCCGTTAGTACCGTAAAACTACACAACTAGGTACGGTCCTGGCCTACAACAATAGTCCAATTTTACTTTTCATATTAGCTATAACTAGAGTTTAGAGCTGTCAATTTTAGACAGTACATAAATATACCCAGCAATAATAGCAGTACCGTATAATATTTTAGAATAATGTAATGAGGAATATTGGACTATTGTTGCAAGTTAGGACCATAGTTGTGTAGTTTTACGGAAGTGTTTTTTTTATCAATAATGGGTTTGCGTTTGGGCTCATGTTGCAGAATCATTGAAAATTCAAGGTTTGGCACTACTGCACATATTACTATTTTTAACATGTTGGTACCTAAGTATGTACGGTCACGATCGTTAATTTGGGACCCATTTCAAGAAAAATATGCTTCAAGTCGTCAATGTCATTAGAGATTTCAAGTCATTTGTAATTTTTAGAGCCCTTTCACACTAGCGTTTTTGCCGGCGGTTTCTCGGCGGAGCGGACACGCGACCGGAACGCTGCAGGCACGCGACCGGAACGCGGCGTGATTATAATAAGAACTGCAACACGCGGCGTGCACGCCGCCGTACCGCGGCGGTTAAAAATCGCATCGTGCACGCTGCGTGTTGCAGTTCTTATTATAATCACGCCGCGTTCCAGTCGCGTGCCTGCAGCGTTCCGGTCGCGTGTCCGCTCCGCCGAGAAACCGCCGGCAAAAACGCTAGTGTGAAAGGGCTCTTAGGAAACTCAACCTTATTGTTGTAGAATGTCAGATTGACTTTGAACCTTTCCGTGACTGTATGTATAATTTGGTGTCGTATTAAATCGTTTGATTCTTATGCAGTAAAAATTATGAATTTCATGAATTACAAATTAAAAAGTTTGGGAGAATCTATGAGCATTGTTAATGGTATGATTAGACAGATGTCCACGTTAAAACTTCACCACGAAACCCTACGACTTACTTTTAATGGATTTGCAACACTCATAACGGGGTTTGGAAATAAAATAAAAAAGTGGATACATCTCTTTGAAGTCGACTGTACGTGTTACTATTAGGTCTTTACCTATGAAATTGGCGTTTTATATGGAGAATTTTGGTGAAAACGGTGGTTTTCATACATTTCATTTTTCGGATTATTTAGTAACGTCAAATGCAAACCAAACAAAATTCTGTCAGGAATATTGGACACTTCTAAGATGTATTATACATATTTTAATTAGGTACTTAAGAATAAATTCCGTAAGAAATAAAACACGTAAAAAAACGCCAATTTCATAGGACCCAATTTAGACGGTAGTGTACTGAACTACTAACCAATGCAGATAAATAAATAAAATAAATACCTTGATTTGTGCCCTGGGGGCTTAATATGGCTGCGTTTATCGCGAGATAAAATGTGATAAAACATCCGTCTCTTTCTGACACGTAGGTATATAAGTAAGACGGATGCTTTATCCACATTTTGTCACTAGGGTACTTCTTTGACCATTAATTCAAGAGTTAGCTGAAAATAATCCTTTGAAGGGACAAGTTCGCCTTTGAATTTTGTTTACATTGCCTGTGTTTCATTCTTGTACAATAAAAAGTAAACATACATACATACCTACATTGTTGTTGAAGTTATTACAGCTCTTATTCACTTGAGAGCAAGACCTTGTCATTAAGTTAATAGTGTGATTATTTCCAATATCAAAGCGAGATGGTCTAAACTAAACCAAAGAGTTGGTAACCTAAAGGAACAGTTTATCAGATTATAACTGACATACACATGTGACAGTTTATTATTCTATCACTTTTACTCTTAAACTATCAATCAAATAGGTACGAGCAGGACACGGTTCGGTCACGAGCGTTAATTTGGGACCCATTTCAAGAAAAATATGCTTGAAGTCGTCAATGTCATTAGAGACGTCAAGTCATTTGTCACTTTTAGGAAACTCAACCTTATTGTATTAGAATGTCAGATTGACTTTGGACCTAAGGCGGGTACAGTCAAGGGCAAAAATATGTATACACTTTAGTACCTTGTCACTTTAACCACTGTGACAGTTCATATATGGCAGTTCAAATAGGACGTAAATAGACAAGGTACTAAAGTGTATACATATTTTTGCCCTTGACTGTACCAAATTAAATCTCGTGACTGTACTACCGAAATTACCGAAGTGAGCAATGTTCACGCAAGGAACAGTTATTCAGGTTAAGAAGTTAGCGATCCAACTTCAAACATTAATCTTAAAGTTTTGGGCATTTTCCTAATGGCTAGTTGCCATTTTCTTTGTAAGTTCAAGCGCACAGGGCCTCTATTCAACACGTTATCTTATCTTATCTTATTGGTGGGGTCGTTACGGACATACTTCGACCCTATGGGATTTTTTGTGTTATTACCCTTCTTTTAGCGCTTAATCCAATGCAGCCTCCATCCCTTCCTGAAAGCGAATAGTGGAGTGCAATGGCAGGTGCTTTGAAATCGTTTGCTTCAGCCACAACCGAGGATTTTTCTTCTTACTCCGGCGAGGGCGTCACATTCACACAATAAGCGTTTCATTGTTTCCACCTCTTCGCCGTATATTCTACAATCTGTGTTGTCATATAGGCCCATCTATAATGTGAAATAAATCATTTCTTATGGCCCTTCTACATGATGGCGCATCATGGACCAACGTAAGGGACGGATTTACACCTTAGAGCAAGCAACATATTCTTGCATCTCACTCTTACGCATCACTATTCACTCCATCCGTACGTTGGCCCATGATGGGCCATCGTGTAGAGCGGCCATTATATCGATTTCAATCAGGACCCCCTCCCCCTCCATTCAAATTGGCATTGCAAGGTACTCTAAATGCCATAAAAACTAGGAGTGGGGCGGAACTTCACAGATTAAAAACAAGCAAGTATTATATATCACAATCCCCTTATAATACTGATTGAATATTATGTTTGCGATCATCTGAGAAACTACTGGATAGGATTTTATGTTGTTTTTACTGCCATTTATTCCATTAAAAAGGTACAGTCACCCAATAAAACTTTGAGCTTATGTAGAACCTTGTCATTGTGACTGCCATTGTTATTGTGATATTTGTCATTTGATGTTCAGTTTGAAGTTTATTATGACAGTGCACTAGAGTGCTTAACATTTTCGTTGGTGTACCTTACTAATACAAATTTAAAATTATTACAAATCTTATTTAATCTTATTATCTTTTTTTTTAAAAGGCAAAGTATTTAGTTACCTATTGTTAACAAAAATAATGGGCTTTCTGAATCACAGAATTATTAGTAGGTACTAAGAAATAAATAAAAATACTGAAACATCCTCAATCGGCAGGCATGAGACGTTGAGAGGGCCAGAGGGTTTCATGGGCCTGAGAGTAAGTCACCTCGAATTTATAAAAGTAAAAAGGCGCCCTGGGTAACTTTACTACAAACAGGGATGGTTTCTTGTTATAAGTAAAACAAAAAGGTTGGTTCTCCTTAGTTTATTGGTATCATCACATACACACAGATAAAGCCTCCAGGAGTATCAGTAGGTCCATCTTAATATTAAGTCCCATCGGGTTACTGACTACAGAAATAGAAACATCACTTATCTAGGGTGAAGTACGCATGTGGTCAAGTGTGTGTAAGGTGAAGTTAAGTGGCAAGCGAAGACTTGATGTCCCAGAGATATGCGAAGGGGGTTGCAACACGTGGCACGGAGGTCCCGCCCATGCGGTCCAACACGAAGCGCCCTTCACGGTATCCGGGGTTAAGGCTACGCCTAGCATTAAAAACCCTACAACAAGAATTGCAGTTTTAATAAAAGAAGCCTTAATTGAAAGCTAACCTATCAGCCCTAGCCATGAGGTAAATATAGTACTCACCACAAAGTGGGTTTTATGTAGCCTTATATCATGAGGCTAGTTGAGACCGGCATACACACGGTGCCCCCATAAAACGTGGCACTGGCTGAAAGAAAATGTAGTTTATTAGAATTTGGTTGGGACGGTGGTGCTTGCCGACGGGAGCGTGGTCTCTCACGATACTCACCTTAAACAGGCACGTATATCGCCTAATGACCCTGTTTTACAAGGCAGGAGTCAGCGCTTGGGATACAGAAAGCTGCATGATGCTACAACAAAAGAGTTCACGTGAATCGACAAATCAAGAAAGAGATACACCTTTAACAGCGTGGGAGGCGAGTATTACTTACGGTTTATTATATTAGTAATATCATGTAGTTCATGGGCATTTGTCGCCTATTTGTTTAACCGGCACACAGATATGAGTACTGCCACGATGCATGAAATTGTCATCGTATAAACTGCCTGAAACAAAAGTTAAATGGACATAAAAACAAATCCCACATGGGCACGATGAAAAGAAGCATCGAATAAACACCGCAACTCACCGCTAATTATCCATTTGTAAAGGTTATTAAATTATATATGAAGAAGGCAATGCTGCCCATCCCACAAGCGGAATCTGAATCAAAGAGAATAGAGCGAACCTAGATGATGTGGCAATCCCTCTACGTCATTATGGTCGCGAACTCGTTTCACTCTTAGACGGCAACGCTCGTTCACTGTTTTAACAATTTAGAAATCAAAACTAATCTAAAACAATTCACAAGATAGTCCTAAAGATATTCTATGAATCCTGAAACAATATAATTTTACATGCCGAAAATTATCGAATGATCCGAGTCTTAGTCCATAGATCAAAGCGCAGGAGCGCAGCAGTGAAACGTAACGCACGCTCACGCTTGACTGAAGTATTGATTGACTCCGTCTCACTCTATCTCCGTTCGTAACCAAAGCGAGAGAAAAGGACAGAACTATGTGTACTCGATCCTTGATTTTGGTGCAGAAGCCCACCAGTAGTAGTGTTGCTATAAGAAAAAAACTAAGCAAAAAAACGGGTGTTACAGTACCGGCTTAGTTGGGGAAATAATTTTATTTCAGAATTGCAAGCTTCTGAAATAAAATTATTCTACACCATCAAGAGAACGAAAATATTCAAGGGAGGGGTCGCCTTCGCCAGCAGGGGAAGACGTCTGAAATATAACATAAAATCACAAAATGCTCTACCCAAGCGAACAAGTCTAACTCCAATGGTCTTCGCCATAAAGGGGAAGCCAGATAAATCATAGGCCCGATCCGGGTCCACTAACGGCAAACGTGGTTGCCCGTTTCAGACCTACTACGCATAAACACACCCTCTTCTACCGAAAAGAAGATAAAAGAACAAGTCTTATCTCTAATGGTCTTCGCCATAAAGGGGAAGCCAGTTAAATCATAGGCCCGATCCGGGTCCACTAACGGCAAACGTGGTTGCCCGTTTCAGACCTACTACGCATAAACACACCCTCTTCTACCGAAAAGAAGATAAAAGAACAAGTCTTATCTCTAATGGTCTTCGCCATAAAGGGGAAGCCAGTTAAATCATAGGCCCGATCCGGGTCCACTAACGGCAAACGTGGTTGCCCGTCTCAGACCTACTACGCATAAGCTACACTAATTGCTAAAGTAAACTTATAAACTACTTTCCTAGTGTTTGTTGGCTCTGCCTCCAACCAAACGCTCTAAACCTATATCAGAGTTTGTTGGTTCAATTTCCAAACAAACGCTCTAGATCCTAAACTAAATCAAGTATGTACTAAAGTTAGTGTTCTTTACGTACACGTCAACCTCAACTGAGAGAAACATCCGCGAGAATTATACAGCTCTACACAAAGAACTGAAACTACAATGAGGGGTGTGACACACTACCAACCTCTTAAGCGGCTTAATTGTATTGATTAAACTACCACTTATAAGAACTGTGGCAGAAATCCTATTAATCAAGTAAACACATAAGTGATACTAATTAGAACCAAGTGTTGAAACTATAACACACGAATTTCAACCTAAACTTTTAAAAGAAAATCTCAACTGAAACCAGTATAAAGAGATTAGAACAATGGAAAAGAGGACGCACTCTGTATACCACCAGAATGTCCTTTTCACAACAACTCTACTAAGTACAGATAAAACCTTTAAAAATAGTTTTATCTCGAACAGATTGCGCCTATGGCGTAATCGGAAGAAATCCTAGAACTAATAAAACACTATGGTAATAAAAAAAAAAATTACCCATACCTACACGCTTTACCCTACTACGGACAAAACATGACAGCACAACTAAAATTAAATGGATGCGCATCCTTGGTTACTTAAAATTATAACTTAGCCTACCTCACTCTACTTCAATATGCTTTCATTCCAGTAATCCAATCCTTTAAAAGAGCCAACAGTCAGGACAAATCTTTTCCCTTCAATAAAACACCTGCAGTCCGGACGAAATATACCAAACAAACCAGTAAATCATACCTTTAAAAGAGCCAACGGTCGGGACAAATATTCTACCAACGCCAAAAATCTCAGCAAGTCCAGACATTCTATGCGTTCCGTACATAGTACAAAAAACACATACCTAACAAATAAACATAAATTTACTATACCTAACAACTATGCCTAACACCAAACTTAAGCATTAATATTATAATTGAGTCCCCTAGCTCATAGAATCTACCATGGACTCATCCTAACCTAGCAAATCTTTATTAATTTAAGGGTTGTACCCCTGGAGGTTCAGAACCTCCGCGATCTAGCAAATCCTTGATGTGAAACCGTCCTAAGGGTTTACCGTTAAGAGACTTTAACGAATAAACCAACGGTGAATGTTTTTTATCAATAAAACATTTTTCATATTTGGGAGAAAGTTTAGCACTAAAGTATTTAGAAGCGTTCGACAGAGGAAAACAACGCTTATAAATAATTTGGCCCTCCTCAAATTGAATTGCTCGTTTCCGTAAATTATAATACTTCACATTATGATTATAAGCCTTTTTTAAATGACCTTGAACCGATTTATATATATCGTTCAGCTTAGGAAGTTTAGAAGAAAACGGTTCTACATTTATCTTAACCGTCGGGGAATCTACCGGCTCCTCGATATTGTAAAGGGAACCATCCGTTATCATTTCTCTACCATGAGTCAAGTAAAACGGCGTGAACTTTGTACCTTCGTGAACTGCAGTATTTTTGCAAACCTCGCAGGCACCGACGTACTTCTCAACGTCGCGGTAGAGGTTTGGCCAAAAATATACAGCACTAATACGTTTATGAGTTTTAGCCACTCCAAAGTGTCCAGAGACCGGGTCGTCGTGATACTTCGTTAAGATTTCATCGCGATGGTCCGCAGGCACGACCAACTTCCATTCAAACTGGGACGTTAAATTGTATTTATTTTTAGATAAACGAAATAACTTGCCATCCTTTACCGTGAAGTTGGGAAATAAACGTGGATTATCGCTACAATCCTTTAAAAGTTTTGTATACCAAGGATCTTGAATTACCTGAGGGTCAAATGATATAGAGTCCACCTTGATTCGAGATAAAGTGTCTGGTAAAACGTGTTCCTTCCCCTTTCTATGTATAATTTCAAAATCGAACTGGCTTAAGCGACACGCCCACCGATTTAGCCTTCCCATCGGATTTTTTAATTTGTAGAACCACTGAAGCGAAGCATGATCAGTAACTATATAGCACCTGGAACCTTCTACATAGGCACGGTATTGCTCGAGAGCGTAAATCACCGCCAGGAGCTCTCGCTCCGTCGCCGTATAGTTAACTTCTTGCGCGCTCAGGGTTCTGCTGCAGTACGCGATAGGATGGTCTACATCGGCTTCGCGCTGTGCCAAAATTCCACCAATAGCAAACGAACTTGCGTCCGTATGAATATAGAAAGGTTTACTGAAATCAGGACACTTTAAGATAGGTGCGGATATAAGAGCAGACTTCAAAGTGTTAAAAGACTCATTAGCTTCATTCGACCATACGAAAGGAACCTTCTTACTTGTAAGGCGGGTTAGTGGACGAGCTACCTGAGAAAAGTTTTCAATGAAACGTCGGTACCAACCCGCCATACCCAAGAAGCGTTTCAGTTCCTTCGGGTCCTTAGGAGTAGGAAAATTCATAATAACGTCAACCTTAGATGGGTCCGTTCTCAAACCGAAACGATCGACGACATAACCCAAGTACTTCAACTCACTCCGGCAGAACTGAGATTTCTTCATGTTGATCGTCAGATTAGCATGCTTCAACTTTTCAAAGACACGTTTAAGTATTTGTACGTGCTCGTCAAAAGAAGACGTACAGATGACGATATCATCGACATAAGCAAAGACCTTATTATCAAACTCCGCCGAGAACAGGCTGTCCATCAATCGCTGCATGGTAGCAGACGCACCGACCAAACCGAAACACATAACGTTATAATGAAAAAGTCCGCGTCGCGGAACAGTAAAAGCGGTCTTTTCCTTCGAGTCTGGATGAAGAGGTATTTGATGGTAAGCAGCACTGAGATCCAAAGAGGTTAAATACTTGGCATCACGTAAATTATCAATGATGTAGTTAATGTAAGGGAGGGGATACGCGTCAGTTTTTGATACAGCGTTAAGGCGACGGCTATCTAAACATAAGCGCATTTCACCATTCGACTTAGGTACCATAGTCACAGGAGAATTCCATGGAGATGCGGAAGGCTCAACTACATTATTCTTTAGCATTTTATCTAGTTCGGCATCAAGCAACCTTAACTTTTCCGGACTCAGACGATAGTACTTCTGCTTAATAGGGGCAGCGTCACCCGTGGATATCTCGTGTTGGATTAACGACGTACGACCCAAGCCTACCTTATCGGTATTAATAGAGTCGAAGAGTGACTTGACTTTGTCCATGCTTTGCTTTTGTATAGGACTCAGCGAGTCATAATGTCGAAGTCCCTCCTCGACAATATTTGGTTGTCCGTTTACGACGGATGACACATTACCAGGCAGACAAGCTAAGATGTCCGGTGCTAAATTAAAAGCTTTCCAAAAGTTGATACCAAAATGAATCGGTAACAATATTTCTGGTTGAACACGGAACAACACGAGCTGCACCTCATTATTATATTGAATTGGAATGTTCATATAGTACCGACAAACATAATCCTCTCCATTAGCAACCCTTAATCGGCGAGGTTGATCAAATTCGTGCATTATTATATTAAAATTTAAAAACTTTAAATGTGCGTTGTCACCTAAGATAGAACAAGACGCACCACAATCCAGCAAACCACAAACGTTAACGTTAAATACCTGAACCGTTAAGTAGGGGCGGTGGTCATTGACAGGTGGCACAAAGTAAGTCTCAACGGGCGGGTTAGAACTACGCACCAAAGGAACCCGTGAGACTGGCCTTACTAGTTTTTTGACTCCGGAACAGTCTTTACACAGTTTGGACAATCCGTACTTTTAACATCTTTTTTCCCACATTTGAAACAGACAATGTCACGCGATTTAGGACAACGACTAGTTTTGTGCGCTCCATCACAGCGGAAGCAACGAAATGATTTTAAAATTTTAGGCTTAGCAGCTGCGGAGGCTACGTCCTCTTTTCGAATCGAACGGCTATTAGTTGGTTGACACTGCATGTCTGGAGCTAAAGAGCTACGTGACGTAGACGGTTCGACAAAATCACCCGCGCGCGAATTGGCTAATTCAAGTTTCATGCATAACGCTTTAAGTTGCTGCATTGACGTGACGTCTATTAACGCAAGCTCGCGACTATATTCAGGACGAATATTTCTGACAATGATATCTAATTTTTCTGCCTCAGATATAGGTGAACTCAAACGAGAGATCAAACCACCCATAATTGACAGGTAAACCACTATCGATTCATTTCGCGCTTGTGTACGAGACCTTATCTCGCGAAGCAACTTAAAGTCAAAGTCCGGAATGTCAAAGTCTGCTTTCAAAGCCGCGAGAAGCTGCGAGTACGATTTGAAACTATCTTTATTTGCACGATACCAAAATAACGCGGGACCTTCAACAATATCAGGAAATCCATTAAAAACAACACGTTCTGGTATCTCTCTGGAGAGCCTAAGTTCCTCCAGTCGCGTTGTAAAAGCACGCACGCAAGTATCCCCTTTATACTTTAAATTAAGACTCGACAAGTTATGCCGAGGTTCAGAGTGACACACCACTTTAGCAATTGGTTCAGACGGAACCTGAAATTCCTCATCATCTGAATCCGAAGACTCTGACAGTGGATTTAAGATTGACAGACAACTGACAAGAGCCCCTTTAAGTTTGTTAACCTCAGACTCAAAATTCGACACACGCGATAGACGATCCAAATAGTAGTTACATCTACCCACTAACCTGTCCTGCTGCGACTTGGAAAACTCACTGCCCTGCATAATCTCCGACTGCAACTCATTCACCTTCACTCTGCATGCATCGACTTCTGTTTGTGAATCAACTTCCTTCATATCAGACGCAGGCTTAAGGCTGCCACGTCTTACAAGAGCACGAGTCTGTCGAAATAATTTTCTTAAAGTATCACAGCTATGTTTAGTGTCAAAGGGTATGTGTAAAGCAGTCAGTTCATGTGCCAGTTCCTCCTTAGTGAGGTATTCAACCTTTACATTCAGGTCCATGGTCTATTATAAAAACAGTAAAATGGAACAAATCAAGCCTTGCAATAGTGCAGTATGCTACGTGCTTATTAGCAATAGAAGATGCACACAACACACAATTTAAGAAACAAACAAACCACTGTTCTGTTACACAATCAAAACAGTAAAAGGTTAAATAAAGTTAAAGTGTTTTACAGGAGAACACACCACCAATAAATATTATGTGCTTTCATCTCATTGAAACAGTCAGAACATAAGAAGTTATGAAAAAGGCTAGTTATTCCTTATATATAAGAGTATAAAGGAATTTAATAACTATTAATACCCTATTAACACTGTTAAGACAGACAAAAGATATGAGATAAAGCATTAAATTCACATTTAAAGAATACTTAAACAAAGAAACCATTCCTTCAGGCCCCACGTTGGGCGCCACTGAAACATCCTCAATCGGCAGGCATGAGACGTTGAGAGGGCCAGAGGGTTTCATGGGCCTGAGAGTAAGTCACCTCGAATTTATAAAAGTAAAAAGGCGCCCTGGGTAACTTTACTACAAACAGGGATGGTTTCTTGTTATAAGTAAAACAAAAAGGTTGGTTCTCCTTAGTTTATTGGTATCATCACATACACACAGATAAAGCCTCCAGGAGTATCAGTAGGTCCATCTTAATATTAAGTCCCATCGGGTTACTGACTACAGAAATAGAAACATCACTTATCTAGGGTGAAGTACGCATGTGGTCAAGTGTGTGTAAGGTGAAGTTAAGTGGCAAGCGAAGACTTGATGTCCCAGAGATATGCGAAGGGGGTTGCAACACGTGGCACGGAGGTCCCGCCCATGCGGTCCAACACGAAGCGCCCTTCACGGTATCCGGGGTTAAGGCTACGCCTAGCATTAAAAACCCTACAACAAGAATTGCAGTTTTAATAAAAGAAGCCTTAATTGAAAGCTAACCTATCAGCCCTAGCCATGAGGTAAATATAGTACTCACCACAAAGTGGGTTTTATGTAGCCTTATATCATGAGGCTAGTTGAGACCGGCATACACACGGTGCCCCCATAAAACGTGGCACTGGCTGAAAGAAAATGTAGTTTATTAGAATTTGGTTGGGACGGTGGTGCTTGCCGACGGGAGCGTGGTCTCTCACGATACTCACCTTAAACAGGCACGTATATCGCCTAATGACCCTGTTTTACAAGGCAGGAGTCAGCGCTTGGGATACAGAAAGCTGCATGATGCTACAACAAAAGAGTTCACGTGAATCGACAAATCAAGAAAGAGATACACCTTTAACAGCGTGGGAGGCGAGTATTACTTACGGTTTATTATATTAGTAATATCATGTAGTTCATGGGCATTTGTCGCCTATTTGTTTAACCGGCACACAGATATGAGTACTGCCACGATGCATGAAATTGTCATCGTATAAACTGCCTGAAACAAAAGTTAAATGGACATAAAAACAAATCCCACATGGGCACGATGAAAAGAAGCATCGAATAAACACCGCAACTCACCGCTAATTATCCATTTGTAAAGGTTATTAAATTATATATGAAGAAGGCAATGCTGCCCATCCCACAAGCGGAATCTGAATCAAAGAGAATAGAGCGAACCTAGATGATGTGGCAATCCCTCTACGTCATTATGGTCGCGAACTCGTTTCACTCTTAGACGGCAACGCTCGTTCACTGTTTTAACAATTTAGAAATCAAAACTAATCTAAAACAATTCACAAGATAGTCCTAAAGATATTCTATGAATCCTGAAACAATATAATTTTACATGCCGAAAATTATCGAATGATCCGAGTCTTAGTCCATAGATCAAAGCGCAGGAGCGCAGCAGTGAAACGTAACGCACGCTCACGCTTGACTGAAGTATTGATTGACTCCGTCTCACTCTATCTCCGTTCGTAACCAAAGCGAGAGAAAAGGACAGAACTATGTGTACTCGATCCTTGATTTTGGTGCAGAAGCCCACCAGTAGTAGTGTTGCTATAAGAAAAAAACTAAGCAAAAAAACGGGTGTTACAATACGTAACAAATTATAAATTTAATATGATTCCAATCTTTAATTATAATCTTAAATATTTCCCGCTTATTACAATATTTATTATTTAGGATAACAATGAATATACTACAATTTGACACGATTGCTATTTAAACACAACATAAAATTATACAAGTACTGTTTCATGTTACTTATTTAAAAGATGTTTAATCTTGTCGTAGTTCATAAACAATTGCAATGTTACATCGTCCCACACTTTTTCCGTTTTATCAAACCAAAAATATCTTCCTTTAACCGACTGGTCAACATCCAGGGCTAAATATACCGGTGCCTTACTTGCCTCTTCCGGAGTCATGTACCCGGTCCAATTAGTGAATCCGGTCTTCACATAACCCGGATGTATGGCATTCACTGATATATTCTTATCAACTACCTTCTGCTGGACTCTACTCAACGCACACACAGCAATTTTAGAAACCTTTTAAGACAACATCGCTGTTTGCATGAAATCTTCTGCTTTCCAATTGCCAGTTTCAACAGATTCTAAATACCAATCTACAAATTCATCAACAACTTTATGTGTAAGATCCTTGGCTCCTTGCTAATCAGCTTCTCGATCCAATAGGAGTTTTTCAGGTTAGATATGTGACCATGATCGCTACCGATGTTGACGACCCGAGCGTTCTCCTTGAGGATAGGAAAGAAGTATTTTTCAACATTTAAAATACCTTTATAATTCACTCCGATAACTCTTACAGCGTCCTCATACGTAGTCTTTTCCCAGTCACTTGTAATGACTCCGGCATTGTTAACCAAAATGTTTAGCCCCCCGTGTTTGTTTTTAATAAACTCAGCGCATGTTTTAACACTATTTTCATCAGTTACGTCTAAGATGTGGAATTCCGGGTTAAGTCCTTTATCCTTGAAGGTTTTAATAGCTTCAGTACCTTGTTGCTCGATATGTCCTGTCATGTAAACGGTATCCACGCCTCTTCTCAATAGTTCTTCAACTATACCACATCCTATGCCAGTGCAGGATCCAGTTACTAAGGCAACTAGTTTGGACATTGTTTAAGCAAGAAAATAACAAAAATATCAGAATATCAAACTTATCAACAGCACAGTAAATGAACAACTAAAGAACAATGTTCCTATAAACATGGAATGTTATTTGCAATACTTAGGTATGAATAAAACATTAACACCGGCAAGTGTGATATAATAGTAAATGACCTTCAGTATCCACCTAATACCTACGAATGATATCGAGGTAATTAAATTAATTATTTATCGCTACCAAGGTACTAAGTATGTATTTAACTTCGTCAGATCAGAAATATATTTTAATCACGAACTGGATTCTATCCAAAACTTAATTAGGTATTAAAATGTTAGTGTAGCTACATTAACAAGAAACAAATGCTATCTAATAACTGCCTACCTACCGTACCTACTTTTAACTATAAACAATTAACAAACTTGTGAATCCGCACTCACACGCACGTATAGTCTTTATTATTTCTAGCGAGCCGATCTTCTACACAATAGCCATTGTTTGTGTACAATACTATTATCTTTCTTTGTGTCCGTAACCGCAAGCCGATTACATACAAAAAAGTTAGAACTACATTGAATGTCCATAGAAGAAGAAGTCAGTAGGTTTAAAATGTAAAGTGTCAGGATACAGGTATGTCTTTATTATTTGAACCTGTCTTATTCCCTACACAATATTACCATCTTCTGTCGCCAGGGTTGTACTTTACATTTTAAACCTACTGACTAAGAGGATAGGGTTGATAATTCTATGGACATTCAATGTAGTTCTAACTTTTTCGTATGTAATCGGCTTGCGGTTACGGACACAAAGAAAGACAATAGTATTGTACACAAACAATGGCCTTTGTGTAGAAGATCGGCTCGCTAGAAATAATAACGACTATACCTACTACTCCGGGCTTGACAGTGTCAGACGTCAACTTGACACTGACATG
The DNA here is from genome assembly GCA_963966035.1 of Acleris laterana. Taxonomy (NCBI): domain Eukaryota; kingdom Metazoa; phylum Arthropoda; class Insecta; order Lepidoptera; family Tortricidae; genus Acleris; species Acleris laterana. Next base: position 1,369,605 of record OZ014458.1, on the reverse strand, counting down.
ACATCTCATTTAAGCTGTCATCTTAAGTGCGTTTTGTTTCGTCTGATGTCAAACCAATTAGAAGTATTCATAGAACGCGTTTATTAATTTGCGGGGCAAAGGCCTCATTCCCACCTTTTCACGTATCTTGGTTACGGGCAATCTCTTGCTAATGTTGCCGAGAGGCTTCAAGTTTTTTTTTATGCTAGAGGGGGTAAACGAGGTACCTATCCAAACTTGTTCACCAGGCATGCAGCAGGCGTGTCCGGTCAATGTCCACTTGTAGCTAGCTAGCAGCTGAGGTTACGTCAGCTGTTTGAGGTAATATTATTTCTAGGTAGCTCCATAGCTTGCTTTTGGAAAACTTTGGGGCAGATTGCAAAATGAAATCCATGTTAACGGTTAAAAAGTTTAATGCAATTAAAGAACATCGAAAATCACCGCACACGTCTTTTCGTCGTACACCCCGAACCTCAACATCTAACCTCAAAGTTTTTCCTTTCCTTCTTCCGTTCGCTATCTCTTTCACTCTTTTTCATAACATCAGTACAGTCATCTCTTTCACTCTAATATCCGGTCATACGTCACACTGCATTCCTTTTCATCCCATCCTACACCTACATCAAAGGCAAAACTGACTCACTGACTTATTATATCAACCCGCAGCCGGAATTACTACTGTACATAGAAACTTGAAATTGGTACAGGGGTTCCTTTCATGATGTAAGTGAGCACTAAGAAAGGATTATCCGAAAGTCGACACCAACGGGAAGAAATAAGGAGGGTGGGTAGTGTAATCTAATTCTACGGGTACGAAGTCGCGGGCGTCGTATAGTTTTTAATATAAGGATTATCATTTGATTGTTTAGTTGTTCAATAAATGGTTGCTGTAATACGATCGCTAAGTGACTTGGCTACTTATATTTTAATATTGCATTGATATCGCTCGCGATTTATAGTTTTGTTATTTTTATCGCATGTAAAAGATAAAAAAAGATAAAGATAAAAGACATTTATTCAGTAAGTAGGCCGTACGGGCACTTTTACACGTCAAGAATCTACCAGCGCTTCCCAAGAGGAGACACTGCTGAGAAGAAACGCCGCAAGAAACTCAGCAGTCAGTCATTTTTTAAACATATTACAATGGTACTACTTAATCTAGCATTATAAAAAGCAATAAATATTAAATTCGATATAATATCAAAAAACATGCGTAGATCAACAGGAAAAAATGCCAAAAATCTTACATGAGAGATAAAGGAAGAAAAAGGAGAAAAAAAGTGCTAGATGACCACATATAGGTTTCGAAATGTTTTCCTACATCAACGGTGTCTCCTACAAAGCTTTTGCAATTGATCAATTTTATTATTGACTACGTATGTTTCGGGTTTAGAGGATTTTTGTATCTTCTCATTGTGAAGCCACCTTAATAAACTAGTTGCCAGGAACTCGTAATGCTGAATGGTATGCAGGTTTATCACGTCAGAAGTGTCGCAGAGTCTAAACCTGTCACAAGTTTCCGGAAAATATTATAATCCATCATGACATGTAGAACAAAGGCTGTGCGAGGTAACGAGGCGGTAGTTAGAAAAAACCCACCAATATTAATATATTATTTTCCTAGCCTAGCTCAGCGCAGGGGTGTCATTCTCTCAAAAACAACGTACGGTCCGACGGACGAGCGAAATCGCAGCAGTGAGTTTAAGTAGTCCCGTCATAGCGAACAAAACACATTTTAGCGCGTGCATTTTCAATCAAGCAGCCTTATACGTTCGATCCATGGGCAGAAATTATGCTGCTAAATTGAAAATGAATGCGCTAAAATATGTTTTGTTTGCACTGACGGGACTACTTAAACTCGCCACTTGGACATTCACTCGTTCGTCCGTTCGACCGTCGTTGTGGAGAGAATCACTACCCAGGAGTGTGATTCTTTAAAAACGGCGGTCGGTCGGACGAACGAGTGAATGTCGCAGCGGCGAGTTTAAGTAGTTCCGTCAGAGCGAACGAAACACATTTTAGCGCGTGCATTCTTCATTAGGCAGGCTTATACGTTCGATCTTATCGACAGAAGCCATGCCGAAAATAAAACTGTTCCTGCTCGAAATAACGGTAACCGCCGCCATCGTTTTCTAGCTAGCTCTTTAATTGCATTCTTACTTGCTCAGCTTGAAGTCAATTATCATTTTAATCGAGACGTCATCCAACTAGAGGGCGAATTAAACGCAAAAAATACCAGATTAATCCCAGCGATCATAACGCTCGCGAATCGATTCCGTTCCGAGCGTTTACGAAAAACCTGGTTAACAACCATGATTAACCGGTGATTTTCGAACCGTTCTCAAACCCTATCGTTTTTATCTTACATCACAAAGTCTTATTTCATGGGGCCGTCTAAAGTTCAATATAAGTATATTTTATTTTCTAAGCCTAAGAATTATTATGAACGCTTAGTTTAGTTAAGTAATAACTTGTACTAAATATTAATTGTACTGTTAATTAGATTAGTGTGGTTGCCGGCTTAGAATTAGGCAATGCAAATAACCGGTTCATACAAATACGTCTAATAACCGGTTTAATTGGATTTCCTACTTAGAATAGTCGTAAGAGGCGACTAAGGGAATAAAGGCATGTATACCCGAAACTGGAATTCAAGACAAAAAAAACTACGACAGATACGTCACTGTCAAATCTGTCAAAGTCACTTATGTCATTGTCAAATAAAGTTTTCAGGTTTCGCCAACCTTTTTGTTATATGCTTCTTTGTACAGTCACCACCCGCGAATGTTACGCCACTTGCCACTCTTCTTAATTTAGCCGTGTACTACACTCGGGTAATATGTCAAGTCGGCTGTCAACCCAAAATGCATTACACGGTTAAATTAAGAAGAGTGGCAAGTGGCGTAACATTCGCGGGTTGTGACTGTACATATTGGCTGTTACAATTAATTAATTAGGATTTTCTCAAAAAAGGTACTTACAAACTTGATTTTCAACTCAACATTGACAAAATTTTATTGTAAAGAACTTAAACACGATAAGATTGCGTTGTTCAACTACAGAGTAATTCTAAACTAGAATAGTCATTTCAGGTTGAAAGTTAGTAGTTATGCCTCGTATAGGTAGGTACAGTCGAGTTCATCATTATCTGAGCAAAGATTGGACCAAAAACATCTGAACAAGACCCAATTGTCAGAAGCATAAGAAGTAGATCAGATATTTTTGATGTACAGTACGTGTTGCCGACAGCGTGCCATATTATTAGGACAGTATGGTATGGTAATTACTTATATGTAGTTAAAATTCTTGTACCAAATGTTATTAACACCTGAAGTGATACAAGCACAATACCAGTTTTGCAACCAAAAATTGCGGATGATTAAGTTTTTATTAAGGCCTCTTGTATTTTTGTAAAAATAAGTAAATGAAATCACTTCTTTAAATTATGGAATTAAAATTACCAATAAATAAATTATCTCAGCATGTATTTTTAGAAAAAAGGGATATACTATTGTACGAACATTTTATTGCAGTGGCAACATTGTCGTAGTTTTTTTGGTCTTGAATTCCAGTTTCGAGTATAGTTTTGTTAGGCGATGGGCTTGCAACCTGTCACTAATATACACATGGTAAACATCGAGTTGTAGGTAATTCTGTAGCTCTACTTAGGTACCCCACCCTGGGATGAAGGCGTGACGGTATGTATGTATGTATGTATTAAAAAGATAAGAAATAACCATTCTTCATTAAGATTATAAAAATGGTCAGTATACGTAAGTATATAAAAATAACAATTTGTTTCCACAATAATGACTTATCATCATCGATATCTTGATAAAACGTAATCTTTATGAAAATAAAATTTCCCACATCACATCATCGATATACCTATAGGTATTCATATGGGGATATGTATTCAGATAATTTTGTTTCTGGGTGCGTCAGAATCCGGGTTAATACCTATTACCGTTTTTGACCTAATTAAAAAAAGGAGGAGGTTCTATGTTCGGCTGAAAGTATTTTTTTTATATGTTCACCGTTTTCTCCGTAATTTTTTTTGTTTGTTATCATCACTCTAGAGGTAGTCCCAATATCACCAAATCAGAATCTGATGAGGGAGTTCCATGAGGAATTGGGGGAACTCCTCAAATATTTTAGGCATAGATACATAATAGCAATTGTGGTAATTTTAGTATCAAATTCAGAATTCGCATTCAGAAAGTATCATTTTGACGAAGTAATAATACCACAAATGGCTTCCGGAAGTTGTCAATGGTAGGTACTATTAACTAGAACGGCGATAAGATTATATCGATTAGTATAGTTGAGCGATTGAGACGAGGCCAATTAAAATAACTACGACTTTCCCGCAGCTTTGCTTGAGCCTTGAAGTGAGCTTAAATATATTTCCTTTCTTAAATATTCTTAATCCTTTGAGTGGCTATTAAGCCTTACAATAGCTGCTGTCAAAAAAACAATTAATACTTTGTCATTAACACAAAATTCAGATTTAAATCACTCTATAGTTTTCTTTTTGGAATCAAATCGGAAATATACTGGAAAAGGGCCGGATTTTAAGTACCCGAAACCGACGTGCGTGCATGACTCGATGTATGAATTTGGAAGAAGCGATAGATTTGTCAGGATCGTAGCAGGTGGAAAGAAGTGGTCTCCGCGCACCCCTCTGCGAAACAGGCGTGGTTTAATGTATGTATGTATGTGTGTATGTATGTATGTATGTAAATACCGGTTTCATGCTGTGATAACTAACTTAATTTTGTAGAAAGTGTAGAATATACGTATTAGGTATGTGCTTAAAGTATGTTTAAGCTGAAGAATTTGCGGACATGGTTTGTGCAGTCAAGGTCTCCAATATGTAAACACCACAAAATGTCAAAAATATGTACACAGACCTTATTAGTATAGCAATAAGGTACACATTTTTCTAACTTTGTGCAGTTATTTATTTAACCTTGACGGTACATAGCGATCAACCACACATAAATTTTCCTTATTCTAAGCCTTTAGGTATATAAATACTTGTCGGTAATAATACTTTATTGTATGACTTGTTTCCCATAAGTAGAATATCATTTTGTAGAAGAAACAATACTAAAGGCAGTTGAAAGATCAGTTTGCTGTTGATAAGTAAAATATTAAGACTAAAATACTGTCCATGTAGGAATGATCCCTATGACACGACGTCACATGGTCTTCAACTATTTATTCTGAGTGGTCAACCAACATAGCTATAAGGTGTTTATCTACGTAATAATCTAGCCATCGAACGTGACTACAATAATCGCCCTGTTGTTCAAGTCATGCAGATAAACAACATCCGTCTCATTCAATCTAACTAGACCTTAGTATAAATATAGACAATGAAGTGGATAAACTCCATTCAGGTGCTAAAGATTGCGAAGTCACCACTGATAATAATAAAATACCAGAAATGGCTAAACAAGTGGCTTTAGTGAGTGGATCCAACCAAGGCATCGGTAATGCTATAGTTGAAGAACTGCTTAGAAGGAACGTTGAGATAGTTTACTTAACGTCAAGAAACGAGGAACGAGGTAAAGACGCAGTGGAAAAACTAAAAGCCAAAGGACTCAACCTCCATTACCACCAATTAGAAGTTACAGATGAGGCAAGCGTGGAGAAATGCGCTGAATATATCAAAGCGAAACATGGAGGATTGGATATTCTGGTCAACAACGCTGCAGTCATTACAGAAGACTGGGAAAAGACTACATATGAGGACGCAAAGAGGGTGATCAACACCAACTACTATGCAGTCCGAACCGTCCAAAAATACTTCTTCCCTATTCTCAACAAGAACGCTCGTGTGATCAACATTACCAGCGACTGTGGTCACATTTCCAACTTAAGGAACAAGGAGTGGATCGCAAGACTGACCAAGAAGGACATAAAGCAAGCTGACGTGGACGCCTTCGTGGCGTGGTACCTAAACTCCGTCAAAACAGGAACGTGGAAGGCGGAAGACTTTATCCAAACACAACTCCTGTCATACAGAATTTCCAAGGTTGCTTTAAGTGCTTTAACGGTTGTGCAACAGAATGAGATTGACAGAAACATTTCTGTAAACTCCATCCATCCAGGGTTTGTGCAGACTAGCATGACGAGCGGTAAAGGTGCGTTTACCATGGAGGAGTCTAGCAAGGCACCAGTTTATTTGGCCCTCGACGTAGACCAGTCCGTGAAAGGACAGTACTTCTGGTTCGATAAAGAAGCAAAGGACTGGCGTAACCCTGACCTTCCATTCTACTGTGACTATGAAAAGATTAAAGAATATTTGTAAGAGATGCCATACTCGTAGGGCTTTGAGAATGTTTGGCCCTACGTTTATTAATTCGTTATTGTTATGTAGAAATTTACTTATATTTTTAGTGATATAATACCTGGCAGTTGGAGGAGGGTAATGATTTAAATATAATATTATTACAAAATTCGATAGTAAGTAATTTTTTTAAACTAGAGAACTCTTTAAGTGTAATAAATATTATTTGTCATTACATAATAGCAAACATATTTCTTTGTTTTTTTTCCTCCCATTTACGCGTTCCGACGCCCTAACCGATCGACAGAATATTAAATAAAATCTACTACCATCACATCAATAAAAATCAATTTTTAATCATCATTATCATAAGTAATGGCCAAGTGTGGATACCTTTTAATTATGTGCAAACCTCTTTTATTTATTTTTATCGCTACTATAAACAAACGCTATCTGACGCTGACTCTGGACTCTAGTTAAATACTTTTGACAACCATTGAAATTAAATTGAATAACAAATTCATTCAGTACAACAATGTAAGAGCATTCCGACGAATTGTTTTTTTTTAGTCGGTTAAAAATACATCGAAAGGAAAAATATCGTTTACCTTCATGGAAAGCTGATCATTTGGATGTAAAAGATAAAGGTACGACTTACTTTTGCAAGAAATGTAAGATCCATATGTCACAAAAAGTTGTCGATAACCTTCGTCGATATTTAATAAATCACTAGCACTGGTACGTTTTTGCTATCGTCAACCCTGTGTATGGTAAGAATATACTGTGTTCATTCTTACTTGTCTAAATATAGGAAACCACTTACTAACCTCAAAGCAATCCTTTTTTGACTGAAACAGCACTTTTATCTACACTAATATTATAAAGAGGAAAGATTTGTGTGTGTGTATGTATGTAATGAATAAACTCAAAAACTACTTACCGACTTCAAAAATTATTTCACCATTGGAAAGCTACATTCACCCTGAGTGACATAGGCTATGTTTAATTTTTCGGCGTGAACGCAACAGCTAGGTAGTCGAAATAAAGTAAACTGAGTAAACATTTTGGACATCACCTGGCCAATGTATTCTTTTTTAATATATTATAAAACAAGTAAGAATGAACACGGGATATTGTTACCTACACATGAAAATGCATAACGCTAGTCCTAATGTTAACCATTTTCGAAAACGTAAGTTTTCGTTTTCGAGAATTGACGTAGGTAAGAGCTCGACGCGAGACCGTCCGGCAGTAATAATTAGTATTTTGGTACGGAACCCTAATACGACAATTATGTTGATTCAAACGTGCCCAAATGCCCTTTACACCCGTATTTCCAATTACTTAGTGCTTAAAAGCACTTAAATATCTTATTGAACTGCGATATGAAAAGTTCATCACTACATAGGTACTCAAATAAAAGTACATCGGTGAATTAGATGGATGTGATGAATAAATAGGTATTTATTTATATCCCAAGGGTTTTCACACCTTATTCTGATGTTTTTTTTTATACATACACATAAGTACATAAGCTGTCACGCTTTCATTCCCAGAAAGGGGTAGGCAGAGTACAGAAGTCTGTAACCACATTTTGCATTTTTAGGCTAATAGTTTACAAAACAAAGAACAACGCGTAACACGATAATATGTTTTTTTTTATATTATTGTGATTTTTCTTTCACTCGCTTACGTGTCGTTTGAAAAACAAATGACAAAGTTTATTTTTTATGAAATAGATCAACCAACAAAGAAATTAAACTACAGTTCTCGTTTGCTCGCGAGAAGTATTCGTTAAAAATAGTAATGGACTTTGTTTCCAAGTTAAAATTGTACCCTGAAGCAAGCGTTCTAACCTTTGTCGCTATTGCCTAACGCACTCGCAATGTCAATTGGCTTCAAAGCGATAGATAAATCAGAAACAATTGCCAATATTTTTAATAAATACTTTGTATCAGTAGGAACTATAAAAGATAACAAAATACCGGCACCTTCTCAAAGATTTTCGAAAAAGCAATGGCCCACCGGTTAAACTCCTTTTGTGAAAAATTTAAAACATATGATAAAAATCAAAACGGATTCAGAAAAAACAGGTCTACTATTACAGCACTTTATGAAATAACATCTAAAGTCTTAAATATAATTATCAATCGAAAGTATGCAATAACGATGATGTTAGATATGAGTAAGGCGTACGACCGAGTATCACATAAGATCCTTCTGGATAAGCTGTATGGAATAGGTGTGCGAGGTTTAGCTCTAGAATGGTTTGCTTCCTACCTGAGAAGTAGAGTACAATTAGTGGACATCATGATTTAAATAAAAAGTGTTTAACTACTGGCAGGTCTCAAAAACTATACGTCGCAAACTCAATCCCACAAGGAAGTGTCTTGGGATGTATATTATTTTTAATTTACATTAATGATTTGCCAAAAATGTTGGGTGTTGAATCTATACTTTACGCAGACGATATAACTCTAGTGTTTCAATGTAACGATTGTGAGGACTTGAATCAACAATTACATACTACTTTTAAATTAATATTAGACTGGTTAGAAGATCACAACCATAATCTGAATCTTCCAAAAACTAAAATTATGCAAATTAAACCACGCCAGAAAACTCCAATAGACATAAACTTTTGTTATGAAAAGGAAAAAATCGTTACGGTTGATTCATGTTCTCTTTTAGGTGTTGAAATCGACTCCTGTATGAATTGGAAAGCACATGTTCAAAAAATGGCAGGAAAATTATTAAAATTTACATATGCTTTATATACGAGTTAAAAAAATGCACAGATTTAAAAACGGCCACCTGTGCATATTATGCTTATGCACATTCCTCACTGAGCTATGGCGTTATTTTGTGGGGAAATAGCACGGATGCAGGCAAACTATTTACCCTACAAAAAAAGTGTATAAGAATACTGGTCAATATCTCTGACAGGGACAGTTGTAGACCATACTTTAAAAAACTTAAAATACTTATGCTGGCTTCACAGTATATTTTTGAAATGTGCAAGTTTGTAAAAAAACAGAACGATCTATTTAAACAGACAAGGGACAATTGCCCTAGATCTCAAAATCTGAGGAAAAGAAACAAACTGGTCAGTTCTTCTACAAAATTACAAATGGTAAATACAGGTACACACCATATGTCTGTAAAAGTGTACAATCATATTCCTGGAGATTTAAAAGCAATAGATAGGGAGGCTTTGTTTTTTAATAAATTAAAGAAATTCCTAATAAATAAATGTTTTTATACCCTACAAGAGTTTTTTAGTTATAAGGCATAATTAATGATGTGTTTATATCGATACTTTAAAGAATAAGTTTAAATTAGTTTAACTGTTATTGCTGTGCCCTAACAGGGCTTATGTTGGAACCATGTTTAGCCTTAATACCTTGTAAAACCCATAAATGCAATAAATGAATTATGAATTATGAATTATAAGATTGTGGTTTCCAAAAAGAGTAAGTTTTAGCATCGAAGATTGGTTTTTGTTGTATAGGATAGCATATATGACCAAGTTGATAAACCTTTAACATCTATCTAAGTATAAGTAAATTGTGTATTCATTTGTTCAACAAAAAAGCACTTCGATTTCAAGAAAATACTTCAGTTTATTAGAAAACACAAATAAACTAAGAGCGCCACTCGACGCTCGGTGCAGTCTTAATAGGCCACCAACCTACCACCTATCCACAATCCAATGTCAGTCTGATATCTTTAGCCATTTTATAGTAAAACTGGCTGTCCGCGCCCGGCGCTGTCGGTTTTTTTTGCACTATCTATCTCCTGCGGAACCCTAATCATGTTGTCAATCAAAAATGTACTTTCGTATAATGAATAATCGAGTTTTTGATAAATTAAGCATAACTAAATGGTACTGCAGACTTATCTAATATACCCCGAGGAAGAGCAAACATACGGTGAAAAATTGGGAGGGAGGGAGAAAAGGAGTGATTTCTTTCCGGTTTACTTTCTAATGATGTAATTACATCGATCCATCAAAAGTAACACGAGTCTGCTATTACCGAGACGGGTAACCTGCTCGCTTCACTCGTTTTGCCCATTCCATTTATTTACTGACGCTAAGTAAATAAAATACCTTAATAATGATGTCATTATCCCTTGCTGCAGATGAGGAGCTGGTCTTCCGGGACCGCTGGGGCGGCCTGACGCTGTTCAACGTGAGGAACTTCACCACCAGGCTCCTCATGAACAACTCCACATTCGTAAGTCTATCTTATAGATATGCTCTTAATACAATATTGCAACATTATCCCCATTAATTAACATTAACATTGCGGGTGGTAGGACCTTGTGCAGGGTCCGTCCGGATCGCTACCACCATCTTATCCATTAACCTACCGCCAAACAATAGTGTTCGCATTGTTGTGTTCCGGTTTGGAGATAAGACAGCCGGTGAAATGACTAGCATAGAGGCATTCCATCTTAGTCCTCAGGGTTGGCAATGCATTTGCAGACTTGGGATTGCATTGCAGTCTTGTGAATGCGAATGTCTATGGGTCACAGTTTCCACTTACCATCAGGTGGCCTGTGTGCTCGTTTGTCTACTCTATGCCATAAAAATAAAAAAAAAATAAAAAAAAGAACAAAATTAAACTACATTCCAGTCTGTCCCGTTTTTCAACCCGGAAAAATTAACGGTTCTCGTCGGATGAGCAAAATTCGAATTCTACGCGGAAGTTACTTATGTGCAGTGCAAAGGACATCATCCGGGTTTCATATACTTTTGGTCCCAACATAAAAGTGCCGGCCAAAAAAAAATTAAGCTACTTATATTCTGTTAGATCTTGTTCGCCTGAGCATTTGTTATTATGGCACCAAAGCTGTAGGACCAATATACATAGTTTTATTCTAGTTAGAAAATTAAATATTTCGGTGAATTGAACTAACAAAAACACAAAATCTAATGAATTATTCTACCATACTTTACATTTGAACATATTATTTTGGTAAGATACGGTGGTTTGGTGCCATAGTAAGAAATGCTTAGGTGGGTAAACTGTAACATAATAAACCTTTTTTTTTTTGGCCGACACTATGGGCGTATAATTTAGTTGGTGCTAGTTTATTATTGCTGTCAGAGCTCATTGCTCTAAACCCTCCTTCCCAAGTTATACAAAGTGTCCGCAGCCTATGGACACGGAATGAACACCCTCGTAATACTGCTCACAAATTCTATGAAACAGTTCTTGTTTTAATCAGAAGTACTTAATATCAAAAAAACGTCTAACAAATTTAATTCCTGATGAACGACCGAAAAAATCGTATAGTAATCGTAGAAGTATCATTCATTATTGACACGAATGAGATGAAAAGAGATGCCTGCGTGAGTGTGACACGCATGTCAAAGTCAAAAGACATACACGATCGGAATGGTGAATATCTGATAGAGTAAATAGAAGGTGCTTCAAAGGTTAAAATTTTCAAACCATTGTTTTCTCGGTAAATACTAGACCGATTGTTGTAATACTTTGCATATTGGTCACAAATACCCTAATAAAGGTGTAGTGTTCGTCTGTGTCCATAGGCTGACGTAAACAACGCTAGGTAATGAACGGTTTGGCTTGTTGCCGGCATTCTCCGATCTCTTTGCCCCAATTTCTGGGGCCAACACAATTGATCGACCTCACCTTAAAACTATTTTATGAAATTGCTTTAGACATGTATTTTATCTACGGTAAATGATAATGGATGGTGCCCACGAATCGTGCTCGTTGGGGTATAATGGGAGAGGCCTGTGTCCAGCAGTGGACTAATTTAAATATTATGAATATTATAAAGCTGAAGAGTGTTCGTTTGTTTGCTTGAACGCGCTAACCTTGGGAACTACTGCACCGGTTTGAAAAATTATTTTAGTGCTAGATAGCCTATTTATCGAGGAAGGAAGGGTATATACCTATCATACTCACATAAACCGAAGAGAAGCGAGGGCGGGTCGCTAGTAATAAATATCAGAGGACAATATCATCTGTCATAGTTTTATCTACACATACTCGTATATCATAAGTCCTCTATTATGCGTTCAAAGCCCGTAAGCTATGACCAGCAATACCTGTGGTAGTAGGTGACACTGGTGACAGCGATGTCAGCTGTTAATTTTGGAAGATGTTCCAAATTGGGATCTCATTACCTTACATTATTCGATAACGTAATGAAATTACGTTACAGCGGTCATCGCTGTCACCTACTACCACAAGTAATGCTGGTCATTTGCCTTTCGGCTTCTGAACCCATCTTAGAGTACCTACTTATAATATGTGTGTAGATAAAGTATGTATGTATGTAAACTCTGTATTACACAATAAAAAAAAACAATTACTAGTAAATTCGTACATAAATGTACAAAGGCGAACTTATCCCTTTAAGGGATCTCTTCCAGTTAACCTGACCATGATTGAGGAAACTGTACGAGGATAGGCGAGATTACAAGGATGTGCACATAAATAAAGAAACTCAAAATTGGCATTACGCAACCGTCACGTAAACTTCTATTACAACATAGAATTATCTATCCGGTGACATATCGCTTGTCCTCATTGGTCATAGAGGCCAAACCCACCTTTCCCAGTTTTTCGAGCACCATGGGGGTAGCATAAGGTTTCCAGGGTTGCAAACTTGGGTATTAACTACTCTTAAGGGACCTAACAACATATAAAACAAGCATAGTTACATCGCGTTTTTTTTATACCGCGTTCCTTTATTTTGTGTTGATATAGACTCCAATCTCTTTTGATATTCACCTCTCGCTCATTCTCACGCTCAGCGGCAGTTAACATCCAATAATCGATCGTTCCTGAACGAATGGAATCGAAAAGCGGATCAGTGTTCAGACTTTTTATCTTACGAATAATACGACTGGCCGGCGCTCACACCGTCGCGTAATGACGGCGAATAGCTTAAAACACGTGAGACACATAGGCCCGCCGCGTATCTAGAATAGAACAGATTAGAATATAATTTATTTGACACCAAAAAATAAAAATTAACAACATTATGAAAAATACACGGAAAGCACGAGTGGTCGTGCCAAAAAGGTTCCAACTCAGCATAATGCCGTGGTTAGGGGGCGCAGCGCTGGTTTTCGGTTGGCACTTTTTGTTGAGCCATCGTTACAATGTATGAATGTATGAAAATTTAAAAAGCAGGTAATTAATATTTTTATCCAATTCACTGGCTCGCTCATCGTAGTGACCCGGCCTACGAAGCTAACGGTTCAGGGTTCAAACCCCATTAAGGGCAGGCAGAGTCATGAATGTTTTTTATGTAAGTATTTCCTTATATCGTTATCTAATACCCATAGTAAAAGCCTAGAGCTTAGTTTGGGACTAGGTCAATTGGTGTGACACTGTCCGTCTCGGTCGGGTAGTAAAATTGATTTGTCGTATTTATTACTAATTTAATAGCTAATATAGTTCAAGTTTGACCAAAGTAGGTTTTGTAATAAAAAAAAAACAAAGTTTAGGTGGTAGGAGGGAACAAACGAAGACAGATGTACTTTCACATGAATAATATTAGCTAGTATCGTTGGTTTGTTTTTAGCGAACCCTATATACAAGATTTATCTTAAAATTTCGCTATGTTTTTCTCAATCACCCAAAGGTTAGCTGGAATCGATCCTTTAAACGATAAGTTTGCCTTTGTACATTCCTTCTCTGTAAATACTGTTATTTTTTTTGTGTTTTATACAATAAAGTGTTTAATTAAGTACATACATACATGTTTACATTTGTAGTTAACTGGGACTAACCATCGATTTTACCAAACTGGAATAAGACTTAATTTGAGATTAGTCTGTACAAATTCGGCGTATAAGACCTTATTCTCGTTTCGTCGAATCCGCCCTTAGTCGTGTAATGATTGTTTAACGACAAAGTAACCCTATTAATGCTCGCATCGGTGTAACAGACAGCCCACTGAAGCGTTTTTCGAACATCAACAACGCGTATCTGGATTTATAGCGCAAATAACGCCTCGAGAATGAATACATTTGTGAAAACGCCTCACGCAACTTTGCATTTGGATCATTGATTTAGTATATACTAGATACACAATCAGCACGAAAAAATGGCAAGTCAAAACTACTGCCGAATCGACTTGGGCAGTACTTTTGCTATTAGTCTTGTTCCGACCACAGACAGTGGCAGTTGTCAATCATGACAAAATGTGTGGTGAAAAACTGCAAAAATAATAACAAAAAAATAAATAAAAAGAATGGAATGTCTTATTTTACGTAAGTTCTATTTATTTATAAACGTTTCTAGCTAAAATTATAATGTTTTCATGATTTTTAGGAATTTATTTTGTGCACACAAATTATGACTTACCAAGGAACAAAATTATTATGGAGTAGCTATTACTTTTTTAAATTTTAATATTTTTTATTTTTAAATTTAAGCTTTCCACGAAATCCTCTACGACGTGCAAAATGGGTCGCAATATTAGCACGAGATAGGGGTGATCAACTATTCAATGCAAATCGTCTGTTGTGTGCTTGACCCATTTTCGTACAATTAAACTTATTTCAAGGAAATTAGGTTAGGTTGGAATCGCATCATAATACCTATATATAAAGTTCAAAATACATAATGGGTCATATTACATAATGGTCATAATAAGTAAACTTTTCAATATTTTTAAAAGCTCATTGTATAGAACCCATTAAGTTAGGTTAGGTTTGTTGTATAACAATCTTGAAAAGTTCAGGGTTTCAAAAAAAAACCATTATAATATTATGACCATTATGAATTATGACCCATTATGTATTTTGAACTTTAAGTACATATTATGATACGTAACCGGTTAGGCTAGGTTGGTTATGATAGGATAAGATCTTGTCTTGTCTGGAGTAAAGTGTAATGTTTTTATGTATGTATGTATAATTCTTTATTCCAACATAACTTTGAACACCTGAGCCAATTTATATGTGTGTGGTATCGTTAGAATCATTTCACCATTCCAGGTGACAAAGGATACCTAAACGTAAAAATTTGAATAAAAACAATCGACGGGACGGGTTTTTAAACCTTGCTTTACATTAATTTATTAATTATTATTATTGTATATATATAGCTTAAGTTGTGTAATACAATGACAACATTTATAAAACATGTCAAAAGTTTTTTTGTGTAATTTGTAATTTCGTTAAAACTAATACAATATAAACAGAGAAATTCGTCTCCATTCATTCGATGTCCACTTTTGTCATAAATAGTATGATAATGGCGATTTCACTAAAGAGTTTTAAATATTTTAAAACATTAGTTTGCAAATTTGACACTTGACTGCTAGTATATTGAGTTTTTTTTTGCATGAATGTTTAAGGTAAAAAATAGCGATGTTAGCATGTATCTGAATGCAGCTATCAATGTCATTTGGGACAGTTTATAATAAAGTTTTGTGCGGGATTGTGTATCTTGTATATACTAAATCAATGATTTGGATTGCGATTCTATTGAACAAAGAGAAAGAAAGAATACAAATCGATTATTACATTTCCTTTATAAACGATATCGATAATAGAATTTTTTTTATGCCATTTTACTTAGTACCTACCATCACTAAATTTGCTAAATGACATCTGTCTCAGGCATATACATACATAATAATGATTAATGTAGATAATAATAAGAAGAACTTCAACGACAGGACAGGATTCACCGTACAACGTTGCTTATATATACTTGACATTGGCAAAATTACGTTATTATGTAGACGCCATTAAATAAATAAAGAATAATAATACAATGAAAAATAATATAATAATGAGTGAAGCATGCACATGTCATAAGAGGCTGGTAGTACTGGTAAACATCTGAGCCTAATTGTGCAAATGTGGTTACAGGATTATCAACAAGCTTTTAGAGTTGTTGGTAATTCTGTAGCTCTGCCTACCCCACTCTAGAAATGAAGGCGTGAGTTTATGTGTGTATGTTCTAATAAATAACGCCCCTGTACCCTAACGAGTAACAATTAACGTACTCGCTAGTGTGTCGTATGCTGTCTCCCGCAGACCTCGCAGTATATTTATAGAGTGCGAGGGACAGAGCGTTCGACTCGCTAGAGAATACGGTAATTGTAACTCCTGGTAAGGGCTGATCTCAACTGCACGTACCAACGGACCGCTGCAAGCGACGTGACTGCTCCATGTGGCCGTCTGTCTCCGTAAAGCCCTAATCACACAACCAGCGGCCGACGGGACCCTTTTGAACAATTTTGAAACGGGAAATTAATAGCCCTAGATACGCTGGTTTTAGGACTCCGTAGCCTATGGGACCCTATGAATATGTATATACGCTGTCCGTTCGTCCGTACGTCCGATAAACTTGAAAGAACTGAGGCCCTAGGCTCGCTTTTTGGCTCGTTTCATAAAAACACACTCGTGCATTAATGCCTCTCATTATGCACCTGTTACATAAATAACAACTTTGCGATGTATTTTTATTTTTGTTGTCAAAACGGTAAAACATAGGTACAAGCGTCATATGTGGTATCATTATTATAGAAACCCTGAAAAAAACGAACTTACAAAGAACTTGACAATTGTCAGTTGGGCTCGCAGAGTCGCCTTTGGAATGTCAAAATGAAAACGATTGCGATTGCGAGTGTGTTAGGCAATAAGACCTCTGCGGGCCTAGTATGGGTGCGTCTATATCGCGTGTCAACTGTGGATAAAGCATCCGTCACTTTTTGACACGTGTACTTATTTACCTGTCAGAAGGTGACGGATGCCTTATCCAAAATTTATCACGCGATAAACGCTGCCATATTAGGCCCCTTGATCACGACATTTTTTATCATTTTGCTCTGCTACGTGATTCCCTTAAACAAATCGCTCTTTAACTCATTTTTTTCAACCAGACAGTTGAAGTTGTCCCGTTAGAGCGTAACAACAGTTAAGGGCGTGCATTCTCATACCCGCTTTATCCGTCGAGTTATCCCACTCATCCCTTCGTTAACTCAATCGACCGACAGAAATCCGTTTTTTTTTCAAGAGTGAGTTACACCCAGGCCTCGATTTAACTTGGTTATATCATACCGCCTACGTTTTATGGAATTGTTAACTCGCCCGCCTTTAATGTCAGTTAAATAATAGCTAACGTAACGCAATAGAATAAAGCCCATGTTTCGTTAACAGCTTCGAAATTATTTAGCTGCAAGCAATATTAAACTCACATACTGAAGTTAGGTAGGTAAGGTTACGTTAGGTTGTTCTTTTATGAACTGTGATAAAGTGAATTACCATTCTTATAGCATTTACAGAATGTATTCAACTTGATTTGTTCAACAGACCTCGAAATGTCGCGTAGGGCCGACAGTGTGATGAGAGCTTTATTTGCTAACATATTAAACAGCCTATGTCAAAGTTATGGCTTCTGGTCACCCGGGCTAATTAAAAACAAAACTCTGAAACCGCAACAAAAAAAGTAATCTTCATCACGAACCTTTTTCACTATCCCAACGTTTTTAAAACAATTTACTTTTTAATTAAGCGTAGTGTAAGTGTACCGTGCATTAAATTTATATCCCCAGTCTGTTTTTTTTTCACGAAAAGCGACAAAAAACAAGACAAATCACCTTCAGCCGGTGCCAGACTACCAGGCCTCGGATATCGCGTCCACATACCGAATATTTCAGGGGAAAATAACCTTAAACACGTGACCGGTTGGGATATATTCGGCTGCAGGTGAAATGGGTGTTTTTTATTGTTTTGCGCAATGCTGTCAACCTGTCACAAACATAAAGTAGCCAGTTATTGTTTTCGTTTGGTAAATTATTTGGCTATGAAGTAAGGTGGTGTTTTACGTTTTATTTCTCATTCTCGTAAAATGCCTGTTTATGCTCGATTTACGTGAACTTAAAATGGCTATTCATGCACTCGTGCATTAACGTGTAATTTCTTTCTTAAAGTAAGACAAGTTAGGCTCTCGATCAATAAAACTACATAGGAAAACTTGTTACTCTATAATTGTTATAATCAAATGGAAGTTATAAACCAATTGAAATAAATAAATATATATCAGGGGACCATGTCACACCAATTGACCTAGTCCCAAACTAAGCTCTAGGTTTGTGGTATATACTTAAATACATAGAAAACATCCATGACTCAGGCGTCCGATTCTATCGGGTAAACTTCATTATTTATTTATTAATTTATTTATAATTCCGTACGCGATGTTTTGGTAGAAGATTTAACTTTTTGAGGGTTGACTAGTATACGGAACCCTAAAAACGAACAAAGTCAACAAACAAAGTAACAAAGGGGCAAAACAATGTCATATAGAAGGTTCAGTGGTCCGCAAACGTTTGATAACCTAATTCCGCTGCGTTCAAATAAATACGTGATTTTGAAAACCCGACTTTGTAGGGAATTCACGGATAATGTTATTTCCCCCAAATGCGAAGCGAACAAAATGGCCGTTGGAGCGTGAAAATAATTTTCAAACCGCGTTCAGGAGTTTGGGAATAATAATGTTATGATGTTAAAACAATTAAGCCGCTCAAAACAATGCAATAAGGTGAAAAGTGGATACATCTCTTTGTAGCCGACTGTACATTGCGTATAAAATGGCGCAAACAAAGGGAATAATACTATATCAAGCCTTGTTAATTTAATGTATTATAGTAGATTGTTCAACAAGGGACTAAAACAAGCCATAATGACACGACATATTTAGCCACTCGAGCTGAGCGAGGGTGGCTATAGTTCGAGTGTCATTATGATTGTTTCGTCTCGCATTAAACACTCTACTTTTCACGTTGAATGCGAGGAAAAAAACGACGCTCTAAACAAAATTACAATGCTTATAAATATACCTCAATGGGTAATATCTTAAAATCCCTTCTTAGTGCACCCCTAGACCTCATAAGGATCCTAAGGCCCAATTTAGGAATCTCTACACCCAGCGGTTTAGGCTGTACGTTGATTGACATGTCAGTCAGACAGATACTTTTTCCTTTCAAATATTTTTCAGATCTAACATTGAGCTGTGTCGAAAGCAATATGGTTATAAGATGGGTTTAAACGTTAAGGAAAAGCGTAACAAGTTTACTTTTACCTTTTTGCTTGTT
The DNA here is from genome assembly GCA_963966035.1 of Acleris laterana. NCBI lineage: Eukaryota > Metazoa > Arthropoda > Insecta > Lepidoptera > Tortricidae > Acleris > Acleris laterana. The sequence continues at coordinate 1,350,224 of OZ014458.1, read as the reverse complement.
GAATATTGAATTCTGAAAAGACACACGGCATAAATAATCTGTCTGCCCTTTCCAGCCCCCTAAGTCCCTTTGTACAAAAGGAATAAAATATTAACTGAACCCAATTCTTTACCACTCACCGTTTGAACGATTTACAGGATTTCCCCCCTTTTATTACCCCCTTTCCCGTGGGAACTATTCGCTGTGTTTATTTTTAGGAGATCGACTGACCGCTGATCAAAGAGTTTTTGCGAATGTGTACGAGGAACAGGAGACGGTTAGAATAGCCGTATTTTTATTTGAACAGAACAAATAAAACCTCCAAAGAACTGCTAACGTTTCTTTTTTAAAATGAACAACAGGAAAAATACAGGATAGCAGTATGAAGTTCGTATGCTTATACTGCCTTTTTGATTTGGACTATTAGCCCCTTACTTATGAACGTCGAATAAGCTTGGAATAGTTTATGCCATGCTTTGTCCTTATCTGTAATTGTGACATTTACATCTGACAGAAAGTGACAAAGCATGGCATAAACTATTCCAAGCTTATTTCACGTTTATAAGTAAGGGGGTTAAAGTATAGGATACTTTTTCAAGATGGAAAAACATATTCATAGTAATGTAACGGGTCATATCTCACTTAGTGTTTTCCTTACACTCTGTTTATGTAGGTATTTGTGATTTGAAATAGACCTACAACAATTTATTAGGTCTATTAACTGAGTTAAAAAGAGTACCTCAGTTAAAATTACTAATTTTAAATCAATAAAATATAGGTTACAATCAAACAAATCAATTATCTCGTATATTTATCCGTACATAACTGTTGGTCATAATCCCCATGCCCCTTCTTACGCTTCGTTGTTAAAACCCCGTATCTAAGTAATCGTCTAAACCTTTGCTAAAGGCGAATTCGACCAAACGAGAATTAATATTATTCTTAGTACAAGTTGGGTCGAATCCACCCTAAGCCTATTTAACACAACGACATCTGTTGCAGAGAGAACTCAATGCCGTGGACTTCAAAGTGTCAGCGGATCTCAAGTTTGTACTGCTGATCTCAGACGTGCGCCCGGGCTGGCGACACGCACGCCTCGCCAGATACCACGTCTATGACGTTATCAACAGGTGACGTACTACTACTGATGAGTCTTCAAGGTATCAGCAGATCTCAACTTTGTGCTGCTGATCTCAGACGTGCGCCCGGGCTGGCGACACGCACGCCTCGCCAGATACCACGTCTATGACGTTATCAACAGGTGACGTACTACTACTGATGAGTGTTCGAGGTATCAGCAGATCTCAACATTGTGCTGCTGATCTCAGACATGCGCCCGGGCTGGCGACCCGCACGCCTCGCCAGATACCACGTCTATGACGTTATCAACAGGTGACGTACTACTACTGATGAGTCTTCAAGGTATCAGCGGATCTCAACTTTGTGCTGCTGATCTCAGACGTGAGCTCGGGCTGGCAGCACGCACGCCTCGCCAGATACCACGTCGATGACGTTATCAACAGGTGACGTACTACTACTGATGAGTGTTCAAGGTATCAGCAGATCTCAACTTTGTGCTGCTGATCTCAGACGTGCACCCGGGCTGGCGACACGCACGCCTCGCCAGATACCACGTCTATGACGTTATTAACAGGTAACGTACTACTACTGATGAGTGTTCAAGGTATCAGCAGATCTCAACTTTGTGCTGCTGATCTCAGACGTGCGCCCGGGCTGGCGACACGCACGCCTCGCCAGATACCACGTCTATGACGTTATCAACAGGTGACGTACTACTACTGATGAGTGTTCGAGGTATCAGCAGATCTCAACATTGTGCTGCTGATCTCAGACATGCGCCCGGGCTGGCGACCCGCACGCCTCGCCAGATACCACGTCTATGACGTTATCAACAGGTGACGTACTACTACTGATGAGTGTTTAAGGTATCAGCAGATCTCAACATTGTGCTGCTGATCTCAGACGTGCGCCCGGGCTGGCGACACGCACGACTCGCCAGATACCACTTCTATGATATCATTAACAGGTCATGTATTGCTACTGTTGCGTCTTCAAGGTGTCAGCGGATCTCAAGTTTGTGCTGCTAATCTCAGACGTACGCAGGGGCTGGCGACACGCACGCCTCGACAGATACCATTTCTATGATGATCTTGTCAGTTAACGTACTAACTAACTTAAAGATGAACAGTTGTAATGCGAAGTTACCTACGCAGTCACGAGTCAGATGGTCTCTCATGCATTTTATGAGCAATGTGGCGAACGCCCATGCAGAATATACCGGCAAGTCATCTTAATAATCCCACTGCTTGCTTAATACTACTGTGAGGGCCCAGACAACATGCACTACGCTAGCTAGCGTTTCTCTTGGTTTAGTTTTTAAACCAATCGCATCAGTGGTAAATGACGTGATACGAAAAGTCACGTGATGTGCCTGTGACGCGATTGGTTTAAAAACTAAACGTATAGAAACGATAGTGAGCGTAATGCATCTTGTCTGGGCCCTCTGTTAACTCTAAATTGGATTTGAAGAATTCAGTTTAAAAAAAAAACGATTCGTGCAAAATTAAGTAGGTAGTTAAGTTCCTCCAATAAGCGCCAAGTAACACCTACCGTGTTGCAGTAAAACGTCTTAACTTACGTTTTTACGACACAAAACCAACGTCTGAAACCTGTATAATCTTCCAGGAACAAGATCCCCATATCACCGGTGGAGGACGACCGGTCCGCCCCCCTCCTACAGTATGCGGAGTGGTCCCCCCTCGGCGCCAGCCTGGTCTTTGTCCACAACAACGATATTTTCTACAAGCCCCGGGTCCTCAAGACCTTGGTCTGCCGGATCACCAACAGTGGTGAGTTCTAACAAGGATGTTACCCGTTAACCTATAACCTTGTCACTGCTGAATGACGGTCTTCTTCAAATACCACTGTCTCCTTACTACTTTCGAACATATCGATACCTTTAGATTCAATTGGCGTAAACGCCATTTTGGCCAAAATGAGTTTTTAATGCAGTTATACTCAATTTTTCATTCTCTATCGATCTGTGTAGTTAAAGTTGAGAAATTCCCAAAAAAAAGTCGAATACGACCCAGAATATTTGGCCCAAAAAACATGATTTTTATACATTTTTGGGCATTTTTGCTGTATTTTTTTATTTTCTGCATTTCAAGATCGTAAATGTTTTTTTGTTTTGCAGTTATAGGATGTATAATAATTATTAATAATTCGTAAGTCTAACGTGGCTAATACACCCTATTGTTTCTGCAAAAAAATATTATGAGGCTTTTACGACCCAACATAAAATAGCCTCAAATAATTAAATTTAAGGTCGTACGTTATAATAGTAGTATAAAGTGGATACATTTTAGCCTCTTATAACCTGACGAAATGATTTAAATATAATTTCAAGTTTGTATCGAGCTTTATTCAATCACATAATAATTACAATTACATATTCACAATTATAAATGTAGTAGCGTTTAGATCTTCTCAAACAGGTGTTTACGTACAAAATCTCGCGCGCGGGTCGCGGTAGCTTAAATATACGGTAAGTTTATCTGTAAGTAGGTAATAAATAAAAAATATTGAACAGCATGTTTAGTTTTACTGTGTACAGAGGAAGTAGTTAAGTGTAGTGATTTTGTGATATAATGTATTTTGCAGGTTTCATTGAGTATTATTCTACAACTCAAAAACCTAAAAATTCTAGGTACAATAGGTACAAAGTCAAAGTGGCTGCGACGGTTCGGGTTCCCGTCCGAGTATACCATGTCATGTGACTTATTTAATTTTCAGCTTAATAAAGCCTGTGCATCATCCACCTAATGAGAAAACGAAAATTGTCATTGATTTAAATAGTTTTCAAGGTGAACCGTCATTTATACCAATCAATAGTAATGACTAAAGGTGTGGTATTCGTGATTTTATTATCATATTGGAAATTAATTATTAAGATAATTGTGTGCTATTTTGTGGTACTACTTTTAAATTCCACGTGATTGATTATTTTGAAACTTATTACTTACTTACGGCCTACATTTTTAGTTTCCGTCATACTTGGTCTTGGCGTTTACAACCCAAAAATTAAATAAGAGTAATAGTAAATGGCGTTTGCGACCTAAAATGTTTAGGATTATTGTCTTTTGCGCCCCAAAGGGCCTTCAAAGCAGTGAAGCGTATGGTGCTCTATTAGCAGAATGAAATAATAAATAAATAATAATAAATATAAGGGGACAATCTCACACCAATTGAAGTAGTCCCAAACTAAGCTCTAGGCTTGTACTATGGGTACTAGACAACGATATAAATACTTATATAGAGAAATATATACTTAAATACATCCATGACTCAGGAACAAATATTCGCGCTCATCACACAAATATCTGCCCTTACCGGGATTCGAACCCAGGACCACTAGCTTCGTAGGCAGGGTCACTACCCACTAGGTCAGCGCGTCGTCAATAGACTTTACTGTAGTTTAAAGTATATCCGAAATAACAGGGATTGCCCTAAGATTTCATGAGTCATACATATATTGGCTGTGTTGTACGAGTATGCGAGCATGAAAGATATATCATAATTATATCGGCAAGCCTGTAACGTAATAATAACTTATTTTCAGCTTTTCAACGCCTACTTATGGCCTACCTTATCAGAAGGAGAAAACTGTAAATGATATAAATAGTGTTCATAGTGTTCGTTCGTATACCGAAAGATACTAATGAGCAAAGGTAGGTATAGTATTAGTATTTTTATTATAATATTACTAATACTATAGTAATACGATACCTAAAAACGCGAAAATTTCACACCTAATTATTTCAGGAATCGACGTTATATTATTTATAGAAAAAAAGTAAACACTTTAAAGTTTACTGCTTTCTTTCAAACTTTGACACCAATAAACATTTTTCATAGTCCTTACAACCTACATTTTATCACTTAAAGCCTACATTTTAGTTTAATTCATATTCGATTTTGACGCTTAAGACCCAAAAATAAATAGAAGTAATGTTTATGGCGTTTACGCCCTAAACATGCATACATCCATTGTAAGATTATTTTCCTTTAAACCCCAAATAGGTTGCACTTTTGACAGATTATCGAATAATATTGCAACTTGCAATTTTTTATGAATTAGCTCGAATTTTCGCTCCTATTTATCTAAAAGACCAGTAATCAAAAATTATAATAACAAAATAGCATTCAGGGGTTGCATACTTTGACCACTTTTTGAATCAATTTTGCTGAAGCCGCATCAGGCACACAATATGGTGATGATGGTCGATATCATTAGTATTTGACATAAGTTGACTGGAAAGCTGGTTATTATTTGTTGTTCAAAATTCAAAATATTTATTCAGTAAATAGGCCACATGAGGGCTCTTTTACACGTCGGTAATATAGGGTGAGTCTACCAGCGAGTCGGACAAGACCATCATTGCGGAGAAGAAGCGCCGCCGCAAGAAACTCCAGCAGAAGGTCATTTTTACAATCATAAAATCATAATAGTACTTAAAACTAAGTTACATTAAGTAATAAAGTAATAAACAATACATTCTTAAAACTACTAAAAATAAAATCATTACAAATGTAAGGTCAATCAAGCTTAAACTTTAAAAAAAAACTATGAGATCAACACGACGAGGTCTCTACGTCAAAAGCCGTAATGTTTATTCCAAAAAGTGTTTTTGGAACAATAATAAACATTGCAAATCTGCTATAGCGTAAATGGTCAATTTGTGCAACCTATAAATGTTGTGCTGTCACCTTGGAACTAGACCTTTTAATTTTTTACATTATAAAGAATTCGGGCGTAAGCAAAGTGTGCAAAAATACGACATTTTTTTCCATACAAATGTGAAACGCCCTGTAAATAAACAAAGATGGTAATCCAATCTAAAAAAAACTATCACGCTATCGGCGGTAAACAAATGCCTTCCCATGCTGCCGCGATCTATAACGACTTATCTCCATGCAGATCTCATTAAACTTACGTCTTTTATAATCGATATGGTAACTACCAATAGTTATGACCGTTTCCGCTTAAAAGTTTAACGACAGTAGCTCGTTAATTACATTATACAGGAATTAATAAGAAGTGTAAATAGACGCTTTCTTGGATTTATTGTTGAGTTAATATGAGTTTGTTCATTAGAACACTGTAACACATCAATTCCTTCTAGGAATCGGCCATTCCGAAAAAAAAACAATAATTTTGATTCTACGTACTATTTCTTGTTTAAACCCATAACTTCCCACTGCTTAGTGAAGTTTTCGTATATTATACAGGGTTGTACCTAACAAAAAACACATCTGTTTGTATGAAATTCTAAAATGATCGTAGATAATATTATGTTGATGGACCTAGAAACTTGAAATTTTGCACATAGATAATTAGATACCCTATACAGTGTTGAGATCCACCCAAGAAGGTTTTTTTTGTGTAAACTCTTAGAAAAACAACCACTGGGAGCTCATTTTACAACCCGAGCGTACGCCGAAATACAAAAAAAAACTCTTATACCGCCCCATTACAGTTAAAAAATAGTCCAACTGGCTTTTACACCCCAAACCTATCACAGAAACATTATTTTTTTGGGTAGTAAATAACATTTTTTGTATATTTCTAGGGCGTATAAGCCTTCCATTTTCTTAAATACTGGGTGTACTTTAAATATTACTTATTCACATTCTTTATCCTAATAAACTATATAATTATGTCCAAAACTGAGCTTTATAACTCAAAAAACAAAAATGTTATGACAAAAATAATTTTGAAAATATTGTTTTTTAGCTCTCCTGAAAAGTTGAGTTTTGGCGTTTACGCCAATTGAGTCTAAAGGTGTCGATATAGACTCCAGAGGCATATGGGATACCATCCATACCAGTCATCATCATCTCATTGCCCATATCCCAATAGTCTGAGGTCGGTACAGCACGAGTCTTCCTTCCACACATCCCTGTTAACCGTCATCTCAGCGTCGACTCCCTTTCTCATATCACTTCCCACAATCCATCCATACGAGTACCTGATTGAAATTCCGCCTTTTCATTGAAGCACTTTGCATTATCCTTCATAATGCGTACTGCAAAAGAGTGGAATGCGCTTCCAGCGTCTGCAATTCCGAGTAATAATAATAATAATCATTTATTTCAAATTAAAAGAACAACAATATATAGTATAAAAAGCAAAACAGTCAATGATCTTAGGTCTAGGAAATAAAAATTACATGATGTCTAAGCTAGGTGACAAAAAAAAAATTGCAACCTGTGTTTTAGACATTAATTGAGCCTAAAATCTAAATCTAATTACAATATACCTTTAAACAGTAATAAACGCTTATAAACGCTTACCTATATTAGTAATTAATTAATTACATCAAAACATTAATAATTAGCAGAAAATAAATAAAATAGACCATTAATCTACAAAACATTATAATACAATCACTTGTTACCTTGCAATCGTCAGCAGAATTTCCGTGTCAACATACGATAGACCTAGAAGCCATGTCAGTACTTTGGCTTTGCACGGGTCCATATTGGCTCACATAAAATTCTTATTCCTATTTTTTGTTTTACTACCGATTTCTATTCATAATAATCACTCTTCATAATTTTTTTCCTCATACTTTTTTGTTCATAATTTTTAAGTCATAATTATCGCAACTCATAATGCATTTTTTTAAGAAACTGTTACTTTGTGAGGATTGTTATAAATCTAACCTAACCTAACCTAACCTTTTCTACACGTAAGATAAATAAGAAATTTTGAAAATTGTACTGTACCATGAATATTAGCGTTATGAATTCAGATGATTATGAGTTCCGATCTTTAGTATTAAAAAAAATATGAAGAGTATGAAGAGTGATCATTATGATGTAAAATGGTATGAGAAACATTTTCGGACTTCCAATAATAGGACTTAAAAATTTAGGTGAGTAGATACGCACCCGCTTTGCACATTTTTAAATTTAGGTTATAGATGTTTAGAATTCTATTAATTTTGTTATATAAATAAGGGCCAAGAAACGGGAAGAATTTGTGAATTTGTGAGTGAAAGTTACTCATAATTATGTATTTGTATCATTTCCTCGCAGTTTGAGAAAAGCATTATATTTGCCTCGGCTGTTACGAGGATTTCCTGACTCGTATTTTAGCAGGCCTGGCTATTGCTCGGCCTGCTAACCACCTAGTCAGGAAATTCCTTACTTTACGCGCCTAGGCAATACTGCCGTCCCATTCCTAAAACACAGTAAGTGGAAAAAACCGGTTTTGAGAAATACGCAAAAAACACTTTAAAACGGCTATATTTCTATTAATTTTTAATTTTTTTTTAAATTTTGTCCATTTTCTAATAGGTTTTTTTTGAAAGAATATGATTAAAGCAAAAATAGTAACTTACAAATCGATGTACGCTGAAAAATCGAATTTTCTTAATTTTTCTAGGTAATACTGTACTTCGTCGAAAGTCAAACTTCAGTAAAAAATGCACTAATTCCTAATTAAAATACAGTAAAAAAATACGTTACTGCATAAATAAGGCTGTAGATTTTGCAGACAACCGACAAAAATGCAGTATACGGTTAATTTTGCTGTGTTTTAACTAGTTTTATAGGCGCTACGAGTTTTAAATACTGTAAATTATTGGAAATGAAATACTATTTATGCAATCAAAAGAAGTTTTATTTACTTAAAATTAATTGAATAGTCTGCTGTCCTGAGCAAACACTTGTGCTTTAAAGTAACAGGGAGGATCTTACATATAATATTTTGAACAATTTTCGATAATTATTTTTACAGTTATTTTTAATCTTTTGAGAGACAAGAAATTTAAAAAAACGCAATTGCAAGGATTCCAGTTTATCTAAGTAAGATTTAAAAGTGAGACCATAACAATTAAGAGCATACCCCAGTACAGAATCTACCAACGCAAAATATAAACATTTTAGAGTACCAACAAGAACTCTATAGCTAAGATGGCAGAACTTACCCAACAAAACTCTTAATATATCACAGATATAATTCACATGCTGAGACCAGGATAAACTAGTATCTATTTTAACTCCTAAATATGTAACACAATCAACTTTATCTATAGGATTACATCGGCAATGGTCCTGGTGACTATGGAAGCACTGATAATCATGGGCAACCAAATGAAAATTAAGATCTGGTATCTTCAAATAAGGCGAGTGTATCACAAGTAGGTTAGTCTTCTCCGCGTTCAATAAAATACCGTTGTCATGAGACCATCGCACTATTGCATCTATATCAAGCTGCATAGAGCGACTCATGTCAACAAGGTCAGTCCCGGCAGACACAATGCACAAATCGTCAGCGAACATGTAAGGTGTACTGTGACATATGACTCCACCTATACTATTTACATGCATCAAATAGCACACTGGCCCACATCCAGAGCCCTGCAAAACCCCAAAGTCAACCGCCACCTCGTCACTCAGCACCTCACCCACCTTCACGGGATAAGTCCGGGACATCAGGTAGTCGCGGAACCAGCCATTCAGCGGCTGCCCGATGCCGCATTCGTCCATTCCATTTAAAAGCGTATCCGTTTCGAGAGTGTCAAAAGCTTTTTTATAATCAAAGAATATTACTGAGACTACTTTTTTGTTTTCTAAATGAGAGTTAATTTCGTCTACAAATTTTGCTAACAGAGAATGAATACCTTTTCCTTTTTGAAACCCGTGTTGATAATTATTAAGGATAGAATTTAACTGAAGGTAATCTCCTATTTGATTAACAATACATTTTTCCATTACCTTTTCTACACTTGACAAAATTGCTATAGGCCTATAATTTGAGAATACTTTCCGGTCACCTTTCTTATGGATTGGACGAATTACAGCTTCTTTTAATTTACTTCGGAACTGATTATTTTTAACTGGCAAATTAATTAAATTAGCAATAACGGGACTCACCTTATCAACTAGCAGTTTTAGGTCAGTCATGCGCACCGGGTCGCTGCCGGGTACCTTTTTTGCATTCATTTTCGTAATAACTTTTTTAACCACATTGCTATCCACGGTCTGCCACCTCATGCTCATGTCAGACCCACTCACATATGTGTCCCTACCCTATCTAACCACTTATCAATACATATTATTACTTATGAATGAGAACGTTATTGTTACTTATTCGTAGGTCAAATCCGTGGCTGGCGTGAAGACGTTGATATCTCGACATGTACGTTTTTTTTTTTATTTCTTTAAACGCTTCGTTATTTTTTTTTCTATATTGGTAATTTTTTTCATATTTTTATCTTAATTACTTTTTGACTTATGGCCATTGTTCATACATTGATAACTATACTTTTGGCAAGTTATTGTGGATAAAAAGACATATTACACATCACATTGTGTGCATAGATTTATAAATAATTTTATCAATTTACTCTCGATTACACTAATAACGTACTTTTTTTAACATAAAGACATATTAATCAAACAAATCAAATATATCGAGTTATCAACTAACGCACAGTAACTAAAACGAAGTGCGTAATGTGACATCTCAACTTGTACAACTTTCCATCGAGTTATCAAATTTCGTACAGTAACCAAAACTAAGTGCATAATGTGATATCTCAACTTATATTACTGCCCATCGATTTGTCTCGTCTCACATCTCAATGTGTACGACTATCCACCGAGTTATCAATTTAGGTACAGGTAATATATCTAAGTGCGTTATATGACATCTCAATTTGTACTACTGGCCACCAAGTTATCAACTTACGTAGAGTAAATCAAACAAGTGCATCATGTGATATCTCAACATGGAAACTTACGTCAAAGAATTATGAACCAACACAATAATACGATATCTCAACTTATGTTTTAAAAATATTCTCATTCTCCAGAATATCTTAAGATATTAACAGACAAATAACTAAAATCAGTACCTGAAACCTTGACGTGTATACTTATCAATGTTTTTAATCAAGGGAACAAACCAGTATACTTGTATATTTTCAGATAATAATGTAATATCTGGGAAACAAAGAAAGAATATGTACAGTTGTTAATATTACTAATTCCAATATAAAAGTGTTGTCTCTGTTTATTATCATAATATTAAAATAATTTCACTAATTTATCTTAACATTTAAAGGTGCGCTCAGCATTGTGTTGCGACACTAAACTTGTTAGTGCTGCAACGCTGGTATTCTGTGAAAACCAGATTATGTGCGACAGCAACCGATATGTAACGCCTGTTGTTTTCAAGAACCCCCGCACTAAATGACATCATCCGCCGGTCTCCTGCCTCAATAAACGTGCCGGCCCTTTTAGACCCGACCGGCATTTGTAGATATGATGGCAAAATACGTGACAAAATGTCCTTGGTTCCGTGCAGAATATGGGACGGGTGCTAGTGTGAGATGCAACCTGAGTAGACATGCTAGCCCAGTCACACATCTCCACCGGACCTCTAATAGGGCTGGTGCGGCAGCTGAACTAGCTGAAAACTTAAAGGTTGGCCAATGTAGTGGTCTTGGCCAGTTGGTGGACTAGTAGAGAATGCCTTAAATATAAATAAGATATGTTCATTTCATTCGGCGTTGAGAAGGTGGCAGTTTCCTCGTTCAACGCATTAGTTTAACCATCCAGCGAGTAAATGCTGCCAGTATCTTTGAGGCCTTTCCTAGATATAAAAGATTTAAAATAGAATGAAGTTGTTAAAATGTAAGTTATAAATTGTATCTAAATACTTTTTTATATTGTCATTAAAATAGATCGGCTTTTTATTAAATTGAATAGTGTTGAAGCTGGACTAAGCTTTCCCATAGGTCCTGTAGGAATTATCGAGCATATGCAAAACAAGCACGAAGTGGTCTTGAAACTTACATAAATCTAACTTCTCGGTTTTATAGGAGTTCACCTGATTAGTGCTTCTGATTTAAATAGGTGATTTAACTTCTACTTTAAAGCGATCGTAGCTCGCTTCTAGGATTTTAGAAAGTTTTGGGGTTTAATTAAATGTATATTGATGATGTTGAAACGTACTTGTATTACAAATTACGTATTTGTTACAAATTAACAGAAGGACTAAGAATTTGGGTTACGAGACACTCTTTACGACTTTATTTGTTTTTTGTTTGTTGGTGTATTTATTATTATTTTCAATAAGTTAACCGTAAGTGTAACACGCATATTGATAGTGGTTTTCCTATCGCTCGTTTTCTAATACTAAATTATAAAATGTACTGTCCCACCTCAGCAGTTACCTTTGTTTAGTGCAAAGCTAGATCTAAAGTTCGATTCGAATGTTGTATTTCGCTTTGGGTCGTCTGTATATGTGTGTCTATCCCTACATCCAAGTTTAATAAGAGTAATACCAGGCACTAGATATTATACATAAATGGACGTGTAGTAGGCGGGCACTTAATATTATTTTCATCACACTTGCTCGTAAATAGTGTCCTAACATGCTAGAAAAATCGACCGTAATTATCCAAAATAATACCCGGGGGCCTTTTTTTACCATTACGCCCTATCGTGCGTAATAACATTTTTTTTTAAATATTCTACGTGGACTAAAACTATCACAATACGTCAGGACCCCAATTCTTGCAATATTTGCAAATAAAAACAGTAAACTGTGCCTCAGCTGACCCGGATATTGACGAGATAAACCCAGATTTGGAGGATGTAGAAGAGTAAAATTCCTGGAATGACTCCAAAAATTAAATTATATGATGATTTCAGTTTCTTTAATTAAAAAATTATTAAAAAAACAGGTGTTTTATTTCTAATTTTTTTCTTACTAATACTGTGAATTTGTTGATAACTCGTCGCTCTCGTCGGTGAACCAGTTGATATGTCTATTATTATTAAAACTAGACATAATTCTTTAAATCACTCATTTTCACTTGAAAGATAATAAAAAGTTGTATTTAACAAAACTTTTGTGAAGTATAATAACATGAAATGGATTTTTCACGATTTTTTTTCTTTCTCGAAACGTCAATTTTCCCCTCTTTGTATGGTGAATACGTTGATAACTCGATGAGACGTAAGTTGATAAGTCTAATATTAATCAAACTAAGAGGAATCTCACAAAAATCTTCTAATCATTCAAAAGTATGCAGAAAATGATGGATAAATCAAGTTTTACATCAAAGTTACAATCAAACAGCGATTTACCAGAAAATGTCAAACCTTAAAATTGGCGCCCTGTAAAATTGCCGTTTTAGACATATCAACGTATTCACGCCAGGCACGGAAATATTAGAGTCTATTTATCTATTTATTAGCACTACAAAGTTTTTTCTAAAACTGGCAATATTTAAAAGATTAGGATTAAGTTAGGTTTGAACAACGTCGCCGCGTCAAGTAGGTATCGAAGTAATTACCACCCGCTAAGAGCCACGCAAAATTGCCAGTGTTTTAAAGACATCTCGTATAATGGCAACTAAAATATCGTCATTTTCCCCCCTTAAATACGACCACAAAAAAGAAAACAGTCATAAATACCTACCTCAAACCCGAGCGCGTCGTGCACGTCCTGACGGACCTCCTCGATCAGCGTCCAAGCCGCGACTAATCGGTAACGATTTACCGTTTAAAACCATTTAAAGCACATCGAAATAACGCAAATAGTGCAGTATGAAAATAAAAAAAATACGAGTAACTAGCTTAAATGCAGTAATGTTTGTCGATACTGGGATAAAATTTGAAAACAGTGTTTTTTTGTATTGCGTAATAACAACTAAATTACAGTATGAAATAAAGTTACTGTATTTTAGACAGTAAAGTTTAAGTAGCCAAAGGCCTAAGCGTACCGCATAAAATACAGTAATCTTATCCTTACTGCGTTTTAGTTAGTTATTGTGGTATATTTGGCAAACAAAAAACTTTCTAAAACACTTTCAAATCACTGTTTTACGGTGTTTAAAGTAGTAAACGACTTAAAAATTCGAGGTTTGAAGGACGCAGTGTCGTCATTTTTGAGATATTGTATTTTAGTTAGTTTCAACTTTCGAATAAAACTGTACATTTACTAATTAAATGACTGTGAAAATAGTAGTTTTACTGTGTTTTAAATAGCCAAATGTGTAATTAAATGCTTTTACTATGTTTATGTTAGTAATTTCGGATATTTTTTCCGTAAAACTTGGACTTACTGTGTTTAGACCGTTGTAGACCCTCGTAGCACTTAAATATATTTTCACCGTATGGAAAAACTGATTTCAGCTACAGGTGCGTCTCAATGCGCTGATTCCGAATTAGTAAAAAAACATATTTCGTAAAACCACCACTTACTGTGTTTACAAATGGGACGGCAGAATAATGTACTATTTCATCCCAGAAATTCAAAAACACATCAAGCGAGTTTTACACAGAAAAACTGTCACTTGGACCATTCCCTAAGTTCCAGAACTCAAATAGAATCTCAATCCACTTTGATCATTCATCTTAATACTCGTATAATTCTAGTTTCCTGTTCAGTGACGTACAAAATACGGTCCCTCTGTTGTTGTCCTTCCAAGAGCGACGCAATTACTAGGATGCACTTTGCTTGCATCCTTGCACTCAGCTTTGAGTGACAGAAGCCATTTGTCAACTTGTGCATCAACCGGGGCTTTTAGTGAAATTTGGCGAAGCTCAGTTTAACGTATCGTACGAGTATAAAGTATTCTGAGAAAATATCGAGCTTTTTAAAGAAATCGTGTGCTATAGTGCTTAAAAGCTACTTGTTTTTGTTGAAAGGTGGAAGTTGGTAAAAGCCGCGTTATTGCTGTAAGTTTTGAAACAAATCTATAATGCTCAATGATAATAAAATGTGTTATTGAGCCGCATCGGTTCAAATGCGATTGTTGTACGCAAGCTGAGTTTGCCTGTAATTGGGTAAACACCCTGTCACTCTTCCGTAGACATATAGTTTTAAAATTAAGTTGATGGTGTTATATCTATTAGCGAGCTTAATAAATAAATAATACAACTGAGAGTAATGACAACGATTGTGTTGACTACATGTTTGGGGTATTTAAAAAAAAAACATTTATTCACTACACACATAAGACATACAGAAACAAAAGTAAAGCAGCGACCACACCAATGCTTAAAAAACGGTGACGGTACGAAATCGCAGTGACGCGTCGTATTAGCACCGTTTTTGACGCATGCTCTCCACACCGGTGTTAAAAATTCGCAGACGGTGACGGTAAACAAAAGAATGTGTCGTAGTTATAACATGGCATTGCATTGGTGTGGTCGCTGCTTAATTCACGTTTCGTGTAGATGTTTAAATGAACGTCACGAAGCAAATAAATATTTTATTTTTCTTTTGACATGTCGAGCACTCGGACCTTTATCAAATACGTCACTTTCCAATAAAGTAGAGTGCAGCGTTGTACCAGGGCCGAAATTAATGATTTTTCGTGAAATGGATATAACGGAAACTGACGAAAGTTGAGATTAAAATGATCAATATCTTCGAAAATGGGGTTAAATCGATAGCTTTTAGCTGCTCTATCAGATTTCCGGGACACCCTGTATATTTTTTATTATTTTAAATGTAATAATGAAAAAAAAACTTCAAGTCTCCTTGAAGGAAAACAGTTCGTCAAGCTGTTCTAATTTGGCAACCATTCAGATGAGGGTGTTCAGTCATCCTACCAGGAGTTCAGAACCTGTAAGGGGTCTGCTCCGAACTGGCTGGCCTCACGGTCAAACAGATGTTAATTCAAAATGAAAATGAAACACCCTTTACCCGTTTTACCCAAACGATTTTGGCTAAATAATCTAGTTAAAATAGAATCACCTAATTAATTCTAATTCATATTTTCCTTAAACAAGTTGCTGGCTGTTTCAGCATTGCAAGTAAACGGCCCAGAATTCTAATTTCCCCGCAGCGACGAAACGTCGGTGCTCTTGCAATACCGCGTAAGTAAAAAAATCATGTAGTTGCAAAATGTACCTTACTGACTTAGGTGCTAAGGTGTACTTTGCAACTTATTTAATTTGTTAGTTACGCGGTATTGCAGGAGCACTGACGGAAAGTCTCCACGTAAACGTATTTAATATTTGGAACTACTTCAATCGTTGCGGTTACGCGACCCAGTTCGAATAGAACAATAAGCAAACAATGAGTGCCCGACTCCAAGAATGTATATAGAAACTAGGCTCCCAACGGAGCCATTGGCAAGGACTGGTGCTAAACAAGTAACACGGGGCTCTATTCTCATTTGAAGAAAGTCCCCGAAGTTCACAATCTGGAAGCAATTTACTTTAATCTTAACTTAATCAATTAGGCGTGTTAATGGGAAAGTGTAGAATGTTCCGGAATACCATGCAAAGGGTCTTAAAATGTTCTTCGGATTTGGACTTCTCTTTCACTCGCTCTTACACGCTTTTATACTATTTTTTCACGCTCTTACGCTGTGAGCTGTCCAGCTACTAGTGGCCGCACCGCAACAGTGTAGTGTTTTGAGTGAACCAATGTGGCCTGGGTAGTGATTCTGTAAACAACGCCGGTCGTGCGGACTGTCGAGTGAAGCGACGAGATTAAGTAGTCCCGTCAGTGCGAACAAAACACATTGTAGCGCGTGCATTTTCAATTAAGCAGCCTTATACGTTCGACCCATCGTGCTGCTAAATTGAAAATGCACGCGCTACAATGTGTTTTGTTCGCACTGACGGGTCGACTTAATCTCGCCGCTTGGTATCACTCGACAGTCCGCACGACCGGCGTTGTTTACAGAATCACTACCCTGATGTGCGGTAGCGCTTTGTCTGCCTTTTCGTAAACCCGTTCTTATTCCAGGAGTCCCCGGCACCATCTTCAACGGCGTCCCTGACTTCCTATACGAGAGCCAGGTCCTCCGACTGGACCGGGCGCTATGGTTCAGTCCTGACGGACAGACCCTGGCCTACGTCAGCTACAACGACAGCCTGGTGGACCGGCATCAGTACCCCTGGTACGGGCTGGATGAGACGGAGCCGCCAGCGTATCCTAGTATACGGACGCTAAGATACCCGAAGGTAATCTTAATGATAGCACTATAGTTTACCTAATGATACGCGTCATACTCGTGAACGGGTGCTGTTTGTGGGGTCCTGTCTGTTCACGTTTGCAAGGACTTGTTGTTAAATAAATTATTCTAAGGTCTGATTTTTATTCCCACAGAAAAAATGTAAACAAAGGTGTTGCCGTAAACGAAAAACATTTGCAGTATTCAAATTATTTTTACTTTCCACAATTATAAGAAATCGATTGTCTATAAAAAAACTATATACCTATTGTAATTAAGATTAAAGAATTTAATCTGTTGATGGAAAACTTCATTTTGATATAAACTCTTTGTTGTGTTAATTTAAAACGTGAAAACCGTTTTTTTAAGCATAATTTATTTATTGCACTGGTATCATTGACTCTATACATACACCCGTGTTAACAAGTTGACGGCTGCTTGAAAGATTTGAGACGTTACTTCACTCGCTTCGCTTCACCATTCGTGCTCCCATCGTAATCGCTTTCCAGTGACTAATTTATGCGATTTTAATTTCAATAACATCTCAAATTTATTTTTATATCACGGTTCAAGCGAAATGATAACTTAATATTATATTTCTTGCCGACCCAAACTTTGAGATCCACTGAAATGTCACTTTGACAGTGACGTAACTTTGTTTACATTTTTTCTGTGGGAATAAAAATCTGACCTTATTTATGGCTTTTGACGTAGAGACCTCGTCGTGTTGTTCTCATAGCTTTTTTTTTTAAGGTTTATTGACCTTACATTTGTAATGATTTTATGTTTGATAGTTTTAAGAAATGATTATTTTTTACTTTATTACCTAATGTAACTTACTTTACTTAATGTAACTCAGTTTTAAGCACTATTACCTATGTATTTATGATTGAAAAAATTACCTTCTGCTGGAGTTTCTTGCGGCGCTTCTTCTCCGCAATGATGGTCTCGTCCGAAGCGCTGGTAGACTCACCCATATTACCGACGTGTAAAAGAGCCCTCATGTGTGGCCTATTTACTGAATAAACATTTTCAATTTTGAATTTTTGAATTTTGATAGTAGGACCTTGTGCAAGGTCCGGGTTGCTACCACCATCTTATCCTTTACCGTGATAACGTCCTAAAACAAAGGAGTGTAATTAGTTTTGGCGATTTTGACGCAACAAAATTTACGCAGCTTCTGTGGTGTTTACGCGATAGCTTAGTTGGTAGTGACCCTGCCTACGAAGCTAGAGGTTCTGGGTTCAAATCCCGGTAAGGGCAGATATTTGTGTGATGAGCGCGAATATTTGTTCCTGGGTCATGGATGTTTTCTATGTATTTAAGTATATATTTCTCAATATAAGTATTTATATCGTTGTCTAGTACCCATAGTAAGCCTAGAGCTTAGTTTGGGACTAGCTCAATTGGTGTGACATAGTCCCCTGATATTATTAATATTATTTTAAGCTTCAGTGCGATAAAACGAAAATTCTGCGTAAATTTCATTTGCATTTGTTTTTTTTCATCGACAGGCATTCCTTCGAATGAGCTCTTTTTGGTAGTCACAAGTCTTATCTAACCTAACCTTCAGGTTTCAGCAGTAAATAGCGTTAGATGAAATGCAATTCGATGAACTGATACATTAGATGAAGTAAAATTTTATTAAATTATGGTTTACCGTTATGTACATGTATGTATATACATTGTACATACGTATGTATGTATGTATGTAGAGATTGAGAAGAGTGAAAGGTTGTGCAACGAATAAACAAGTGTACAAGAAGAAGAATATAACACATCGTTATCTTGCTATATACTCGTATAGTGTACTCGTCGAAGTAACTAACTAAACCCGTGGGTTCACCGAATGGTCACAACAAAATGGAAGAGAAGCGCTAGCTTTGCCAGTATCACGCTGAGTTGTGACGATTTCGTGACAAATCATGTATTTGTGTCCAAAATTCTATTCCATGTTAGGGTGCGACCACACCGTGCTTAACGGTGCGTAAATTATGGTGCGTCAAAAACGGCGCCATTTTGTTACTATGACCCCGTCCTTTGTTTACGCAACGGTGGGGTTAACCTTTAATTTAGTGCGTTTGTCACGAATAAACAATTTATTTTCTTTCTTTTCTTTTCTTTTTCTAAAAGTAATTTATATGTCCAGGTGAATACAAACAATCCCGTGGCCACGGTGTACGTGGTGAGCCTGAAGACACCCAAGTTCCTGTTTCCTCATGCCATCCAGTTCACCCCCCAGATCGACAAAGGTACGGCTGATACTAAACTAGTCCAACGGCAAAACGCTGCAACTAGGGAATGCAAATAACTGGTTACAACCGGTTTTCACCGGTCATTTTCATACAAAAAGCTAGCAGCAAGTCGAGTTACAGTGTTATGTGTATACGAGTACCTGTAAAAGAACTCTCTGTGTGTTTCTGTCATGAGCTGTTTCCTCCACAGACTGGTACGTTCGCTGGACTGGCTGGATCTCAGAGCGGCAGCTGGCCGTTCTGCTGCTAAACCGGGCGCAAAACGTCACCGTCATCAGTCTGTGCAGTGCTGCCAACTACAACTGTCAGGACGTGAGTATGCAATCTACGCCAGTGTCCCATTTGTATTGAAGAGGTCTTATTTTTTGCAGACTGAGCTTACGCCTTAACTTCTTCTATTGTAAAAAATGAAAAGTCTAATTTATAGGTGAATGCACGATATTTAGTGTGCACAAATTGACTACTTACCACGAGCAGATTTTCAATGTTATTATTGTTCTAAAAACGACAAACAATAACTTTCCTGTCAAGTTATGTCAAACACCAATGACATCGACTGTCATCACCAAATTTTCCGTCTGTTGCGTCTTTTTTGCAGAATTGGATAATTGATTCAAAAAGTTGTCAGTCAACCCCTAAATACCATCTAATTGTATTATAATTTTGAACACTGATCTTTTAGATAAGTAGGACCAAGGATTCAATCGAATTCATAAAAAAATTGCAACGTGTCAAAAATGAAACAGCCTATACTGCTCTCCTAAATAAAAACACATAGACTACTTTTCATCCCGGAACATTTATAACTGAAGGAATAACAATAATCGTCTCTACGCTTGTACAGCAGTGTTCGCGTTGTTGTGTTCCGGTTTGGGGATAAGACAGCCGGTGAAATGACTAGCATGGAGGCATTCCATCTTATTCCTCAGGGTTGGCAACGCATTTGCAGTCTTAGGATTGTATTGCAGTCTTGTGAATGCGAATGTCTATGGGTTACAGTTTCCACTTACCATCAGGTGGCCTGTGTGCTCGATTGTCTACTCTATGCCATAAAAAAAAGTAATTCATGAATATGAAAAGCGGCTAGAATTTAATTAATTCCTATCTCCGTTCCTGATAGCAGCTTTCCTCTTTTGACGGACCAACAATTTAGTACAAGAGCCTTACGGATAATAAAGAGTAATGATAAGGCGTTTTTTTAAGAAGATTACGAAGTTGACTCACTTCGTTGGTATTATTTAACGTGACAAATCATGTATATTAACTTTTCCAGTGGTTCTAGAATTGGTATGATCTCGAAAAGTCCGTGTTGCGAAAAGATCACTTCGTTTGTGTTACTAGGTAGGTTAAGTTCGTTAGGTAACTTCAAATGCCCGAAGGGCAAATTACCCAGAAATAGGAGCTCCACCATGCGTTCCGTCGAAGAACAAAAGAAGCAGCATTTGAGGAGTAGAATCGTTCATTGCATTTAAATAAATAAATAATAGCCCCAAACTAAGCTCTAGGCTTACCTGGATTTGAACCCAGGACCGCTAGCTTCGTAGGCAGGGTCACTACCAACTAGGCCAGCGCGTCGTTAAAGGCCCAAGGTCGGATATATTTGTTTACAGATGTATAAAAAATCATATATTTTGAATCATAAGCTATATTCCAACTGTCGAAAATACCTACGATAAAGTATTAAATCGAGGAATAAAACAATATTAAATTTATTAATGCAAGAAAACTCAGCGTACAGAGTAGCACCGCTAAAGACCGAATTATAATATCTACATCAGCTGAGATTAATGACGCCATCTTTGTCAACGTTTCGCGAACGCTTCGCTGCGGTGATATTTGGAGTGATTTAGTAAAAAGTGGAGTGTTACGGAACGTAATTATGGTCTTTAGGCTGCGCTCGTTTTTAGGCTTCCGAAGTAAACGAACTCTTAGAGTTTCGCCATGTCCGTCTGTCCGCGGTTTAACTCAGATACTTAGAGTAGTACAAAACTGTAATGTGGCATAGTTATACATTTTAACTACACCGACAAAGTTATGAAATAAAATCTTGAAAATTATAATATACTTACTTAAATCATTTAATGACGAAGTTTTTTTTAATGGAATACTCTCAAGACTAAGTACCTAGACTTGATTGGTTCCTGAGATACAGAATAAAGACCTAGACTTGATTGGTTCCTGAGATACGTCGTCTTATCGCTGCCGCTTTGCGCAGCGCAGGAATGTGTTTTTTTTGTCGTAGTTGGTTCAGTTCTACCCTATAATCTATTTTTTAACTTGCTAACTGACTAAATTGTATACATACTTTTGCTAGTTTTGTAAGTACGTAGTATATTTAATTAAGCGCCGACGCTCACGGGCGCAACGTAATCTTAAGGCATGCCGATAAATCTCATTAAGTGAAATGTAATTTCTTTTGAGATACAAATAAATTCTTTAACCTGGAGATACAGAATAAAGACCTAGACTTGATTGGTTCCTGAGATACAGAATAAAGTGTTACCTACTAAATATCATCTAACCCCCTTACTTATAAACGTGGAATAAGCTTGGAATAGTTTATGCCATGCTTTGTGACTCTCTGTCAGATGCAAATGTCACAAATCAAAGCATGCAAAGGACAAAGCATGGCATAAACTTGTATTACAAGCTTATTGAACATTTATACGTAAGGAGGTAAGATAGCACCAAATAACTTTAAATAGAGAATTAGTTCATACTTGTTGTTCTTTAAGATAGTTTTTGTATAGTAACGGCTTCGGAGCCCTACACTGAGCATGGTCAGACATGCTCTTGCCCGGTTTTTCTAACATTAACCGCCCTGAATTATGGTCTCATCAGACCATTTCGTTATAAAATACTTGACGTCCCCCAATCTTTCCAGATAATCCGCGACGAGAGCGACGGCTCCCGCTGGTCTGGTCTCGGAGCAGAGCCCGACCCCGAGTGCGGCTGGTGCGGGGGCTCCGCGCTCCTGGGGGGGCGCGGGGGGCTGTACACGAGCGCCCCCATGACGGACCGCGGGGGCGCCTGGAGGCACGCCGTGCGCATCGGGGCTGATGGCAAGGCTGGCGTCACGCAGGGGCCGTTTGAAGTCACGCAGATGCTGGGGTGGGATGAGGGGAGGAAGCTGCTGTGAGTTATGTCCCACATAGTGTTAGAAAAAAATTACAGCATGCAAACCCGAATAAACCTAAACTTTCATTGCTCTGCTCCATACTACATGAACCTAACGGTTAAAGTTTGTGACCCAATTGTACTGACTTGAACATTTCAATTTACTGTAAGTGTTCCGTGTAGGTAGGTTCAATCAGTACGTAATTGTTTTGTCTTTTAATGATTTTCAAGCAATTGATGATACTTTTCCCCGCGTGGTTGCCGGGTTAGAATAGTGCCACTCCATGTCCTCCCGTGGATGTCGTGAGAGACGACTAAGGGAATAAAGGCTTGTAGTACTGTTAGGCGATGGGCTTGCAACCTGTCACTAATATACTGGTAAACATCTTAGCCTAATTGTGCAAAATGAGGTTACAGAATCATTAACATTCATTGAGGTTTCTGGCCGAGGGGTGTCATATTTCGGCGATTTCGTGGCCGCCAGCTAGCTGACACCGCGAAAGTGTATACTCGTAATTAATCGTTTTAATTTTATGTTACATTGTTATGTATGTTAGTCTGTAAGGTATTTGTAAATATGGACCTTGTTGTCTGAAATAAAATTTATTCTATTCTATTAACAGTTCTGTAGCTCTGCCTACTTCACTCTGGGAATAAAGGCGTGAGCTTATGTATGTATGTATGTATGATGATACTTTTCATAATCAGTTACTCAAAGTGCCTTTTTGCTCTACTGTGTATAGTAGGACATTATTTTTTCAATGCAGTGCAATGTAACTATAAACCTTGTTCCAGGTACGTGATGGGCAGTGCGCCGGAGAAGCCGGGCGAGCGCCACCTGTACCGCGCGTCCACTGAGGAGAGCGCGTGGCCGGCGCCCGCGCAGTGCCTCACGTGCCCCGGCGCCGCGCCGCTGCCCGCCGACGCGCCCGCCTCCAGCGAGCCGCCGCAGGTATCATTTTTCTCAAAAATGACAGGAAAAGTTGACATTACTATCTATATATTGGGATGCGAAGTACATAGTTTAGTTCTAGACAAAGGCCATTGTTTGTGTACAATACCATTATCTTTCTTTGTGTCCGTAACCGCAAGCCGATTACATACAAATTAGTTAGAACTACATTGAATGTCCATAGAATTATCAACCCTATCCTCTTAGTCAGTAGGTTTAAAATGTAAAATGTCAGGATACAGATATGTCTGTATCCTGACACTGTCCGTTTAAACCAATCCTCAGCCCGCAATTGCCTGCTTCACTGCCTGGGCAATAATGTACTATTATACATTCACGGATTTTAGTTGATGAACCATTGTAGAACGTTGTCGCATACAACCAAGATTCATTCCTGTGCAATTTCTATCTTGTAACTTGACGCTGTGGTTGTGACAACGTTCTATGGTCGAACAAGATTTAAAGTCCTTGGTGGTAAAGTCGACGCCATAAATATATTATGTTCACACTTTAGTACCTTGTCTATTTAGCGTCATGTTTAAACTGCCATTTGAAATTGTCATAGCGGGTAAAGTGACGAGGTACTAAAGTGTAATCATATTTATGGCGTCGACTGTACAATGTCCCATATTTTTTTTTTGTCCCTCAAAATCGCTCACGGTTGTCTTTACACCTTTTTTTGTCTGAATTTTCACCGATATTTTGTCCGAGCGCTCCTAAACTGGTTTTCACTCAGGCAGGCTCATCGTCAGGCAACCTTTTAAGTTTTCCAATTATATCTGCAGTTTGGTTAGGTTAGGGTTGTAATAGATATAACAACACTAAAAATATTTAAAACTTCAACGGAAATACCTTTAGGATAATCGAAAATTCGGACAAACGATGCATTAGAACAAATGTCGATTAGGGATTTTATAGGGCAACCATTTATTCATTGCAGTTGTGGGTTCTACAATACCTTTTTAATATCTGTACTTCCTATAAACCCTGTTAGTGCACAACAACACAAAACTTAGGTACCTACTTATGCTAACTTAAATCAAACTATGTTCCTATTCAATCTTTTACTTTAAAACTAAAAAAACTCTCGTAGACTGTAAAAGCAATTTAATACAAAGAACTCCTTCAATACGAAAAATGGATCCTTTTATAACACGGTTCACATTGATTTCAATTGCGATACTGGAAATCATCCGATATTGCACGACCTACTTGTAATGCATAGAAGGTGATGCCATCTATGTGTTGGGACTTGAAACTATCAGGCAACTCCACAGATAACTTTGAAATACTACGTTTATTTCGATATTACAATACCGGAATTAAAAAGTTATGAATATCAGATCTAAAATATTGATAGGCCCAATATCAGAATTCAATTTCGATATTGAAAGTGTTCTGGTACTTATTGCTCCGTCTAACCTCGGAAAAATTGGTTTTGGTCTGATATTCCGAGATCTCGGAATTCATACCCTAGTTGCGACCAAACACCATTGAACTATGTGACAGTCACCTACGAGTATATCCCTATTCCCTTGCGCAGGAGTTGGAGAACGCGACGTCCGCGCTCCCCGCGTGGCCGTCGTCGACGGTGCTGCCGCACGTGGCGGAGGAGAACGACTCGCTGCCCGCCGAGTGCCTCTACAACCAGGTCACATTCAGCAAGAACTTCTCCTACTATGTGCAGGTAATATTACAGACCTGTGGGCCTAGATGCGCGCGCAAGTGTGTCTGACGTTTAGTTTATACTTCCTTCACGCTACAACAGCTGGACGGATTTGAATGGAGATATTGGAGATAGTTCATAGTCTAGATTCTTTCCCTCCTTCTTTTCCCACGCAGAAACGTGCATTTAAATTATAGTTATACAACATGCGGTCTTACCGCCAAATAGCGATGTCTTTCAGACAACCATGAGCTCGACAGATCCCTTATCTTCAGACTTTCATCAAGTGCCTTTCCAACTAATGAAGTTCTGCTCCTGAATTATCTTTTACAAGGCGGAAGAGTTCGGATGCGTTTCCGATTCCTGTCAACTGCTGTTGTGGAGCCACGACTACATCATTATTCATTAATCATTAGACAGCATTACATGTCTGACTAGCTTCTGCATCTGCTATCATCTTCATCCATTATTCGGCCATCACATCTCGCGGGTGATTCTGATAATTGGAAACTTCAAAATTTATTATCGTGTAAACCAAATTCTTCCAGCCGTTGCAGCGTGAAGAAGTAAAAAAACACACATACACACCCACAAACTTTCGCATATATAATATTAGTAGGATAATTAGTGAGATTCATTTGTTTTCTAGGAGTGCTTGGGTCCCGGCCCGCCTGCAATCTTCCTGTGTTCTGCCAACGGCGAGCGGCGCGCGGTGCTCTGGGACGGAGCGCCGCTGCGGCAAAAGTTCGCAGCCCTTGCTGTTCCCCAGGCCAAGGTGTTCCGAGTTGAGGTTAGTACATACATACGTCATACCGTCATGCCTTCATCCCAGAGTGGGGTAGGCAGAGCTACAGAATTACTTACCGACAAATCTGACAACTAAGTTTTTAATTCTATAACCACATTGTGCACAAACAGGCTAAGATGTTTACCATGTGTATATTAGTGACAGTTGCAAGCCCATCGCCTAAGGCCCACTTGCGCGGACCAGAGTTAGCCCTTAACCCAGAGTTAAGCGTCTACTTTTGTATGTGGTTTGCCGCCTAACCTCGGGTTAAGACGCTAACTCTGGTCCGCGCAAGTCCGCCTTAGTCGTGTCTTACGACTTCCACGGGAAGACATGGAGTGGTACTATTCTAAGCCGGCAACCACACGGCAAGGTGATTACATTGGCATAATAGACGTCCACTACTTCCATGGACTTCACAACTACACAGCCCTTCTAAATAGTAGTCCTATGATGGGTACTGAAGCTAATTGAGAAAGCTAGATAAATACGAACATATCCGACAAAAAACGATGGGAAAGGATTATTCACTACATCTGTACATCCATTATGTCATCCACTGTTGCTTTTGCGCATAAGTTAAATCAAGTACAGTCAGCATTAAAAGTAGCAAAGCAGAATAACATGCTCAAAATGATCTAGGCTACGTATTCTCTTGACAATAGAGTCGAGTGCAGATCACTTTGACCTCTTCGGTTGCCTAACTACTTCTGCTGCAGACTGCACATACATATACAAAAACTTGTTTCTTCTCCAGGTGCAAGCAGACCGCGAAGCACGCGTGCGGCTGTACCTCCCTCCAGGGTTCAGAGAAACGGATGACCTGCCTCTGCCCCTCGTCTTACACGTGTGAGTATCCCGATGCTGGGTGAGACTACTAAAATACGAGAACTATAAAACAATTGTTGACCTGCCACGGGAACCTGTCGTTTTGCCAAAGTAGTTTTGGTCAAATGTATCATTTCCCAAATTTTTATTTCCCAAAAAACATTTTCGTACATCAAAACCGCTTGCTACGTATTGGGTTAGGATACACTTCTGACTACATAAAAAATAAATCAACTGCGGCGGGAAACTACTTTTTTGAAATGATACATTTGACCAAAAATATTTTGGGCAAACGGAGTAGACCAACATGCCATATAGGAAACACTCGTACAGTCTGTGAGCACTGAGAAGGTGCTTCGGGTTTGTACTTCTCTCTCACTTGCACTACAAATACATTTAATAAGTACCTGGATGACGACATTTTTTTTTATAACTTTTCTAAAGGCGAACCTTAGCCAGATCGTTTTATCGCCCCCGTAACCCCCTGCATACTAAATTTCATGAAAATGGTTGGAGCCGTTTCTGAAATTCAGATAATATAATTTACAAAGTGTGTAGGATCAACTGGACGTGGTCCAAATGAAAAAAAATTATAGGTCACACCCAGGCCTACCAAAAACACCTCCAAACATGGAGGTGTTTTTGGTAGGCCTGGGTGTGACCTATTTCAGCCAGACCTAGTTCAGCGATTTTTAGCACTTTTGGAGATATTGATCATTTTAGTCGGAATTTTTGTAATTTTTCCTTGTGTCCATGTTACAAAAACTCATCATGTTGATGTACCTATTATTATTGTCAACTTTTTCCATACTAGATGAAAAACAAACATGGGGAATTAGTTTGGAAAAAGTAACTTTGTGTGATTACACAAAAAGTTGACATGAAAAAATAATTGGCCATTAGATTATGAAATAGCGACTCCATGCATTCTAGAACCCAAAGTCCTACTCTAGTGATGTTGAAGTTTTTGACAATGATGGTTGGTGCCAGGTCTGCGGAGCCGGGAGGCCAGCTGGTGACGGAGCGCTGGGCGCCCGGCTGGGGCTGGTACCTCGCCGCCGCCCGGAACTTCATCGTGGCTGAGATCGACGCTAGGGGCTCCGGCGGACAGGTAAATAATGCCAATACTGTCCTAATAGGAAATATTCACAACTTTTTTCACAGCTTCAGTAAAAACTGATTCAAGCAACAAGCAGTTGAGAAAAAATATTGTTTGAATACCAACCAAACCAAGCAAGACCAACCAAGCAAACCAAGATTTGTCTCTATCTCTTCCTAGCAAACCGACCAGACAAGATGCACTACGCTAACTAAAAAATAGAAAATAGAAAATATTTATTCGACGATCACAGGAAAAAACAAATAAAACATAGATTAAATTTAACATTGACATACTAACGTTAACGTTATTTAACTAGCGTTTCTCTTCGTTTAGTTTTTAAACCAATCGCGTCACTGATAGATGACGTGAACGCATAATCACGTGATCTGCCAGTGACGCGATTGGTTTAAAAACGAAACGAAGAGAAACGCTTGTTAGCACAGTGCATCTTGTCTGGACCCTCTGTTACAGGACGTGACAGTGCATATCAGATCTCTATGCCTAATCACTGTCTGATTAGCAATTTAAAATGTATTGTATCATCCATATTCCTTGGCCGATTTTAATTTGAATTTTACTTTTGGTGTTTTTTTACGTTATTTTCATATTTTTGAATGCCGAATGCATGTTGTCTAGGGCCTAACCTTGTCTTAAAATGACATTTTGATAGACACTTTTCGACTTTGACTTTTGAGTGACTTTGACTGTGTATTTCGTTGCAGGGTGAAGAACTCAGAACGGAGGTGTATCACAAGTTGCTCTCAGTAGACGTAGAGGATCAAATTGCAGTTTTGTCGTGAGTAGTTTTATAAACTTAACCTACAGATTAAAATCAATTTTTATGTTGGAGATTTTTTTATCGTTAGCTTTAAGATGAGACTGACTTCTTCTTCTTATGTATCTTTAGAGCGGGCTCTCCGTGAAGTTCCGTTTGCAAAAATTGCGGACCACATTCTGACTTCTGATATAATATATCCAATCACAGTTGCCAATCAGTTTTGTTTTAAGTACTTTTTAGAGATATTTAAAGTAGTTCATTACTTATCGCTGGAAGTGCTTCCTGATAAGTGCTCTAGCGATAGCGGTACTTACGCCAAAAAATAAGTGCAAATCTTTAGGCCATACGAATCAATTTGACCCGTAGCACGAAAAATACAGAAGAGGAGTTATTACGTATTTTTTTTGTATGTATTTTTGTTCGGAAACCTATCGTGTGTGGTATCTAATGAAAGGGCTTACTAAGCCGATTCTAAAAATATCACATCATTATATTTCAGTCACTTGTAAATTAATATAAAAATCATACGGTTGAAACATTATTTGTAAAATATACCTAAAATGATATTTGATAGCCTCATATCCAACCACAAGAAAGTAATTTTGAAAATATTTACATTAACTAAGTTTTTTTTTTAATATTACAGAATGTGATAAAATCACAATTAGTTGAAACATGTATAAAAAGGTCAAGTTAAGATACTGAGGATGGTATACTAACCCCCTTACTTATAAACGTGGAATAAGCTTGGAATAGTTTATACCATGCTTTGTCCTTATCTGTAATTGTGACATTTGCATCTGACAGAAAGTGACATAGCATGGCATAAACTATTCCAAGCTTATTCCACGTTTATAAATAAGGAGGAATGTATTTAATTTTTTTATGGCATAGAGAAGACAAACGAGCACACAGGCCACCTGATGGTAAGTGGAAACTGTGACCCATAGACATTCGCATTTACAAGACTGCAATGCAATCTGAAGAATAGAAATGCGTTGCCAACCCTGAGGACCAAGATGGAATGCCTCTATGCTAGTCATTTCACCGGCTGTCTTATCCCCAAACCGGAACACAACAATGCAAACACTGCTGTTTGGCGGTATGGCCCTAAACTTTTATATAACGTTCCCTCTGTGTTGCCAGGTATCTCCGCGACAATTTAAAGATGGTGGACGGGTCCCGCGTGGGCGTGTGGGGGCGCGGCTACGGCGCAGGCGCGGCGGCGGCGCTCGTGGCCGACGACGCGCGCAACGTCACGCGCTGCCTCGCCGCCGTGGCGCCCGTCACCGACCTCAGGCACTACAGTGAGTATATAAGAACATATAGTATATTGTTCAGCAACTAAAACAAGCTATAATGACACGAGATGTTTAGCCACGTGAGCTTAGCGAGGGTACACACTTTGAATGACAAAAAACGACGTTCTATACAAAATTACAATATTTATTTGTAAAGTGACGCTTTACATGCTTGCTATTTAGCCAACAGATTCAAACTTGACTTTTCTAATTGGACAATGCATACTAAAATGAATTCACACTTGATATAATTAACAAACACCGTGATTAGTTTTTCAGAGGTTTCCAAAGTAAAAAAAAAAAACTTTAGCGCCTAGAGACATAAGAAGCTTGAATCCCGATGTGCAGAGACCACAGACCACTTACCCTATAGACTCCGCTTCGGAACAGTTTCTCTAGTATCTCATTAAACCAAAATGGCGGGGCGCGGGGGGTGGAAAGTGCACCGTGATTGGCTAGTTCAAAGTCAACGAATAATCAAGTGTGCGCGTCGTGGTGCGCGCCCATAGAACCATGGCAATCAGTTAGTGTTTTGTGAGCATAAGCATGGCTTACGGGGGCGCCTTTGTATGCGGAGTCTATAGGGTAAGTGGTCTGTGGCAGAGACTAAATTAACATTTTAAGAGAATGAGAAGTGGAAAAGAAATTTGGTCAGAAAGTAGGCCTAGACCACTCCTGAGAAGAAACGCCGCAAGAAACTGAACAAATGGTCGGGACATGTGGAGACCACATAACACACTGGTGTCGACCTTGGGTCGGTCACATCGCTAATCATGCGCAGGTTCGTTCCCGTCTATTCTGTGTGTGTGCCCGAGCTTCGAGGCGCTCCTCGCCCGCGCAGCCCTTGCCCTGTCAACCTTACAATGCCTTGCCTTACTTACAATGTATCATCCAATGTATAATGACTTGTGTTCATCATAACCCTGGTCAAGTAGAGTAGCTGGAGACCTTGGCGCAGCTCGCAGCTTTGTTCCAATTTGTCTTACAATAAGCTAGAACAAAGTGGAATAGAATCGATAGAAACCCGATAACCATTACCAAAAATACCAAACTAATTAGACAATCTGTAAGTATAGTATAGGTACGACGCGTTGGCCTAGTTGGTACTGTTGGTAGTGACCCTGCCTACGAAGCTAGCGGTCCTGGGTTCAAATCCCGGTAAGGGCAGATATTAGTGTGATGAGCGCGAATATTATTTTGTTCCTGAGTCATGGAGGTTTTCTATATATTTTAGTATATATTTCTCTATATAAGTATTTATATCGTTGTTTGGGACTAGGTCAATTGGTGTGACATTGTCCCCTGATATTTATTTATTTATTTAGGTATTTTACCGAACTTTGTCTATCATATTTTTACCTTCACCCAAATAAACGTCTCATCAAACACAAAATGGTAAAATATTTTCATTCAACCTTTTCTTACCCCAGATTCATTCTGGACGGAGCGCTACGGCGGCTACGGCGCGCACTGGGCAGGCGCGCTGGGCGCCAGCGCCGTCTGGCGGAAGGCCGGGAACCTCCCCCCCCGGAGACTGTTCCTGGCGCACGCCACAGCCGACCTGGCGGCGCCGCAGGACCATGCGCTCGCGCTGGCTAGAGCGCTCATCAAAACTGGCGCGGTTTACACGCACCAGGTGAGGAGTTATGGACATAGGATTATTTTATTTATTTATTTATTTATTTATTAGACATGCCAACAGCACATAAACATAACAAAATTGAAATAGGTATGTATAGACAGTCAAAATTAAAGTTCATGCGCCAATAACAGGCACGCACCAGCAATCATACAGTCTACTAGGGACTAGCACTAAAAGTTTAAACAACTAATCTTGAATGGATACAATAATAATTTAAAAAAAAAGCAAACAAAAATATTTATCAAACACATTGTAGAACAAATAACATGCAAGAATTGAATTAAAATAAAATTAAAATTAACATTAGGAGGTTAATAAGGAATCGAGCATTTTACGCCTTAAGATAGGTATGGAGTCACAAAAGATGTCAAAAACAAAGTCATTCGCTAAGGCCTGATCATTAAAAAACTTTTGGATGCGATAAAGTGGCAAGGATTTTCCCAATTTGGTTCTTGTACTACCAGGACGGAATGTAGTGCGCCGACATGTACGCATATTTGTTTTAGTTACTGTAAAATTGACCAGTTCTAATAGAAAAGGGTTATCAATTTTATTATTAATTATTTTTTGCAACAAAACCAGATCGAGAAAGCGGCGTCTATCTTGCAGTGTGTTCATCTTGAAGAGTGTTAATCTTTCCTCATAGGCTATACGACGACCAATACGACATTTTTGGGTCTTATGAACTAGATACCGAGTAAAAGATCGTTGCACTTTCTCCAATCGGTCAATGTGGATTTGATAGAGTGGATTCCAGGCTTGACTGCAGTATTCCAAACGCGAGCGCACTAGTGAGTTAAACAGTGTCTGAAACGTTACGACGTTTTTAAAACTCTTGCAAATGCGCAGCAATTGCAGATTATGCGACAAGATGTAGTTTTAGGCCCGTATTAATAAACTAATCTCAACTCTAATACTCGTCTCAAGATGTGTCAAAAATTACAGTGTTCTATTGTTTGACGTTTACTTTGACATATCTTGTGACGCGCATCTCAGCCAAGATGAGTTTATTAATACGGACCTTAGACAGCAACACTCAACTTTTCATCCTAAATTACTCTACAAACCCTAATGAACTGATTAATAAAGTGGAGTAACCGTTGAGTAGCCATGCTTCATTCTCATCTGACGTTGTGACATTTGATTTTGACATACAAAACATGGCTTATTCATTAGGGTATAGGTTTAGTCAGGGTAAAAAAAGGTTCGTCACTTTTCGACTCTATTTCAACGCTTTTAAGGTCCAAAAGTGACGAACCTTATTTTACCTTGACTATACCTACGTAACTTTATCTTATGAAAAAAAATTCATGTAGAGCCCCCATTTTTTACACTTTAAGTACCTATCAATGTATCTACTTCAATTCTTAGTCTTTTGACATTGAGAAAATTAACTTGTTCTATCAAACTTGTGTATGAAAAATCGATACTGGCACGACTTGATCGTCATTCTTGGAAACTAGGCAGCCCTATTTGCACGCCAATTAATATCTAATGACACCACAAAGTATGTAATAACAATATTAATATATCTAACCGGTAATTCCAGATCTACCCAGACGAAGGGCATAACTTCGAGCGCTCCAAGATCCACCTCCACAAGGCCATGGAGCAGTTCTTCGACGAGTGCTTCGGACCCGTCGAGGTCGCTGACTGGGACGTCAGTGGGGTGGGGGGGTTGTTCCCCTTCAGGGACTAGGAGTGCCCTTGTGGGGAAAGAACCCCTTAGTGCCCTAAAGAGGAATTTATGTGTTGACCCTGTGTTGGGAAAAGTCTTTTGGGAAGGTTAAAGCCGTTGAGCTTTGCAGTCAAATGGTATTATCAAAGGAAAAAAAATAAGGCCGACAATTTAAAAAAAGTGCTCCTTTATTCATAGGTACTTAATGTGGAATCAAGAGCACAATAATGAGAATTATCTTACTCGTTTATATCTTACAAACGATGTCCTACTAATCATTATTTGATGGAAGTTTCGATTAATAAGAATTGATCGTTTCTGTTGATTTCTCTCAACTTCTATATCTAAATCTAAATTTAGTCAAGAAGTGTTCATTGTTAAATAAATATGTCTGTATTTTCGGGCAAATCGGTGGGAAGTTTCGAATCTAAATCTTCTTTACTTAAATAATTGTAAGCATATTATCCAAGTTTCCTAAAACCTAGAGAAACTTAAGTAGGCCTGACCAAATAATAAAAATACGAGTAATTACTGTTGAGGAATTAGTGAGAGGTCCCTGTCAACGAGGCTACAGTAAAACACAACCGATATGGCTTACCGATGTACCTGCGCAGATGACATTTTTTCGAAGCGCGGGAACCAATCAGCGTTGTGTGGTTGTATTCTGTGCTATTATTGGTTGTAAGTGACGCCATGTTG
The DNA here is from genome assembly GCA_963966035.1 of Acleris laterana. Lineage (NCBI taxonomy): Eukaryota > Metazoa > Arthropoda > Insecta > Lepidoptera > Tortricidae > Acleris > Acleris laterana. Next base: position 1,316,419 of record OZ014458.1, on the reverse strand, counting down.
ACGCGCGCCCGCGTGTCATTCAGCCGACCTTCAATCGTACGTGAGTGATATGGAAAAAATAGATGCAATTTAATTTGCACCTTATAACTATTACGTACAAGTCTAATCATGGGTTTTAATCGTGCTTTCGGCAATCATCGGAATCGTTGTTCGTGTCTGCGCGATCGAAGATTCACGACACGCCATATCGGTTGTGTTCTACTGAACTGATGATATTACATTTTTCTTTAAGCAGGCGCCTTCCTTTCATTCCTCAACTACTTAACTACATATTTTTGACGTTGAGCACGATCTTCAAACGACAACCAATAAGTACAGATGTAGTGAATAATCCTTTCCCATCGTTTTTGGTCGGATAACTTCGTATTTATCTTACTTTCTCAGTTGGCTTATTGATGGGTACTGAAGCTTATTGAGAAAGCTAGATAAATACGAACTAATCCAATAAAAAACGAAGGGAAAGGATTATTTACTACAACTGTAGGTACTTATTGGTTGTCGTACTTTCAACCTTTATCATACATTGTGGCGTTTAATTGACTCGATTTCGAATCATCTTAGAAGGCGGCAGGTTCTGTTCTACCCCATCTGGCTTCTGTATCGTAATCAAATCGTTATTGACACTTTAGTGTGAGCACCTCCAACGTCAATCTGACTTCTTCAATTGGTCGGGTTTTCATGGGCTAACTTTAGGCTGCTAACTTCACGCCGGTAACAAATAATTACATAACTAGAAAAAAACCCGTTTCAAGAAAGCAAACACAATATGCTGATACATGTTAAACGGCCAGACCAATTTTCATTAATACCGGCTAAGAACTATCTTGATAAACTGGCTTTGTAATGTTAAAAAAACCGGTCAAGTGCCATTGTGAAGGGTTCCGCACCATTATCTATACAACATTAGACGTACGTTACGTTTGTTGTATGGGAGCCCCACCTAAATATTTATTTTATTCTGTTTATAGTGTTTTTTGATAGAGCGGCAACAGAAATACATCATGTGTGAGAATTTCAACTGTCTATCTATCACGGTTCATGAGATATTACCTGATACCCTGACACACAGATACACATGTTAAACATATAATTCGCCTTCTTTTAGTGTAGGGTGTTAAACAGGAGCAAGATGGGATAGAACCCCGGTAGTTTTATGTATAGACTTAGACGTGCTAGGTTTTTATTTTGGCTACGTAATAAAAATATTGTTCGTAATGTGAGAGGTTACCAAAGATGTATCTTATTAATAGCATGCTGTTTTGTTTTGTTTTGAGTCAGCGGTGTACGCAACGCTTTTCCTTCATGCTGTTTTTTTTGTACCTGTAAACTGGAAATCGAAAATTCAAGTTAACATACTGTCACGCCTTTCTTATCCCAGAGTGGGGTAGGCAGAGCTACAGAATTACCAACAACGCTAACAACTTGTTGTGTTCTATAACAACATTTTGTTCAAACAGGCTAAGATGTTTACCAGTGTATATTAGTGACAGGTTGCAAGCCCATCGCCTAGCAATACTACAAGCCTTTAATCCCTTAGTCGCCTCTTACGACTTCCACGGGAAGACATGGAGTAGCACTATTCTTAGCCGGCAAGCACACGGCTAAAAATTCAAGTTAAGTCAAGAATTTATTAATTTTGTACTACTTACCAGAAAATGAAAATCCTGCAGTCTACCGGTCGTTTTAATCGATTTTGGCCTTTTTATTTGAGGACCAAAAAGATCCAATGAGAAAAAGGGTTTCGTTGAGAGCATCTTTGGTAACCACTTGAGAGGTTAGGTATAGAGCGAAATGTAGCCAAAATTTAACTTCCATGAATATATTTGTGTGATAAATATGTAAGAAAATGATATCAGTGGCTGTTACAATTTATTAGAATTATAGTTTTTTGTTTACCAATAAATAAATGTGATTGTTTTTTAGACGATTTCACGTTATAGTTGTAAAATAATTTTGACTTAAATAATATAGGATTAATACATCCTTACCTTTGGACGCCTAATGTTACCTACACTCTATTGTGAAACAATAAAATAAATTACGCCGGTAAAAATAGATATTTAAAAAGAATAAATGTAGTATTTTATTAAATGTGTAACTTATTATACCAGTTTGTGAACAGCTTCGTCTACTCGATGGAGTTTTGTTCCGAACTTGACGGTGGGGCGAAAAGCTCTAAGAAATTTTCTTATGATTATAATAAGGACGGGAAATTGAAAAAAAAATGTATATTTTATCGTATAACGTATCAAAATCTTTATCTTTACCTATTTCTATGTCGCTTTGAATGTCATCGTAAAAATAGCTTTAAATATAGTGAAATCCCTTTTCCTCGCTTAAGAATAGTTAGTTTCAGTTACAAATTATTCGAATAAACGTAATTATTTATGTTATAGACAAAAATACCACAAATACTTACAGCGGGTCTAGTATTGTTGTGATTTGCAATTTTGTCTTCCGATAAACGCAGCCGTATTCAAAAAGCAGTTCAAAAAGATACCCCAGGGGTGACAAAATGTGGATAAAACATCCGTCTCTTTTGGACACGTAATAAGTACGAGAGTGATAGATGCTTTATCCAGATTTTGTCACGCGATAAACGCAACCATACTAAGCCTGCAGCCATAAAGATATTTAATAAGCGGAGAACAAGACGTATTTCCGAGAGCTCTCAAGTTGTACAATTGGATGGAGGTTTGACATTTCAATCGTGAAAAAACGTAATGGAGAGTTTATAAAAGAGCAAGTGCGGGAAGAACAACAAAGTTGAAGAGATACCTACGAGCAAAGGTTTTTACGTTAAGTTTAATCGAATTTAAAACATTTATTTAGACGCTTGCAAACTCTTATCGTGGCGATCATCTAGGTACCTATATCCCGTGCGTTCATAAGTTTTAATTTTCACTATAGGTAATGTCAAATTTTGACTTTATTCATCATCGCAAAACTTATGAACAAACAAGTTTCCTATACAGCCCTCCTAAAAAAAGGGCGTATGTCTCATACAATCGTGAATGTATTAGTGACTTTATTTCTTAAGTGAGGGGGTTTAATTTGCTTTGACTATCAAATTGCGCATACGTCCTTTTTATTAAGAAGGGCAGTATAATCAGGCAGTTCGAAAAACTTTTGTCTGCTGTTTGGTTTATCCAAAAAAAAATTGTCCAATAATCCTTTTTAATTGAAACCGTTTATATGTCCTGGTTTGTGATAAAACAAAACTACCGTAACCTACAGGTTCTATAAATAAATATATTATCTCTTTGAACATTTTCAAAAGTTAATGGGTTCAGAGAAAAATGATTTTCGGACGAACGAAACAGCGAACAAAAGTTTGTCGAAACATCGAGAGGTTACCGGTAACCATAACCAGGCATAAGAACATTTTATAACACGCATTTTTTTATTATTTTTACGGTGACCGTTCTACGAGCGTTTCAATCGCCCGTTTCACTTCTAAGAATGATTTAAAATGATAACGGAACCTGATGTAAGACTATAGAGATTACAGGACCTCTATTTTAGACGGTAAAAACCATATCGTCTTTGACCAGTTATGGTCAAGTAAATAAGAGCTTTCAAACCGTTGACAATACGACAATAGCTCAAATTACTTTCTGTCAAAAAAAATATTTTTGGGACAAGTTTTTATTGCCGACCGTACTTTTTTGCACAGTCGTCATCTACTTGCCACGACGATTCTATCAAGCCCTAACACGACGGGTGTAATTTAGGAGTTCCTATGGACACCATGTCTTCATCATCAGACCAGCTCGATGGTACTATATTATTGTATTGTCATTAGAACTAAAGGCGTATGCAAGTTTTCAGCTTCATCGGAAACCGGGAAGTGGGTCAAATTTAACTTGCAAGGTTTGACCCTTACATACATACTACATACATTGAAAGTTAAATAAAAGCTTTTAAAAAATGATTAGGTTTTTACCGTGTTACATAGAGGTCCCGGGTAAAGACATAGCCTTTAACATGTCATGTTATCATTTTTAACTCGGCAAATAAGAGCTATGGTAAGTTGACAATACGATAACATCAAAGGCAATATCGATGGTTAAAATGGCAATTGGTGTATAGGACAATTTTACAGTACAATTTAACTGTCCTTTACGCCAATTAACATTGGGACAATTTAACAGTACAATTTAACTGTCCTTTAGGCCAATTAACATTGGGACAATTTAACAGTACAATTTAACTGTCCTTTACGCCAATTGTCATTGGGACAATTTTAGAGTACAATTAGCTGTCCTTTACGCCAATTGTCATTGGGACAATTTAACTGTCCTTTACGCCAATTGTCATTGGGACAATTTAACTGTCCTTTACGCCAATTGTCATTGGGACAATTTAACTGTCCTTTACGCCAATTGTCATTGGGACAATTTAACTGTCCTTTACGCCAATTGTCATTGGGACAATTTAACTGTCCTTTACGCCAATTGTCATTGGGACAATTTTAGAGTACAATTAGCTGTCCTTTACGCCAATTGTCATTATAGTTATCGATATGGTTTTACCGAGTGGAATACAGTTCCTGTTATACTTACCAATAAATATTGTCGGCAGTAGTTGTCTCTACCGCAAATAAAAGTGAAACAGTAATTTTAAGGCGGCTGAAAATCTCGAAGAATAACCAGACCCTTTTCTAAAATAACTATAGTTTTAACGTCGAGTTAATTTAGCTAATCTAGTCTAATCTAGTCATTTTATTTCACTAAGAAATAGTCATTAGATATATCGAAACATATACAAACTAAAAGTATGTATTTTGTTAGAGTACTTCAATGTTTTGGATATAAACTTAAATAAGCTATGTTTTTGATCGATGACCTTACCTTGATTTTGTTTCCTATATGTTAATTTTAACAGAATCCTATTCTATAATCTGTATAGATGTGTAAAGCGATATATGTTCATATACCTACATGTTATGTGTTACAAATGCTCAGTTGAAACATTGTTTCAATTTATGTTACATTGTTGTTTTTTATAAAAAATAAAAAGTTGTTCCCAGTTGCGTTTTCTTTATTATTATTATTTAGTCAATCGAGGTTTGATATAATAAGGATGGACAAGGACAACTTGTGTTGTGAATTAAAATTTTGGTTCACTACAGTTTGTTCTAAGAGGGCCGATTTGACAGCTGTCATCTTAGTACAAAATATGTGTTTGAGGTTATTTTTTTGTACTAAGATGACAGCTGTCAAATCGGCTCTCTTAGAACAGCCAAACTATATGTCTGGCAGAGGCTCAAACCTATAGCTGACCTCTTATTCAAAAACGTACAATAGCTAGTGTGTTTTAAATATACTTCGACCTTATTTTTCATGGTACCGTTTGTATTGGACAGAAAGTAACAAAACATGCTTTAACTAAAATCGGTACGCACAATAGTGTTTATGAATAAGAAAGTCAAACAAAGAGCCGAGCTAAAAAAAGCTCAAACCTGTAGACCTCTTAGCCTTAGGTCTTAAGAACGTGTTGAGCCCAGTTAATGACCCTGCCTACGAAGCTAGCGGTCCCTTGTTCGATTCCCGGTATGAGCAAAATTTATGTGTGATGATCGCTAGTCTTTGTTCCTGTTTTGGATGTTTTCTATGTTTATAAGTACGTGTAAGTACCTACTTTTGCATAGTCTGTCAATCAAGTCATGAAATGAAAATGATTTTATAATTGATCCAAAGAGCTTTTTTTTTTCTATGTCATAGAGAAGACAAACGAGCACACAGGCCACCTGATGGTAAGTGGAAACTGTGACCCATAGACATTCGCATTCACAGGACTGCGATGCAATCCTAAGACTGCAAATGCGTTGCTAACCCTGAGGACTAAGATGGAATGCCTCTATGCTAGTCATTTCACCGGCTGTCTTATCCCCAAACCGGAACACAACAATGCGAACACCGCTGTTTGGCGGTAGGTTATTGGATAAGATGGTGGTAGCGATCCGGACGGGCCCTGCACAAGGTCCTACCACCCGCTAATTTGTCCGTAAGGGTAGATATTAAAATTTGTTTCCGAGTCATGGATCTGAAATGATGGAATCGTAGACTCATGCACAACACTTTGCTGAAGATCATCACATGATCAAATGCATAGTTTACGATTCTATAAAGGACATACAGACAAACATTCATTTTTATATTACATAGATTAAAGTATATATTTCTCTAAATAAATACAAACATAAATTAAAATGTCAGGGGACAATGTCACACCAATTGGTGTCGAGTTTCGTTTGGAATGCTGTTTAAGACTGCGCCAAGCGTACGCCGGATGTACAGTGGCGCCCTCATTACTATTATTGTGTTTTATAATAAACTAAAGTATTTTCTTAACTCACATAGTTTAATAACAATTCACTTTCGAGTTATCAACTTAACGGAAGAAAGTGGCCACCTTTGCCTGTTAAGCTGACTACTCAAAGGGTAATTGTTATTAAAGCTTCTTACGTATCCCATAAATTATGTTTTTACTTGCGCTACAAAAACGTATCGTCTGATTGCAAGGAAACTCTTTAGTTAATTAGAAAACACAATAATAGTAATGAGGGCGCCACTGGACACTCGACGTTTGCTCGGTGCAGTCGTTACTATTTGCAATTAACCTCGGTAATTATAAAGTGTTTTGTAGGTTTTCAGACAAGGGTTTTTTCAGCGAGCTCATTCTTGATAACAAGTTTTTGACTGGATCAGGATTAAGGAAAAAGGCCACAAAAAGCAGTTTGTTTGGAATCACAATTTATTATCTTACAGAGATATCGCTTATATTACATTTGTCTACTCTAGCCCGAGTCGCGGATTGAATAGCACCGGCGCCGCTGCCTGCAAAAAAAAAACCTGAGCTTTATCTTTTTTTAAATATAAAATGCCATGCAAATGTATTTTTTATATGCTCGGAGTTAAGGATAAAATTCGGAATGAAGTGATCCGTCAAAGAACCAAGGTCACCGACGTAGCTCTGAAAGTTATCAATGTATGTCGGAGAACGGATAACCGCTGGAGTAAGCGTGTTTTGGAGTGGAGACCGCGTCTTGGCAAACGTAGCGTGGGACGCCCTCTGGCCAGATGGCGGGATGACTTGCGTAAGAGGGCCGGCAGGATGGATGCATAAAGCATTAGACCGGGCTCTGTGGCGTTCCTTGGGAGAGGCCTGTGTCCAGCAGTGGACTGCAACGGGCTGATGATGATGATGTATAAAATGGGTTAACTCTCGACTAACTATTGCACCTGCACGGGTAACACATGTTGTCCACGAATTGGTTGTCGCTCAGATCTTCCTTTCTATCTAGTCTGTAAAGTCTATTTATTTAATTCCGTAGACTAAAGTTCAAAATGATGCAATATTTTAGGTAACAATATCACCCTTTTGTAAATATTTAGAATTTTTGTAAATACAACATTTTTCTAATATTTACGTCACGTCAGTGTCATTTTATTTTTATTTTGGCACTAAATGTCCAATAGTATTTTATTTGCATGTTATTTTTTATTGTATCGGTTATTAATAATTACACCACGAACCGAAACAATGACCAGCACTGTTACTTAAAAGCTGGTCGCATTATTTTCAAGTTTGACATTTGTAGTTGTCATTTTAGTCTACGGAATAAAAATATGGACTTTAACGATAGAGACGCACTGAGCGACAAGCTAGAAAGTGCAACTTGTGGTATCCGTGCTGGAGGGTGAAAATTTTGTCGATGATGAAGCTAGTTCACCCAGAAGATACTCTCCTTACATTAAAGCGAAGTTTTAGCAAAGGTATACCTAGTTTTTAAAATTGATTGTACATTTGCCATGAATTGTAGGGCAACAATCAACAATACCTACTAGAGACGCGCCGAATAGTGGTTTCACCGAATAGCCGAATACTATTCGGTTTAACCTTTACCGAACCGGATATTCGGCCGAATTATTCGGTTTACGAATTCATCGTTTTGCCGCGTAAACAGGATCTAACATGTACGCTACTTGTCGCTGTTGGCTAGATGAGGAGCGAGCCGTACCTCACCGCCCGCCACCCGCGCACACTGCGCTGTCACTATGCTTCAAAACGTCGCACAATTGCTGTATTTTATTAGGTTTATTAATACATTCTTCATAGAATTTCTTTGACTTGCAATATAACATGTCATGAATCTTACACAAGAAGTTGTCTTTTAGTTCTAAACCGTGTATTGTAGCCAACAAAATAGAAATACTCAAGCCGAATATATTCGGCACCGAAACCAAATAATTCGGCCGAATACAAATAGTGAAAAAAATGCAGAATACCGAATACGAAACGAATATTCGGCGCATCTCTAATACCTACATTATTGTAGAGGCCGGGAAATGTAAATTATATGAATAGAAGTGCACTTACATGCGATGGGAGCAGTTTACTTCCAGCGGTTGTTCTCGTAGTCCCACTTGGAGGCGAGCCCGTCCACCGGGTTGATCTTCAGGTCCAGCATGCGCTGCAGCTGCGCCTTCTGCTTCTCGTCGCTGAACGTGTCAGGCAGTGGGTTGTACACTGCAACGGGACAATAGCGTCATGACCACAGAAAGGTTATTCACACATACATACATAAACTCACGCATTCCCAGAGTGGGTAGGCAGAGCTACAGAATTACCAACAACTCTAAAAGTTGTTGATAATTCTGTAACCACATTTTGCACACTTAGGCTAAGATGTTTACCAGTGTATTAGTGACAGATTGCAAGCCCATCGCCTAACAGTACTATACGCCTTTATTCCCTTAGCCGTCTCTTACGACATCCACGGGAAGACTTGGAGTGGCACTATTCTAACCCGGCAACCACACGGGTATTCAATTATTATTACACAAAGATTACAATTAAACATAATTCAAATTCACCACTGCTTGTGATGTTACTATGACCCCGTCTTTTGTTTAGGACACCGTATATTACGCAATGGTGGGGTCGCATCTTTATTCAGTAAATTGGCCTAATGAGGGCTCTTTTACACGTCAGTATAAGTAACTTCAGCAGAAGGTTATTTTTCTAATCATAAAAACATAATAATACAAAGGAAGTTACATTATAAGGTAATAAATAATAATTCTAAAGACTAGCAAAATAAAATTATCATAAATGTAAGGTCTATTGACTTTATTGAGCACAGTGCGTTTACTCAGTGAAGGATCCTTAAAGTATTTTTTGTGAATACGGGTGTCAGTCTCGCGAACCCAGGAGGTCGTCGTTGTTTTTAAATCTGTGAATATCCCCTATAGTTGCGGATTTGCACAATATTGTCACAGTTAAGCTCCATGTCGTTGTAGGTCCACTATAGTTCTTATTGGGCGTTTAAGACTGCGCCGAGCAAACGCCGAGCGTCCAGTGTTTTCTAATTAACTAAAGAATTTCCTTGGAATCAGACGACGCATTTTTGTAGTGCAAGTAAAAACACAATTTATGGGATACGTAACAAACTTTAATAACAATTACCCTTTGAGTAGTCAGCTTAACGGGAAAAGGTGGCCACTTTTTTCCGTTAAGTTGATAACCCAAAGGTGAATTGTTATTAAACTATGTGATATACCCGATAAGTTGTGTTTTCATTTGTAGTACAAAAACCTACAAACCAATTTCAAGAAAATACTTTAGTTTATTAGAAAACACAACAAAAGTAATTAGGCCTCAGTACATCCGGCGTACGCTCGGCGCAGTCTTAAGAAGTTAATGGTTAAGAAACTCACCAAACAGTTTCATCCCCATGTAGATCCATACGGACGCGGAGGCCAGGATGAGTCCCCAGCCGAAGATGCCCTTCCACTCGCCAGTGGGAGCCCTGAACTCAGCGAAGGTCTGGCAGAAAGACGCGCGGTACAGTGCTTTCTTCTCTTCAATGGTCATCTTACGCCAGTCTGACTTTTCCTTTTGACGAAGGACCTGTAAATAAATAGATATTTTGTGAGGTTTCTTGGTGTGCATGTGGTTTACATTATGGAAATTAAAGGTTATTGCATGCATTGCAAAGGTTAATGGGTGTGGTTGGTAAATAGAATAGTGCCACTCCAAGTCTTCCCGTGGATGTCGTAAAAGCCGACTAAGGTAATAAAGGCGTGTAGTACCTACTGTTAGGTGATGGGCTTGCAACCTGTCACTAATACACTGATAAACATCTTAGCCTAATTGTGCAAAAAGTGGTTACAGAATTATCAAAAAGCTTTTATAGTTGTTGGAAATTCTGTAGCTCTGCCTACCCCACTCTGGGAATAAAGGCGTGAGTTTATGTATTTATGTTGCATAAACTAAAAATAACAGTAAGTTATCACGACAGTGGGCCCTGTGCTATACTATCCGCAAAACTATCTGGTCGGTCAGGTCATAAATCATCGGAATTATGCCATCTCTTTCACACCTGCACGGCTTATGGAGCGGGCCGAGCAGCAATAGGGCAGGTAGCGTTACGCATAAAAAGGAATGTCGATAAAATAATGAAACAAAGAATATAAATTACGTGGTGTTTTATATAACAGTAGAATAACCTGCCGAGCTTGTTGGTTAACATCACCTGTTAACTTGGTCAATTTGGTTTTGCAAAAATCTTCCATTATCACGTAGGTTCACAGACAAAGTTCGTATAACGAATGAGTTTTTACCCTTTTGTTATAGAATATTTTGTTATCAATTATTCCTAGTGACTTAAATAGAACTATCAATCATACGTACTATAATTTTAATTACTAATGCATTTCTCATTATCTACTTACCTAATCACGTATTTAGCTAATTATTTAAGAAATATCTTAAACATGTAATTATCTTAAACATTTAGTATTATTCATTAGATAACTTTAAAAACAATATCAATAACATTTCAAAATATAATGATTATTAGCCCTACCGGCCAGATAGTTTTGCGGATAGTATAGGAACAGGACCTGGGTCTGTATCAAGAACATTTTAATTTATTGAATTACAACTATTACAGGAAAATATTTGAAGTATGTTATTATTAACAGGGATCGGAAATTCAGATCGATATTTACCTAGAGTTGGCAAAATCCCGGAAAATGTTAAGCGAATATGACGTCGGCTTCTTAAATATATTATTTTAGTAATATAATTTCCGAGATTCTGGGATTCTACAAAACGTTTATGTTAATTATTTTACATTTAGGATAAATAGTTCCGACAATTTGCTCCTCAGACTTCGTTAGGTTAGGTTAGATGAGTGACCTGTAAATTAAATAACATTTTTGGTTAACCTTTACTTAAAAAATAACTTCATACAGTGAATGTAAATACCTAATTATGGATTTATGATGGCGTAATTTATTTATTCCGAAATCCCGGGAATTTTATTAATAAATTAATATTCAGTTCACCTCCATACAACTGAACAACAACGCAGCCGCCAAAGATTAGGTAAATATCGATCCGAATTTCCGATCCCTGATTATTAATGATACATATACATGTATCATTTTAAAAAGTTTATTTACGCAATGTAAGATAAATGTGATTTACTAAATAAACATGTGAGCAATGTTATTGTGTTTTGTTGCAGTGCCTTCGTAGGGTTTATGTTGAAGCTAGCTACTGTATTTTGAAAACCTCATTGTACAACATGAAGCAATAAATGAATATGACATGCCACACGATGTGTTGAATATGTGCGTCACTTTAATATTAAAATCACAGCATTGCAACAACGCAACACACCGGTAACGCTCGTGTGGCATCGCTGTTACTCGTAGTTACTAGTTACAACCTAGGTCTTAGTTACCTTAACGTCAGGTGTGTCGGGGCGGAAGCGGACGGCCGGGAGGGGGAAGTCGGCCCTGTCCACGTAGTTGGGCTGCCCGTTGAAACCATAGCCCACCCACTCGCGGTCACCGATCTGAGGAAAACACACAATTTTACGGAACTTGCAGGCCAATAACACATAACCAACATATTGTGCACAAATAAGGACTGAGTTCTAGATAGATAGGAAAAAAAATCATTTATTTTGTTTGTTAGATATCTCCTTGATCTCCAGGAAAAAATGAAATGTTTTAAAAACAAAAAAAAGGCTTTTAAAACGCAAAATACAAATTCATTTAAAAATGGTACCTAGGTCAATCCAACAATAGTCGGCTTTTAAAAATATTCAGTCGCTGACTTACCTTATGCTTTTTGCGCGTTTTCCTGCTCAACTCTGCATGATATATTTATTTTATATTCATGGTTTTATATAATGCTATCGTTTAGAGATCTACCTTTGAAAGCTCGCTCATGGCGCGAGTCCCAGCGGGCACGCGGACTGCATCTAACAGCGCTCTGCGCATCAAATAGTTGGCCATACTGAAAACAAGAACACGTAAAAGTTGAAACAGGTTGTCTTGCTTTTTGTATACGGAGAAGGCAAACAAACAAGCAGATAACCTGATAGTTAATGTCATTTCAGAAAGCCTTACTAATGTCTTTAAAAGTTGAGGGCTAATATTTAAACGATTCCAGAGAGAAATGAATGAACTGAATCAAACAATAATTTTAATGTGTTCCCCTTTTGGAGACATAGGATATTTTATAATTATATTATTTTGTATACTTCTTCAAAGGATTTGAAATTTCAGGGTTAAAAAGTGCCCAATCGTCAGTGCGCCTGCAATACCGCGTAACTAACAAATTAAATAAGTTGCAAAGTACACCTTAGCACCTAAGTCAGTAAGGTACATTTTGCAACTACATGATTTTTTTACTTACGCGGTATTGCAAGAGCACCGACGCAATGCAACTTTTAAACAATTTCCATTTTTCCATATGATGTAAATTTATTTACCGTTGCTCAAGTTCGTGTGAAAATAAGAACAAACCAATGCACTTATACACTTTATATAGGTACTTAAAGGAGGGGAATAATAGGGAAGCCTTTTAGATTGTTGTTCATGAATAAATTGTCATTTTTTACCTTAATTGCATTGACAGTTCAAGATTTTTTTTTAAAGTGACATTAAATCTAAATTATGATAAAAATAAATAAATTAAACCTTGAAAGTTGAAAAATAAATGCTGCTTGGTTACTATTTATTTGTAAATTGTAATTAAACGTTGTATAGGTATTGTGATTTATATTGCTTGGAGCTCAAATAAAAATAAATAAACAATGAGCTGCGATCAGATAAATACTTGAAATCAAACCCTGACGCAGGTTGACTATTTCACACAATTGATTGACTCGGAAATACCGTACATTCTTAATTTTATTGCACCTTGGATAGCACAAGGAAAAACTAAACATAATGAATTATTATAACCTACAAATAAATCTCAAGGTGACTTAATATTTATAATTTCCAAATTTGAAATTGTAGGTACCTAGTTATTTAAAAAATATTAAAAGGTAAGAACTAGGTTACTTATAGATAATTTACGTGTAGAGATAAGGTTACGTTAGGGCAATCGATTACGAGTTACATAACTAACAGGCAATATTCGGAAAACCTTCAAAAAGTCTCACAGCTACTAATATGAGCCCTTTTACGTACGTGAAATGTAATTGAATTTTAATAATAACAAGAGAAAGCCAATAAATACTTAAATTAAATTAAATTCTTACGTTGATCGGCACTTGTCTTGTGTCAAATACTGTCATGCACTTAATCATCTACGAGTTAATAAATATTTTGTAATAATCTAATACCGTACACCAAACGCTAACATAATAATTATTTTTAAAATAGAAAGCTGAATTACCTGGAAAGTTAAATTTCTTTTCACGTGAAGTATTTTATCACACCCAATATGACTGAAAAATTACAGTGACATCTGGCGGAGTTTCGCCTGTTTCGCAGAAGTAGCGTTTCGTTTCACGCAATATTTTTCTCACAGGTAAGCTGACATTTATTTATTAGATACGTAACAGAACTAAGCGCTTCACTTATAGCTTGTCAAAATGTTGTCAAAAAAACATTCGAGGTGAAATACTTTGAAAATCGAATTTCGAAGATTAGATACGTTATTGTTAAACAGGTGATAGACGGGCGAGTAAGTACGCATACTTGTGTGTGACTCGGCGAGCTTACTCGCCCGTGTGTCATCAGAAGTAAGCATAGGTACATGAAAAAAACTGCCGAGTAAGTTCATCGGCGATGTAACATGTTTGAATTTTGCTCGTACGCAGCCCGTCGTGGCTCGTACGTCTGTCACCGCTGCGAGTAGCGGGCCACGATCTTTCAGCTAAGTCTTTCTGTGGGTACGGTGTTTGACATAGGTAATTGTGTTGTGTTCATTGGTTATTTTGGTTCTAAAATTCTATATAATGGTATAACCATTAAGTAAATTAAATTATTCGGAGTGACAAACTGTGTCAGAATGACAGGTTATGTAAGACTTATTAAGTTATATCTTCAGGTCATCCTAATACGTTGTTAAGGAAGCACTCGTTTATGTATATCTTCATGATGACTAGGTAGAACTAGCAGGCCTATTGCCTGACGTACTTGCAACCGCAATCGTTTTCATTTTGACGGCGGTTTTTCGGTATTTTTTTTAAGGCGTCTGCATACAAAATGAAAACAGTCGTTCTGTTTTGAAGTCGATTGAGAGTGCTTTAAGCAATAGGCCAGCAGGTTCTATCGAAATATTTTTCACAGTAATAGCGTATTTCAAATAACAGCCGGAAATAATTATTAAACTGTATTGATTAATGACTAATACACAATTACAATTAAGTAATTAACAATAAATGAAATCTATTTTGTATAACGTGTACAAAAAAATGCCGTAAATAGGTGACTTAAAATACCAAACAATACAAGCACAAAATCATTAAGAATGTAATAATATCATTGATCTATCTGCCTATAACCGAAAAAACACATTGGCGAGGCTTCAATCCAAACAATTAAAAGCATTTATTCCAGAAACTACCTACTTATGAAAGGTAAATAATCCGCCACTGTGTGGAGCCCTAATCGAATCCAGTTAGCAGTTAAAAAACGGTTTTATATGTTAAAAACGGGATGCAACAGTTAAAATCGACATAATTATGTGTTGCCAGCCTAAAGGAAAGCAAATTGCAGCAACACGACGGTGTAAGTGAGGACAGCAGCAAGCAGTCGCAGCGGCAGAGTTGCGTCCACGCGTGCGCCGAGCGCGGACCACGCGCGGAACGCGCTGCGGTTGTAGCGCGACACGTTTTTGCACAACTTTCGCAGATCTACAACAGATTATTATTATTATTATTATTATTTCATGGCATAGAGATAACAAACAAGCACACAGGCCACCTGATGGTAAGTGGAAACTGTGACCCATAGACATTCGCATTCACAAGACTGCAGAGCAATCCTAAGACTGCAAATGCGTTGCCAACCCTGAGGACTAAGATGGAATGCCTCTCTGCTAGTCATTTCACCGGCTGTCTTATCCCCAAACCGGAACACAACAATGCGAACACTGCTGTTTGGCGGTAGGTTAATGGATTAGACGGTGGTAGCGATCCGGACGGATCCTGCACAACGTCCTACCACCCGTAGAACACAACACATTATTATCAAATGTGCTTCTAGCGTGATTGCGTTCAGTTAAGGTTCACTTTGTCCTTATTCTCATCTCGTCCACATTCCCAACGACTAGTAAACCATACAGGTTTCTAAATATAGGCCAGTTGCATTTGGATTCTGAACATATTGTAAGGAAGTAATATGAAAATTTAATAACATCTTGTAAAAGTGAAACGAACCTGAGTCGCGCTTTGCCAAGGTTCTAGCACAAAGCATCTCAGTGTTCCGAACGTTTTCGTAGAAATTTTCAGCTGCGACACACACGTTGGTTAGTAGGACGATGTTCTTAACATTTGTAATCAAAGACATTATTTGAGTAGCTGGATGATATAACTGCAAGAAAACAACGAAAGTAGTATGGCAAAAAAATCTTGAAATTAAAAAGTGGCAATCACTGGTTGTGTCATCCCTTTCAAATCAATCTAAGAAAAAAAGTGATGAAACTACAGTGTTGCCACTTTTTAATTTCAAGATGCTTTGGCCAGACTATAGAGTCCGACCTGTCAATGGTGACCCAAAAAAGGCGGGAAATACTAAATATCACTAACTGGTAACGCGAAATGGACAGCGACTGGATAGGTACCCATAATAGTTTGTTTCACGTCACCGCTCGCTATGGGACTCTACTTAAACATTTACAAAGAAGATGCTTAGGTATGAGATAGGAAGTTAATTGTTACGTTGTTTAAGACTGCACCGAGCAAACGCCGAGCGTCCAGTGGCGCCCTCATTACTGTTATTGTGTTTTCTAACTAACTAAAGAATATCCTTAAAATCAGACGATACGTTTTTGTAGTGCAAGTAAAAGCACCATTTATGGGATACGTAACAAACTTTAATAACAATTACCCTTTGAGTAGTCAGCTTAACGGAAAAAGGTGGCCACTGTTTTCCGTTAAGTTGATAACTCGAAGGTGAATTGTTATTAAACTATGTGATATACCCCCCCATAAGTTGTGTTTTTATTTGTAATACAAAAACCTACCGACCAATTTCAAGAAAATACTTTAGTTTATTAGAAAACAAAACACAATAAAAGTGATGGGGGCGCCACTGTACATCCGGCGTACACACAACACAACACCTAACTAACCATTAAAGACAGAGCAGAGAGAACAAGGAAGAGATGTATACATATAATAATATCTGTATTATGTCAACAACATACGCATTCTAGTGCGACTCTCTTTCATGCAATATTTCAGATTTCTGAAGTGTATAGCTAGATGTGTTGCTGTGTGTACGCTCGGCGCAGTCTTAAAGAATAATGATAGAAAATATAATAACATGTAAGGATAAAGAAAGACCGAAAAAGGTGTGGCTACATAAAATATGTGTATAAAAGTGAGGAGGTACTGAGTTGACAAGTGATAGATGAGAAAGAGAGAAAAGAACACTACTTACTAAAACTTTGTTATTTATTTAATATTGTAATTATGTATAGAACGTCGTTTTTTTCTCTCGCATTCAAAGTGAAGCGTTTGTCTAACGCAAAACTGAACAACCATAGTGATACTCGAACTATAGCCACCCTCACTCGGGTGGCTAAACAATTCGTGTCATTATGGTTTGCTTTAGCCCCTTGTTGAACAATCTACTATTTCTAAGTTGTATTGGCAAACCTATCTGAAGCTATAAATAAATAATAGATATTATAGTTACAAAGGTATTCAGGGTGTATGATCGATTCACGCATTCCTTCTCAACCTCTTGGCAATGTACTGATGAAAGATTTTCATTATTTTGTATTTTGTTTAAAGATCTTAAAGTAAGTTAAAGAAATGGTTTAGAGCTCATTCGGGAACTAAAAACACAATGTTGTTTTAAAAAACTAACAAAAACAAATAACCTATGAAAACAATATTTCGATACCTTAGTTCACAATTGTACTAATTACATTTGAAAAGTCATTGTAATTAGTATGTTTGTGCAAAGATAATAAGTTCGTAACTTTACTGGTAAAATAAAATAATTTAGTACGGTTGTGCACTAAGGTATCGATTTGTAAAATGAGTCATTGAAGACCAACCATTCTTTACTTACAATCTGTGGTCCATCTTTCAATCTCCCAAATTCTATCCAAGATTGAACGGTGCTTAAACAGTGCATGAACGTAGCAAGCATGTGATAGCATATCTGAAAAATAATGCTAATTATACCGTAGGTACCTACATACAACAGTAAGAAAAAGAGAATTGTATAGAAGAAAAAAACATGTTGCGAAGACCCCAAATAAGTTGGTATAAAGGCAGGAGAATGATAATGATGTTGAAACCACTTTAACGTCACCGGTTACCAAATTGAAATGGGCTTTGTGTGCCACTTCGACCATTGCTGATCTTTTGTGACAGCCCTTTGTTTAGAGTTCACCGCAAATGACCGTTGCGTCCAGGAATTTCCAGATGCTTTGGGCAGTGAGGAGTTGTATCTCTTGTGGGTCCATGATATGTCGCCCTAGGTAGATACTTCTACGCATTAGTGGTCTGCAAGAACAGAGGATGTGCATAGCTGTCTCCTCTGTTTCCTGACAGAACCTGCATGTCGCATCAACCAGTTATTAAGTATACTTACGGCATACTGATACACCTTCTCAGCCAGATGGAAGGACCCGATTATATCTTTGTACGCATTCAACATACTTTTTCCGATAATGTCGTAATTTTCAGCTCTCTCCAGTAATTCGATAGCTTCCTCGTTTTCGTAACAATTCATTTTGCTATTCCACATTCCTAAAGTTTTACTAATAAAACACAGAGTTCTAGATGCATAAATAATATTTAAATCGAAAATTAAAAATGGAAACAAGAGAACTAAGAAACCCAACGATGGATGACGGGCAGTTAGCATCACTCCAAATGTGAAGATAACATACATAGCAAAAATACCAATAACATGGAACCAGTTCCAGAGTTTAGTCTGGAAAAAAGTATCAGTTTTATTGTAATTGATGACACGAAGAACGTTTTGAATTTTAATCATAAGAAGTACAGTGTTCTCGCTCTGCCAAGCGCTGATGATATAGATCATCACAGCAGTCACATTATAGTAAACAAAGTCAAACCACAGCATGAACAGAATACTAATGCTTTTTGATATTATCAGGATACCCCTCTGCATAGAGAAGCGGTAACAATTTACAGATAACAAAATAAACAAACCAATGAAAGACTTTACGTAATAGGTCTTGTTGTTAGGAGTTATAAAATTGCTGATTATTCTGAACTTGGATATTATGAACACTGATTGGAATATGCTTAAAGGTCGTAATACTGCTTGGAAATCTTCGTCGATTATGTTGTTGAGTAAACACTCTGTCTGTATGTCACCAACACACAGACAGACACTCATTTTTATTTAATATTAGACTGGCTTATAATTCTACCTCAGCAATTTTAATATTAACCATGCACGGCTTGAGAAATTTTGTCGATAATTGGATAGTGTAGAGCAAACTCCAAAATTTTGTGATGAAGCCTCATTGAAGAGAACGCTGTCCAGAGGAGCAGATGACGTCATCACCCACCGCTAACTTTTCTTTTCAAATTTGCGGAATATGTTAGTTTTATTGGTACAATATCCACTTTAGACCACACTGCAATCTACACAAAAAACGTATTTGAGTGTCAGTTGGAACGCTTTTATGAAAAAAATACTGCTCAAAGTAATTACGTGAAAAAGTAATGTTATACACGTCTCTACCGGACACCTATCGAACGCGTCGTTTCAACACAATTAATCTATTTCCAGAACCTAATTTGATGAGCCTTTTCATTGAAAACGTGAAATATAGTAACTGAGGCATCAATAAGCCGGTAGTGAAATTCATTATCTTTATTGTGGCTAGCTATGTTTAAGTAGCGTTTCCGTTTGACAAAATTACTAATGGCTTTTTTATTACGACACATTACTTTAAAGAAAAGCAAACTTTAAAACCTGGGCCTCTATTCTAGGCGGTAAAACCATATCGTCATTCACCCCACCTCAACAAATTGATTGCTTTGTTTTGGTATTTTAACCGTATTATTATCTAATGCATGTAATTTTCGATGACACGCATTAGAAGGTTAGTTTTTGACATTATACTCGTAGGTGTGATTTGCTTATGATAAGGTAAGATCTTTATCTTACCTTATCATAAGCAAAGATATCTTTATAAAGATACATTTATTTGAAACAATACAAAATTTACATTACATATAAAAAGAACAAGACACAGAGAAATTGTTGCGAAACGGTCCCAACTCAGCATTCGCTAGCCGTAAAGTCAGCACGGGTCTTCCGTAGGAAACGCTCGGTGAACAGACGGAAAGTGACTCACTTAACACAAAAAAAAGTTAAAATAAAAATTACATTAGGTGTAAAATGCCTAAAAATTTGCAAACAATTATTGTTGGCAGCATTAAGGAAACAAAAACTACTTATAGTCTATGGGAGGTAGAAAATGTAAACAACGCAATAGGTTACCTGTTACGTAACAATAAGTACTAACAATATGAACAAAAATGGTAGACTTTGAAGAAATAAAGCTACTTAAATTTTTTGTTGGTTGGTAATGAGGATAGTAAAGCAAAAAATCCATAAAAAATGTTTTTTTGAATATTTAGGGCCAAGTAACATAACACGTTATATTGCACCTTCGGTAGGACAAGGGCACAATGACACTTCTTGCTATATTGTACACAGTGCCTTTGTTCTATTGAACGTTCGTATAAGCTATTCCCTCGTTTTACGTAACTCTTCAGCGATTACGTCGAATACGAGATTCATCGTTAAATCTTTGAACTCCTTTCTTTCTATACTTAACCCCTCAGGCGATGAATCATCGAGCTTTCTCTCGTTTTCAGACAAATAAAGCAAAGATAATATATCGTCTCCCTTAAGCGCTGGTTTCGGCTTTTGTTTCTGTAGTGGGGGCACATCGGAATTGATTTGTGTCGGTTTTGCTTTCTGGGCTTGAAGTGGGGGCACAACATTATGCGATAGTGCCGGTTCTGCCTTTTGGGTTTGTAATAGGAACCCATATTCATTTGTTACAACCGGTTTTATCTCTTGGTATTGTAGTGGGACCGTATAGTATTTTTTTGGTGGCGGTTTTGTCTTTTGATTTGGCAGTGGGAACTTATATTCGTTCATTGGTGCCAGTTCAACCCCTTGCTCTTGTGCGTAGTAGTCCCTTGTTTGTGCAGGTTCTGCCTCATCTTGTAGTGGGAACGTAAAATCATTCTCTGGTGGCGCTTTTTTATTTTGATCTTGTTGCAGGTTTAAAATATTTTTTTGTGGTGGCGGTTTTGTCTTTTGATTTTGTTGTGGGAAGTTATATTCGTCCATTGGTACCAGTTCTATCTGTTGGTCTTGTGGTGCATACATGTGCTCATTTGTTGGTGATGGTTCTGCCTTCTCATCTTGTAGTGGAAACGTATAGTAATTTTTTGGTTGCGCTTTTTTCTTTTGATTTTGTTGTGGGTTCAAATATATTTTTTTTGGTGTCGGTTTTATCTTTTGATTTTGTAGTGGGAAGTTATATTCGTCCGTTGGTGCCAGTTCTATCTGTTGCTCTTGTGGTGCATACATGTGGTAATTTGTTGGTGCTGGTTCTTTCTCCTCATCTTGTAGTGAAAACGTATAGTATTTTTGTGGTAGCGCTTTTTTCTTTTGATTTTGCTGTGGGTTCAAATATTTTTTTTTTCGTGTCGGTTTCGTCTTTTGATCTTGTAGTGGGAACTTATATTCTTTCATTGGTCCCAGTTCAATCTCTTGCTCTTGTGGTGCATACATGTGGTCATTTGTTAGTGATGGTTCTGCCTCCTCATCTTGTAGTGGAAACGTATAGTAATTTTGTGGTTGCGCTGTTTTCTTTTGTTTTTCTTGTGGGTTCAAATATATTTTGTTTGGTGTCGGTTTCGTCTTTTGATCTTGTAGTGGGAACTTATATTCGTTCATTGTTCCCAGTTCAATCTCTTGATCTTGTGGTGCATACATGTGGTCATTTTTTGGTGGTGGTTCTGCCTCCTCATCTTGTAGTGGGAACGTGTAGTAACTTTTTGGTGGCGGTTTTGTCTTTTGTATCTTTTGATTTTTAAGTGGGAAGATGTCGTTGTTTTTTGGTGCTGGCTCTCGTAGTGGGAATGTATCGTAATTTTGATGTGCCGTTTTCGTCTCTTCATCTTGTAGTACGATCGTATTGTATTTTTTTGTTGGCGATTTTATTTGTAGATCTTGTAATGGGAATATGTAATCATTTTTAGGTCCGGACTTTGTCTCTTCGTCTTGTAGTGGGACCGTATTGTATTTTTCTAGTACTGGCTTTGTCTTTTGACCTTGTTTTGAATTCAAATAGTATTTTTTTGGTGGTGGTTTTGACTTTTTATCTTGTAGTGGGAACTTATAGTCATTACTTGGTGCCGGGTCTATCTCTTGTTCTTGTTGTGGGTACATATAGTCATTTGTTGGTGCTGGTCCAGTCTTTTCATCTTGTAGTGATTTTGTCTTTTGAGCTTGTATTGGGAACTTATAGTCGTTAGTTGGTGCCGGTTCTATCTCTTGTTGTTGTTGTGGGTACATAATATAGTCATTTGTTGGTACTGGTTCTGTCTTTTCATCTTGTAGTGAGACCGTATTGTATTTTTCTAGTACTGGTTTTGTCTTTTGACCTTGTTTTGAATTCAAATAATATTTTTTTGGTGGCGGTTTTATCTTTTGACCTTGTAGTGGAAACTTATAGTCGTTAGTTGGTGCCGGTTCTGTCTCTTGTTCTTGTTGCGGGTACCTATACTCATTTGTAAGTACTGGTTCTGTCTTTTCATCTTGTAGTGACACCGTGTAGTATTGTTTTGGTGACGGCTTTGTCTTTTGACCTTGTAGTGGAATCTTATAGTCGTTATTTGGTGCCGGTTCTGTCTCTGGTTCTTGTTGTGGATACATATCGTTATTTGTTCGGGTTGTTTCTGTTTTTTTATCTTGTAGTGGAAACGTAAAATAATTTTTTGGTTGTGCTTTTTTCTTTTGATCTTGTAGTGGGAAGACGCTGTCATCTTTTGGTGCCAAATCTCGTAGTGGAAACATATCGTCATTTTTTATACTCTTTTTTTCTTTTAGAGAGTATTTTTTATGATTTATTGGGACATGTGCTACTTTTTTATTTTTCTGCTGCTCTAGAAATTCAGTGTCACTTAAAATTTGTGTATTCAACTCCTCTTCAGAGAGTAGTATTTCTTCGAAATCTAAATTTTCAATGAATTTATCAATTTCCTTATCTAAGTCTTGCTCTTTAATACTTCTTTCAGGTTGTTTCGTTTTGTGACTAATCCCACTTATTTTTTTATTGACAATCGTCTTTTCAGGAGTTTTAATCGAAAGATCTTTGTCTTTCGAAATTGGATGAATGGGCAGCGATTGTTGCACAACCACACTTTCACTATAGTCATCGTAGTCATCAGATGAAAGCAACTTTTGTGCATCAGTGTGATTCGTCTTAAACAACTTATCTACTACATTAAAGCGTGTTGTGGTTGATTTAAAGTTATGCGTAGTAATTTCCCTAGTATCATCTAGGACCTCAATAGTATCCTCAACACTTTCTGAATTTTCGGCAAGTTCAAGGCCAATCTGCCACTGTGTGTTGGCATCCTTAAGTTCATTACTCTGTACTCTTGTTCGAGCTAAAACATCTGCTATAGTAGTGTTTGTCTTAGCGAACATGCCATTACTACTTGGAAATATGTCTTCATCGTCAAAATCACCCATAACTGTGTAAATTGGGTTTAATCGTGGTGACTCATAAGGTGTCTCAGGAGAATCCTTATGTTCACGTTCATCTCGGAGTCTAGTCATGTCCACATACGTCTTGGGAGCTTTAGGATTTGGTTTTATAGTTTGCTTGATAGTAGGAAAACTAGGAAATGTTTGTCTTGAGACCGACTGTATAGAATTAAACTCGCCGTTGATGAACTCATTTTCTTCTTGTGGCATTCGAACGTCCAGGTCTCGAATATCTGGAATTTTTGCGAGGTCAATAGGCTCGATAAGAAAGTTACGGTCGTGAAACGGCAGCGTGCTCATGATTGTAGGGATGTTGTGGGGTCGACGGGTAGTAACTCTTACTGACTGTTTTGGTGGGTCCTGAAAAAAAAAACGACTTTAAGACGCCTGGTACCTTATACGTAGCTCCATACTTTAGTACTTTGTCACTTTTTTTTTTTTTTTTTTATATAAGGGGACAATCTCACACCAATTGAACTAGTCCCAAACTAAGCTTTAGGCTTGTACTATGGGTACTAGACAACGATATAAATACTTATATAGAGAAATATATACTTAAATAAATTAGAAAACATCCATGACTCAGGAACAAATATTCGCGCTCATCACACAAATATCTGCCCTTACCGGGATTCGAACCCAGGACCACTAGCTTCGTAGGCAGGGTCACTACCACTAGGCCAGCGCGTCGTTTTTACGTTAACGTTAACACGACAGAGTGAGGATGTCTCCCACACGTCACAGCAATGTACTTTTGTTTGTGATCGAAATGAAAAGTAGAATCTTTAACTCGGATGAAAGTATCAATTGCAGCCCGAGATATTTAGGTTGCACGTGCGATCCCTTGTTTAACAATCTAACGTGATAGTAAAAATATAGACCTGAGCCATGATATCTTCGATCCAATCGATGTAGTACCCAAGCTTGGTAAAGACAGTGGGGGAGTCGCGTTGCCCGCAGTTCGGAGATCCGAAGCTCACCACCCCGGCCAGGATACCGTTGACGACCCCAGGGGCACCCACGTCACGCTAGATGAAAAGGGTCATAATTAAAATAAACACGAAACAATGTCATACAATTGACCTAGTCCCAAACTTGTACAACGATATAACTACTTTTTTTATGGCATAGAGAAGACAAACGAGCACACAGGCCACCTGATGGTAAGTGGAAACTGTGACCCATAGACATTCGCATTCACAAGACTGCAATGCAATCCTAAGACTGCAAATGCGTTGCCAACCCTGAGGACTAAGATGGAATGCCTCTATGCTAGTCATTTCACCGGCTGTCTTATTTCCTAACCGGAACACAACAATGCGAACACTGCTGCTGTACTTACATTGAGAAATATATACTTAATTAAATAGAAAACATACATGACTTATGATCAAATATTCGCGTATATGAGCAAGTATAAACGTTATTATCGAACGATTTCTAACGATAAAAAATGCATTTGTCGTTTCGGTGTAAAGCCAGGTTCCATCAACATCACCTTGATGAATGGCATGTCGCGTTAGGCGTTACTTGAGGTAGAAATTAGACAGTGTTTACAAATATGAATTTAATTAAATCACGAATCTAATATTAATTACAAATTATAAAATTAATTGAAATTCAAATTAATAAATTAATAAATTAAACAAACACAGAAAATATCAGGCAGGTAGTCCCAGGGTATGAGTCCGTTATTTCATTCTACTATATAGAGAAAAGAGACCGTGTTCACTTAACACAGCCTGATATGGCTACCACTTCCCTGTAGTGCGGCAGATGGAGGTGCGCGGCCAGTGACGTCACGGGTAGTTCCGGAGGGAGGGCAGGTCAGCAGTCCGGGAAGTAGTTCCTCATCAGGCTTGAGTTGTAGCCCGTAACAAAAATCCCTGGAATTGAGCATTTGGCCACTTAGCGGAAAGTCTGATTTTATGTTTCTGACTGCAACATCCGGAGAATGGTGGTGATATAAGCGCTACTAGCAGGAAGGCCACCAAAAGCATTAAATAGTTATCAATGATGTTGCAGCAGTGAGGTAAATTTAGAAGGTTATGGTGAAAGTACAAAATTACATTATTCGGTCTGTTTGAAATTTACAGCAAATAGTAAGATAAAACAATTAAAGCAACTGGAGTTTAATATTAACCGATAAAATATTTAAATTTACAATTATTACGAAAATCGGCTAATACATTTCTGTTAAGCGGGTAGAAGTAGATTTGTAGAACAAAGAGATTCCATTTCTCGAAAGATCCAACCTTTAAATACTTACAATTACTTAATGAAATAAAGCCAGCTACATGAAAGCATAAAGCAATATTAGGCACACTAGAATATTCTGCTGATTTACATTAGTAAGTAATGATTTGCAACACTCACCCGACCGGGGATAACAACCACTCGCGTATTTAAATTATTGAAGCATTAAAATAACATTAGTACTGAATACTGTGATCCAGCACAGCACAGATTATTTAAAATAATTATAGATTACTTATATCATAATAAATTAATATGGTTAGCGACCCATCGTACGTGATGTCGCGCTGTCGCTGCCGAGCGAATCTCGAGTAGAACCCCCGCCGTCGCCCTAGCGGGGAGCGGCGATTCACCTTGAACATGACTTGCCGTTGAGATAAGAACGCGTCCACGCAGTAAAGCGCCTAGTGATTTAAATTAACAACGTTAATTACTTACATTGATTCAGGCTCCGATACATAATAGTTGAGTTAATCTTGAGATTAACTTATTTAAAGTTGGATATAATATAAGTATTCGACAAAATTGCTCACTCAGGCACAGTAGTAACGACCCACGTTACATACCCCCTCTTTTTGGGTAGAATTTTGGCTAAGAAAAATTCCCTTTTACTAGACTAAGTCAGAAGCTATCAGGTTCACAGTCAGTCATCGTCTACATACTTCACTCACTCACGCTATACTCTCATTCATCATCTCTCGGAGTTGCCTTAACACATTTAGCTATGTGTTACAGCCGTTCTATCACACTGAGTTTTTGTTTCAGCCGACAAAAACTCTCCAACAGCTTTAGAAGGTTCTTAGCGATAGCGTTTTTTTTTTTTTTTTTAATGTTGATTCCAAATGTTAGTTTAGATAGCGTTTATGAATTCATTTATTAATTTAGGTAGTATTTTAACGTTGATGACAAGTATTCCGGTATATCCGGTAGAGGATAACTGAAACTCGTTATATTGTGGGTAGACACAAGATAACTTTTACTTAATAAGTAGAAATTTGGAATCTAAGTTAAATATAAAACGACAGTCGTTCAGTTAGTAAGAGATTTATACCTTATAGTTCGTTAGTTTTATGTCCTTGATATGCCAATCCCCCAAATTATTACCATGCATATCTTCTAGAACAAAAACCAACGGTGATTTTTTTGCTAGAATGCGACATTTTATAAACTTAGGTGCGAGTTTTTTTGCAAACTGATGAACTTTGTCGCTTTGGTAGTAAGTTCGCTTCCAAACACAATCTCCCACATTAAAATCAGCTTGTCTCCTACGCAAATTATAGTGGCCACAATTTTTAGAATGTGCCTTTATTAAAGAAACCTGTATTTCCTCAAAAACCTTCCGAAGCACGCCCAGATTTTCCGCGTACTCTTCTCTTGGCGAAAACACCAGATCAGAGACATTATCTGGATCCAGATAATGGGAACCACAGGTAACCAGTTCTCGAGCATAGACTAAGAAAGATGGAGTAAAACCAGTTACTTCATTAGTTGATGAATTTATAGCAAACTGTACCTTAGTGATGTTAGAATCCCAGGATCTATGATCATTATTTTCGATAAAAGAAGAAATTGCGGTTACTATGGTTTTATTGTAGCGTTCAACACTATTAACTTGAGGAGTATACTTAGGGGTATATTGAACGTCGGGAACTTTATACTTATTAAATAGGGATTTAAGGATATTGCTCACGAACTGCCTTCCATTGTCCATTAAGACAGTTCTAGGAATTCCATGCACAAGAAATACTTCGTCTTCCAGAATTCGCGTTATTATTTCCGCAGTAGCACGTCTTATGGGAAATAGAAGGCAGTACTTAGTGAAGCAGCATGTGACAACGAACAGGAAGGTGTTCTGGTTTTTAGAAGGTGGTAAAGGTCCCACTAAATCCATGCTAATCATTTGAAAGGGTCTAGAGCATTTCTTTGGGCGTCCCATAGTACCTAGCGTTGCATGGTTAGCATGCTTGTAGGATTTGCATACATCACAGTCAGCCACGAACTTAGTCACATCGCGGTGCATGTCAGGCCAAAAATATCTAAGACATAACCGTTTGTAGGTCTTTAGAACCCCGAAATGACCAGCAGTAGGGCAAGAGTGATTTTGATTAAGTACCTGCAGCCGATTTTCGAGAGGGACGACCTCCTTCCACTCGAACTCCCTAGTTAGAGGATTTAAGGTTTTTTTGAAACGGTAAAGTTTGCTATCTTTGACTTGGTAATCCAGAAATGAAGCAGGTGCATTTAAGCAACCATTATAGATATTTAAATACCAAGAATCCGCGATATTCTGCGTAAGATTAGGTGTAGATGAATTTATAACTGATACTGGTAGTCGTGAAAGGCAATCTGGAACAACATTATCAGAGCCGCGACGATGTTTGATTTCGCAGTTGAAGGCAGAGAGTCTTACACCCCATCTAGCTAACCGACCTGTAGGGTTGTTTAAGTTTAAAAACCATTTTAACGCTGCGTGGTCTGTGTAAATAGTTATTTTTTTACCGTTTTCAAGGTAGCATCGCCAATGTTCAACCGCTGTCAGGACTGCCAAGGCCTCTCGCTCAGTAGCGCTAAAATTTTGTTCCTGTTTAGATAATGACTTGCTCATATACGCTATCACTCGCTCAACACCCTCTGAAGTCTGTGTAAGAACCGCACCAATGCCCACATCGCTCGCATCAGTATGCACTTCAAAAGGCCCTGAGTAGTCCGGACAGGATAGAACAGGCGTAGAGACCAGACATTTTTTTAATGCTTTAAAAGCCTCATCAGCTTCCGTGGACCATTTGAAGGGGGCCGCAGTTTTAGCTTGTGACGTTAGTTTATTTAGGGGAGAAACTAGAGAGCTAAAATGTGGTATAAATCGACGATACCATGAGGACGTACCAAGAAATCTACGCACCTCTTTACGATTCTTAGGTGTTGAATAGCTCACAATAGCTTCTACCTTATCTGGGTCCGCATGCAAACCATTAGAATCGACGACGAACCCCAAGTACTTAAGTTGTTTCCTAAAGAACTGACTCTTTTTGAAATTGATCGTCAAATTTGCGGAAGTAAGTTTCTCCATAACGCGCACTAGAAGCGATATAAATATGTTGATCGTAAGTAGTGGACACTATTACAATGTCATCGATATACACGAAGACCTTGTATTCAAACTCAGGCCCGCAAAACAATTGATCAACCAAGCGTTGTTGTGTAGCCGGCGCGTTAGTCAAGCCAAAAGGCATTGATTTAAATTGGAAGGTTCCGCGAGTTGGTATATAGAAAGCGGTCTTACATTTGTCTTCTTCCCTAATCAGTATTTGCCAGAAACTCTTTGACAAGTCTAAGCTAGTGAGATATTTAGCGTCGCGCAGATTGTCCAAAATTTCGGATATGTACGGTAGGCTGTAAGCGTCCTTTTTAGTTATGGCATTGAGTTTACGACTGTCTAGACAAAATCTTAATTGACCATCCTTTTTAGGGGTTAGTAGTACAGGTGAAGACCATGCGCTCTCACAAGGTTCGACTACGTCCTCTTTGAGCATCTCGTTCAGTTGTTCGATCAAGACTCTCTGTTTCTCTAGGGGCATTCTATAGTAGCGTTGACGAATGGGAGCAGCATTCCCAGTGTCAATTGAATGTGTAATTAGAGAAGTCCTACCTAAACCGCGTTCCTCGTAGGATATATTACGGAACTGAGAAATTATGTGGTCAGCTGTGATCTTCTGCTCTTCAGTTAGGTGATCGTAACTACAGATACTTACGTCGCCGTCTACAGCCAGACCAGCAAGAGCGACCTCAGTTTCAGAGCGCATAATTACTGAAGCCAAGTGCTTTGGAAACAGCCCAAAATCATTCCAGAAATCCATTCCCAGGATTAACGAATTTTGTATTGTAGGCACAATGTTTATTTCTAATATGTGTGTTTGGTTTAAAAACGTAACCGGTAGATACATTACACCAATACGCTCCAATTTCTGACCACCAGCGGCAACAAATTGTAATGGTTGACTCTGGTGTAGAACATAACCCCTTGCAGTAAAGTGCTTATAAGTGTTGTTACCTAGAATAGACACAGCAGAACCTGTATCTAGTAAACCAATTAGTGGTTTATCGTGTAATTCGACGGAGACATGTGGTCGAGAGAAATCGGATACTAAATTGTGGATTGAAGAGACAGCATAGCACGAAAAGAATTGCGTGATAAATTTAAGCCAATCGGACCACTCCGAGTAATCTAATTTAGTTGTAGCAGCGTTTTCGCACTTGCCATCACCACAACCCACAGCATTCAGTTTTTTTGGTCAGATTTACAAAGTGGACAGTCCGGGAAGCGAACTCCTCTCTTGCCACATTTGAAACAAATCGGGAAGTGTGGTTGCTGACACTGCCCTAAGGAATGAGAGTCCACACGGCATCTCGGGCAATATAGCCGTTTAGTGTTAGTTGATGTCAACGTAGTACTTAAGGAATTTATATTGGGATTTTGAAACTGCTCTGTATTTTGCTTATTGAAACTACCGTATGGTTTCTGATAGGGCCTGTAATTTTTATATTTACTGTTATTGTAGTCTTGTTTGTAGGTATTGTAGTTTGAATTATTAACGCCTTTATTACATGTGCTAGTTGATTGATAGTTGTATGCAAATTCGCGAGCTAGTGTCTCCGAATTTACTCTGGGTGGTTCATGAAATTGAGCCATGCGAGCCTGGATATTTTCATAGCTGCGGCACAACTCCCTGAGAGCGTCGATGCTAGATATGTTAGGCGAAGCTGCTAGCGTGCTAGCATAAATAGGACGTATATTATGTAGGAGAATCTCCAACTTGTCCTCCTCAGAAAGCTGCTTACTAAGGCGTGAAAACATGCCATGCATTATGGAAATGTAAATAGAGATATTCTCCCGATCTCCCTGCGTACGCGACCTTATCTCTGACAAAAGACGGTAGTCATAATCGCTTTGGCTAAAGTCCTGTTTTAAAAGTGCGACAAGGTCATCCCACGATTCCACCTTGTCCTTGATACACCTGTACCAATGCAAGGCATCATCATTAAAAATCTCATACGCATAAGTCAACAACTTGTCTTTAGACATACTTCTCGAGAATATGAGCTCTTCAGCTTTTTGTATAAAAGACCTAACACATGTCTTACCATTAAATTTGAGCTTGCCAACCACATCAGACACTAGCCTCTTCTCGCAATTAACCGATATAAGCTCAGACAAAGGTTCTGGGTTTGTTGTAACTGACGGTGCCTCTGATTTTAATTGTTTCAGTTCCCCCATGAACTGCTTTAATTTTTGTGAATAATCCACGTATTGAGTTTCAATAGTTTGCAACCGATTTATCCTAATTAGTCTGTAATAAACGTGATTCAGCATCGTTTCTGTGCGAGAGTAAACACTTTTATCGAATTTATTTTTTATAGAAGCTAAATTATCTCTAATTTTGATTAAAGTATCCTTAACCTGTGCCAAATCAAGAACCGGCTCCAAATGAGACTCTAGAATATCCTCCGATGGCAATATTGGAGCTAATTTTACAATCTGCTTACGAAGTTCCTGAACAGATTCTCCCGTAGTACCGCCACGGACACCAACCTCATACTCCAGCTCTGCTTTTTGCAGCGAAAGAAATTTAATTTGGTATGACATCCTTACCAGTAGGCGTGTGTTGCAATTTACAATAATCAACAATGGTAACTAAAAATAGCAGAAAAGCAAAACAATACCCAGCGCAATAATCGACTTATTGTTAATATGAAGAAGTCACCGAAAATGTGAGTGTAGTATGATATAAAAATAGTTTAGTTTAAAAAAAGATATTGTGAGTAGACACAATAAAAATACAAATGCAATAAAGTTATTCATTAAGTAGTAGATATACCCTCACACCTTCAATGACCAATTGATTGGCTTAAAACTAAAGCTACCAGCACCAATGATTCCTAGATAATACTACAAACTTGTGTAAGTGAATACGGCTCTGTGAAATATCCTATAGTGGGCGCCACTGTCGCGTTAGGCGTTACTTGAGGTAGAAATTAGACAGTGTTTACAAATATGAATTTAATTAAATCACGAATCTAATATTAATTACAAATTATAAAATTAATTGAAATTCAAATTAATAAATTAATAAATTAAACAAACACAGAAAATATCAGGCAGGTAGTCCCAGGGTATGAGTCCGTTATTTCATTCTACTATATAGAGAAAAGAGACCGTGTTCACTTAACACAGCCTGATATGGCTACCACTTCCCTGTAGTGCGGCAGATGGAGGTGCGCGGCCAGTGACGTCACGGGTAGTTCCGGAGGGAGGGCAGGTCAGCAGTCCGGGAAGTAGTTCCTCATCAGGCTTGAGTTGTAGCCCGTAACAAAAATCCCTGGAATTGAGCATTTGGCCACTTAGCGGAAAGTCTGATTTTATGTTTCTGACTGCAACATCCGGAGAATGGTGGTGATATAAGCGCTACTAGCAGGAAGGCCACCAAAAGCATTAAATAGTTATCAATGATGTTGCAGCAGTGAGGTAAATTTAGAAGGTTATGGTGAAAGTACAAAATTACATTATTCGGTCTGTTTGAAATTTACAGCAAATAGTAAGATAAAACAATTAAAGCAACTGGAGTTTAATATTAACCGATAAAATATTTAAATTTACAATTATTACGAAAATCGGCTAATACATTTCTGTTAAGCGGGTAGAAGTAGATTTGTAGAACAAAGAGATTCCATTTCTCGAAAGATCCAACCTTTAAATACTTACAATTACTTAATGAAATAAAGCCAGCTACATGAAAGCATAAAGCAATATTAGGCACACTAGAATATTCTGCTGATTTACATTAGTAAGTAATGATTTGCAACACTCACCCGACCGGGGATAACAACCACTCGCGTATTTAAATTATTGAAGCATTAAAATAACATTAGTACTGAATACTGTGATCCAGCACAGCACAGATTATTTAAAATAATTATAGATTACTTATATCATAATAAATTAATATGGTTAGCGACCCATCGTACGTGATGTCGCGCTGTCGCTGCCGAGCGAATCTCGAGTAGAACCCCCGCCGTCGCCCTAGCGGGGAGCGGCGATTCACCTTGAACATGACTTGCCGTTGAGATAAGAACGCGTCCACGCAGTAAAGCGCCTAGTGATTTAAATTAACAACGTTAATTACTTACATTGATTCAGGCTCCGATACATAATAGTTGAGTTAATCTTGAGATTAACTTATTTAAAGTTGGATATAATATAAGTATTCGACAAAATTGCTCACTCAGGCACAGTAGTAACGACCCACGTTACAGGCATTCTACCACCCTGCATTTAACTAGGTAATTTTTGGCTCGCACAGTGAAACTGTGGAACGAACTACCTTCTGCGGTATTTCCAACCAGTTATAACTGGGGTTATTCAAGAAATGGGCAGTGCTGGTTACCCACCAGGTAACCCGTAAGCTAGATTGGCCCCCCTTGTTTAAAAGAAAGTATTCAGATGTCAACAAAGTAGTTCTGATGCTGAACTTTTGCGGCAAGATACCTATAATCCTGTTGCTGCCATCCATCATCTAAAATTTCCATCGCACTTGATTTTTTTATGCGATGGGAGAGGCGTGTTGGTATCGAGATCTGCCATTCTCCCTACCCTCAGCAATCTGGCGGGGCTACAATGTTGTTTACGGTGTGATGGGGCCGTCATCCATCCATTAACCTACCGCCAAACAGCAGTGTTCGCATTGTTGTGTTCCGGTTTGGGGATAAGACGGTGAAATTACTAGCATAGAGGCATTCCATCTTAGTCCTCAGGGTTGGCAACGCGTTTGCAGTCTTAGGATTGCATTGCAGTCGTGTGAATGCGAATGTCTATGGGTCACAGTTTCCACTTACCATCAGGTGGCCTGTGTGCTCGTTTATCTTCTCTATGCCATAAAAAAAAAGAGTATTGCTGGTATTACGATGGTCCGTTGTCCCTATCCTCTGCTGCCGGAATAGAGGTGGGAGAGGCGTGTTGGTATTGAGATCTACCATTCTCCCTACGCTCAGCAATCTGGCGGAGCCGCAATGTTGTTTACGGTGTGGTGGGGCCGCAGGGGAAGAGTATTGCCGGTATTACGATCCCCCGTTGTCCCTATCCTCTGCTGCCGGAATAGCGGTGGGAGAGGCGTGATAATATTGAGATCTGCCATTCTCCGTAACCTCAGCAATCTGGCGGGGCCACAACGTTGTTTTCGACGTGTTGGGAGGAAGAGGAGTGCCTGTATCCTCTGCGGCCAAGACGTGTGGACCTATGGGTGATGGATCGAGGGTCTGTCTCCTTGTTTGGACCACTAGACTATGAGCGCCCTGGGTTCTCCCGAGGCGCTCTTTCAATGTTAGAGGCCACGGTCGGGCCTGCCGGTGAGGATGAGGGGAAATACTTTTGGTAAATACATAATTGGGCAATGGTTAAACATATTGTTACTCTTACATTGCAAGCGCCGCCGCCACGTGAAATAAATCCAGCGCAGAAATTCTTTTTTGTCACCAAGGTCCTGGAACACGGTTGTAATAATTACTTAGGAACATTTTATGACAATTAATCCCAAAACTGTAAGTAAGAATCAAAATCAAAATCAAAATCAATCAAAATATTTATGCAGTAAATGGCCACATACGGGCTCTTTTACACGTCGGTAATGAGTTTATCTACTAGCAATCTGAGAACAATATGGGCTGACTTGTGAACGGATGCTTAAGACGCGTAGCTTTCAAATTTTTCCCTTACAATTATAACTTTAGCTCCGGGCAATATCGTTTCTCACCACCTGGATCAAGTCCGATTTTCAAGATTTTTAAATATGTTATCGTTGTTAAAAAAAACAGATTTTTCACCTCATAAACCATGGAATAGTGAAGTAGAAGGGGAGGGGTGGGGAGGAACTTTACTGTTTTGTATATTTCGCTCACTTGGAGTAAACATCCCGGCAGTCGGCCAAACCGTAGAAATACAGAACATCCATAGCAAGTTTATTCTTCCATGGACTGTAGACCTTGTTGCTTGTCTTAAAAAAATATACGTTTTAATTATAACAATGAATTAATAAAAAAAATACAACGCAAAAATGTATATGTATGAAGTATGAACCTACATCATTCAGCTGATGTATATTTTTTCTAACTAAATGATTGCGTTACCCTCTTAAGTCTATTAGAATAAAATGTGGATTTAATAGACATAACAGGTAAAGGCTGATGGATGTACTCAATTTCACTGCATGTGAACTAGTGCATCTTAAATATGATTCAACTCTCTAACGAACTTAAAGGTACAGTTATAAAGTCCTGGAAATCATTTGTTTTTCCTCTTTCAATAGTAAAACATACTTACTTTTCTTGCACCCCACCCTATAATCGTAATACCATCAGTGTTCGAAGGCAGAGCCCATGCGTTGGTATCAACTCTAATTTTCTTCACGTTCTTGATTTTTTTGTGAAATTTAATAACCCTCTGAAGCCTTAGAATGGCCAAGTTGTTCTTTAGGGTCTTAGGTTCGTACGAGGGGTAGAAATAGACCTCTAAGACGGGAACACGGTCACCGCCGGCGTAGGTGCTGCTGCCGATCCTGACTGAGATGAAGGCGGGATTCTCACGATAGAAACGATTGTTGTGAGCTCTACGAATAAAGACGTGCAATTTATCAATTAAGAAAGCATTTAAATTCAGATAAATAAATAAATATAAATACAAAATGGACTTAGGCCCGTATTAATAAACTAATCTCAACTCTAATGCTAGACTCGAGATGTGTCAAAAATGACAATGTTCTATGGTTTGACGTTTACTTTAACGTATCTTGTGACGCGCATCTCTGCCAAGATGAGTTTATTTATACACCCCATATTACGTGCTTTATACGGTTCAATGGTCAAGTCCTCGTTCAATATAATCCTAGCAGTAGGTTGTACATACATACATACATACATAAACTCACGCCTTTATTCCCAGAGTGGGGTAGGCAGAGCTACAGAATTACCAACAACTCTAAAAACTTGCAATCTCACACCAATTGACCTAGTCCCAAACTAAGCTCTAGGCTTGTACTATGGGTACTAGACAACGATATAAATACTTATATAGATAAATATATACTTAAATACATAGAAAACATCCATGACTCAGGAACAAATATTCGCGCTCATCACACAAATATCTGCCCTTACCGGGATTCGAACCCAGGACCGCTAGCTTCGTAGGCAGGGTCACTACCCACTAGGCCAGCGCGTCGTCAAATTCAAAAGGATCTGCGGCCTGAAGGAGACAAGATGCATTTGACGTTCGTTATCGTTATTGAAAATATAGTATCGACGTAAGTTGTCAGACGGTCGCGTCAAACGCCTACGTCAATTCCATAAATTTTGACAGTTCTCGAAAATCGTTTACGTTAGCGTTAAGTATTTTGTCTAACCTCATTGCCAATTAATGCCTTAGGTATAAAAATTGAGATTAATTTGAAGATATACAATTGGAGGCATGAGGCGGCGGTGATGACCAGGTCAGCGTGAATGATGGAGCCGGCGCAGGTGAACTGGTCGAACATATGGACGCTGGCGACAAAAGGGAAGTTTTTGATCTTAGTTCTCTTGCCCTGGTAGATACGGCGACCGTCCGGTACTGTAAAAACGAATATCCCGCTATTATTTTGCTGAAAAGCTTTCCCCGGTTTTAATCTGATACAATGTTATTCAACAACCATGGTTCTGATTCAGCGATTAATCGATAAGTGTTTTAAATATTATCGACTACAACCAAAACCCTTCAGAGAGAATTTTATACGAGTACGTTGTTCAGGATCTTCAAAGTTAAGAAAGTAATTCTTGCAGTCTTTTAACTGTAAAATAATTATCTAAGCCACGACTAACCTACTTCCATAATTGAAGAAGAAGAAGAAGAAGAAGAAATACATTTATTCACCACACAGAAGACACAAATAGACAAATGACAGATAACAAACAATGTGACAGAAACAGCCCGGAGTGTGTGTTCTCGCGGTAGCGAATCGGACACTGGCTCTCTCATTCCCATAATACCAGTATTTTAAAATACCTGATTCTCAATTTCTTCTAGGATCTCAAAAAAAATACATTTATATTTCGGTATCGTTAATATTTCGAAGCTGGTGATTTGGGAATCTGGTAAATAGAGTAGTCTGGTACTTTGAAATTGTGGCATTTTGAGAGTGAGCGCACTGGCTCAGCTCACTGGCTCTAATTGACCTAATTACGGTTGCATTTTAATAATATATGCAGAAGAGAAAATATCCCTGAATAAATGCCTGACTAAGTCAAAGGGTGCCTAAAGGCACCAATAAATAGAGATTTCTAAACTTTAGTAAAACAAGGGAGCGAAACAAAATACTCACCCCAAAAGTCAGAATCGTTTTGTGCTAAACGTAATCTTTCCACAGTTATATTTCTAAGACTGTCACGGTTCCTATGAAATCGGTGCAATATTTCATAATTAACAGTAATAAATGAATTATTCCGAAGATATAATTCTTTAACATTTTCCAACGTGCCAAGGAAGTTTTCGATATGTTTATCTACGTTTTCTTCATTGAACATATCATTTACTACTTCGGTTTTATTTTCTTCATTCAATACCTCGTTTATGATGGTCATATAATCTCCAGCGCCGTGGTCGATTTTGTTATCAAGACTAGTTACTTTCAACAACTCTATCCAATCGTTTTTGTGAAGTCGAGCGGGGCTGGCGAAGTACTTGTGCATCTTCGAGTATTCCTTTATCTTACTTTCGTTATTTGTTTTAAATTGAAGACTTGAAAATATTTGGTTTACCACCTCATTTAAAATGTCTATTGGTGCAATATGCCCAGACAGTTCGACCGCGTGGTTATGATGAACTAGACAAAGAAAAGCAAAATGGAAGACGACACTTGATGACAACATGAGAGGATCGACGCTTTCCAATTTTGTATGAGACTACGATTGCTTTTATAAATTCAAATGTATTGTAGAATGTTGCACTTATGTTATACCTAATGCTATAAATTGAATTTGTTTTATTGTTCCTACTTGTTTATTCGGTTTTGCAATGTTTTTACGATTTTTTTTATATGTTTTGTACGGGTAGGTATAGGTACCTATTACTTTATCGAAACACCTTTCAACAAAGGTATCATTACCCAGAATTTTCATTAAATCGATACGGATTGAGTAATTTTTTTTTGGTAGTCACGCGTCTTACCGATTGTTTTCGAGAAAATAGAGTTTGATGAAATAAATTTCGATGTAATGATACAATCGATGAGGGTTATCATACTTATCATTTAATGTAATTAATGCTAAATGAAATTGGATAGAAATTGGACCGTTTCTATCGAACTTACCTAAACGTCTTGCCCCCTTACTTATAAACGTGGAATAAGCTTGGAATAGTTTATGCCATGCTTTGTCACTTTCTTTCAGATGCAAATGTCGCAATTACGGATAAGGACAAAGCATGGCATAAACTATTCCAAGCTTATTCTACTTTATAAGGGGGTAAGGGAATACTCAGGACTTTTTTCAGAGCTTCAATAAAAGCTGATTCATGAAACAAACAATTGAGAAAAAATGATTTTTAAATAGCTATAAAAAAACAAGATACAAGCCAAAAAAGTTTTAATCCTCTCTCTTTCAGCAGAACGGAATTTAACATGGAGTTTATATGGCCGGCCCGTTACAGGTCGCCACAGAGCATACCGGATCTCTCTGTCTAATAGCTGTTAATTTCGTATTTACTGGCCGGTTTTAATTTTAACTTCACTTTTGATGATCTCTTTTACGGAATATTTACGAAGCGAAGGTCCTTTGGCATAATTACTATGGCGTACAGTCGACTACAAAGAGATGTATCCACTTTTTTACCTTGTTGCATCGTCATAAGTTTCAAAAGTAGTCTTTGTATTCGACGCGACTGTACTTCATTCATTCCTTATGAGTGTAATTTTACTATTTAAGGTATTTTAAAACGAAAGAACATACGTACATAAACTCACGCCTTTGTTCCCTCCCACAGAGGGGTAGGCAGAGCTACAGAATTTACCTACAGCTCTAAAAACTTGTTGAGAATTCTGTAACCACATTTTGCACAATTAGGCTAAGATGTTTACTAGCGTGTTAGTGACAGGTTGCAAGACGGTAAATGTCAGGATTTTTCAAACAAATATTCAATAAAACAAAATGACATAATTATTAACTCTTATTTATTTGCGTCTTATTACCTATGAAATTGGCGTTTTTGTACGCGTTTTATTTCGTACGGAATTTATTCATTTCAATTTTAACTTCCAAATTATTTTTAAATTTCATAATACAATATGTTACAAAGGTTTTAGATACAAATAATATGGTTCAATTTCTTACTTAATGTTTAAAATTAAAGTGTGAACTCAACTCTTTTCAGGTGCTGCGAATTCAAGTGTTTCAATTACGCAGAGTTTTATGAAGGTAGGCTATTTTTAAGTATTTAATTAAGATATGTATAATATAGCTTAGAAGGGTGCAATATTCCTGACAGAATTTTGTTTGGTTTGCATTTGACGTCACTAAATAATCCGCAAAATGTAATGTATGAAAACCACCGTTTTCATAAAATTCTCCATAGGTATAAAACGCCAATTTCATAGGTTATAAGTAAACCAACTTTGACATTGGTTGAATCATCAAGGCACTTTCTTGGGCCAAAATCTCTAAAACCTATGCAACATTTTGCGGGAATGACTGTTATCAGATCCTTCTCGTTGTGCCGCTAGTATAGTTCTCTAACCGTTGGTTTCGAATAAAGCGGTAATGAGTCAACTTCTTCATTCCCTTCTAAACACCCATTGCATCGGCTAAGATATCATACACGTCGGCGTTGGTTAGGATTGCGATAGCCTGGTCCGCTACCTTACTTCGGTTAGTTAAATTTGTAACATTTCCTGTTTCTATATTAATTCCATCACTCCGTTTAGAATATTCATACGTATCATGAGCTCTATATGTAGCCTTACTATCTCGTTCTTCGTCAGTAAAGTATAGCAAAGTTAATATATTGTCATCCGAAGGTTTCGGTTCTTTTTCTTTTACCTGTCTTTCTAACATATCCAGCAGTTTTGCGTCTGCGATGACTTGCTTCTGGTGTTCATTTTCTTGTTCAGGGTTATTAATTACTTCATCATGTTGAGCAGCCTTTTCTTCAAATATGTCATCAATTTTCTTTTCTATTTCCGAGTCTTGTTTTGCAAAAGTTTTTGCAAGCTGCTGGTGGAGAGGAACACCTTTATTAGCCGTAGGTCGGTTGACCACCTTACTCAAGATTGCTATTGCCCGAGCTATTTCCTCGGAACCTGGCTGGTCTGATTTAATTGTCGTAGTCGATTCCCTACTCACAACTTTAGTAGTAATAGAAGTTTTTCGTTCTTGTTGCACAGCAAACTCTTTATCAGTATCGCTTAATGACTTATCATCAATTTCTGCGTTGAATTTAGTGTCTTCTTTTTGTGTAGACCTGGTGGCTTTTTCTTTTTCTTTAGATTCATTGGACGCTGGTGGTTTTTCTTTGTCATTCCGATCGTTATTATTCCCAGATTTATCTGATTCGTCTGATGTCTTTCTATCAAAGTTCTCTATTTTTGTAACAAACGATTGCAAGGGCTCATGGGATGTCTCAGAAGAGCTCTCATCATCTTTACCGGCTCCTTTATCCACTTTATTTGTCTTTCTCTTTGATTTTTTTCGTTTAATGGTCCCATCTTTATTTAGTTCTCGCAATTGTGGGCCCTTTCCGTCGCCAACAACAGCTTTGTCATCATCATCAGATTGAAACTTAATGTACTCATTGGTCTTTTCTTTCGAGTTCCGCGTTCGAACATCCAGTTCATGTAGAGATTTGATATTATCAGCGTCCATTGGTTCAATTAAGAAGTTCATTTCGCGCATGGGCCTCGTGCTCTGGATCGTGTGGTAGAAGATGGGTAGTCGCGTCGTCGGTGTCACAGAAAACTTCGCTGGATCCTGTAACAACATACAAACTTGTCAGATTTCTATATGAAAGGAAATGTTCCTTCTTTCTAAACATTATCATCGTGTCTATACAGTTTTTAGAAGCGTACACAAGCTACGCTAATCTTTGTTACGCTAACGTCTCGCGTTTTCCCATTTTTCTTTCTTAAAGACTGCGCCGAGCGTACACCGGGTGTACAGTGGCGCCCTCATTACTATTATTGTGTTTTCTAATAAACTAAAGTATTTTTATGAAATTGGTCGGTAGGTTTTTGTACTACAAATTAAAACACAACTTATAGGGTATATCACATAGTTTAATAACAATTCACCTTCGAATTATCAACTTAACGGAAAAAAGTGGCCACCTTTTCCCGTTAAGCTGACTACTCAAAGGGTAATTGTTATTAAAGTTTGTTACGTATCCCATAAACTGTGTTTTTACTTGCGCTACAAAAAAATATCGTCTGATTGCAAGGAAATTCTTTAGTTAATTAAGAAACACAATAACAGTAATAAGGGCGCCACTGGACGCTCGACGTTTGATCGGTGCAGTCTTAACGACTTTTTCAAGTAATTTAATTGTCGCTTAATCCCCCTACCTGTTCAACGATCTCCTCGATCCAGTCAGTGTAGTAGCCGAGCTTGGTGAAGACGGTGGGGGCGTCGGCGCTGCCGCAGGTCGAGGAGCCGAAGCTGACCACGCCCGTCAGGGTGCCGTGGACCACGCCAGGGGCACCGATGTCGCGCTGCAATCAGCCATCATGACATTAGAGCTGGGTTTCTATTCAAAAAGGTATTTTAATTATGCTGCTGCTGAAAATCTGGACATGACCGGTAAAAGCTGGACACCTGGCAACCTGCATAATACATTCAGTCTTATCAATCTTTTCAGTAGATGTAGCGGATGCAGGTATCACGTGACCGGCCGCTGTGGCGATCTTATCATAAATTGCATCCTCTAGATACAGACAAATTTTCTCTATAAACCTCACATTGTTAATGTCTCTATACGTGTAAATCTATAACATTGTAGGCACCTTGGTCCATACTGTAAGCCTATACTTAATTGTAATTATAATAATAAATAAATAAAACAGTTTCTTGACGCGTGCTGGTAAAAGCTTGAATAATTGGGTGAATAAGCTGGATATCGATGTACCAATTCAATTGTAAAATCTCTTCCGTGAGGCGAAGTTTTATATCGAAATGTGTTGTTTGAGCATGTTTTGTGTACCATATCCATAGGTAAGAGAACCTTTTGCCGATCTGCCTCTGGCTGGTGTGTAGCAGTAGATTTAATTTTACCTTTTTTTGCGCTAGTGTTTTTGTGTAAGTGCGTGTACCTTTGAAGTTTGTACTAAACTTTACGTTTGCTACTCTGTCACTACATGTGAAATCCTTTAATTGGTTTTGCGCTTCCTATTCTGGTTTCATATGTTGTATTTGTAACTGTTGGATTTCCTACCAATAAATAAATAAATAAATTAATTAATTAATTAAAGTTGACTTACATTGCAAGCCCCGCCTCCGTGCGAAATGAATCCTGCGCAGAAATTCTTTTTTGTCACGAAATCCCTGAAAAAACACGGATTATGAACAATAAAGAGATTTTTTTGAACTTCACTTGTTTTATTGAGTAAAATCCTTAACTGTAATGGACTATAATACAATCGAAATTATTTTAAAACCCAATAACGATAAAATATTGCGTTATAAATAAACCCCAACCGCAAATAGGAAACTCAACCTTATTGTTGTAGAATGTCAGATTGACTTAAGGTGGGTACAGGTGTAGTGAATAATCCTTTCCCATCGTTTTTGGTCGGATAACTTCGTATTTATCTTGCTTTCTCAGTTGACTTATTGATGGGTGCTGAAGCAAGGCTGAAGCTAATTGAGAAAGCTAGATAAATACGAACTAATCGGACAAAAAATTATGGGAAAGGATTATTCACTATACCTGTACGAGTATATCAAAGAATGTCACAGCTCTTTAATCAAGCATTAAATTTAATTGACATCTCAGAGTGCGGAAGTTAATCTCGTGACTGTACCTAAAACTTACCTGGAATAAATATCCTGGCAATCCAGCAATGGATAGAAGTCCAAGGTAGCATGGGATAGCTTGTTCTCGAATGAGTTGTAGACCCTATTGGTTTTCTAAAAAGGACGAAAATTTATTGCATTTCTGTTTTGGTTTTGTTTGGATAAGGCATCCGTCACCTTCTGACAGGTAAATAAGTACACATGTCAAAAAGTGACGGATGCTTTATGCACAGTTGACACGCGATATAGACGCCGCCTTACTAGGCCTGCAAGAGCACAGGAAAACTCAAAACCACAATTTATAGACTGGCCAAAATTTCAAAATCATTCTTAGGAAATTGTACAAAATTCTACAATAGAATTCCAAAGAAAAATACCGAGCTTACTGTCTGTAAGTTTAAATCAGTTATAAAACAAAAACTAATATTATAAAGTAAACGATTATATCTGCATGAGTAATCTACGCTCAAATCTACCTACGCTTAAAAAAGTGCAAAAATACTGCAATAGTGTAAATTATGTATGATACTTAAAAAAAAAAACTTTGCCGAGTTTCTTACACCGGTTCCTCTATGGGCAAATGTTTGATTTTAGAACCGGTGGTAATGCTTTTTGAAATTAATAGGTGCATTATACATTATACTATGCCTAAATTGAAGAATAAAGAACTTTGACTTTGATCTTATTGAAGAACACTGGGTTGTCAGGTTAATATAGAAAAACTAAACCTCGGGCGCTACGAGGTTATGGAAAAAAAACGAATACTTACAGTTTTTGCACCCCATCCTATAATAGTAATCCCATCGGTATTCGGCGCGAGAGTCCACGCGTTCGTGTCAAGCATGATCTTCTTCACGTTTCCTTTTCTCTTTAAATTGATTTTTCGGTGAAGCCTCACGATAGCCAAGTTATTGCGGAGGTTATTGGGCTGGTAGGAGGGGTGGAAGTAGACCTCGATGATGGGGATCACCTCCCCGGCGCCGTTGAAGAAGCTGCTGCCCACACGCACCGAGAGGAATGAGGGGTTCTCACGGTAGAAGCGGTTGTTGTGGGCTCTGAAGACGAAGATGAGAATTCAAATGTTAAACGTGAAGATTGACTTAAGGAGGTAAATCAGAAACAAATGGAACTCGTCTCAAGCACTAGCCTTGTGTTAATGGGTATCAGGACTACGATACTGGGCAAAACTAATTTGTCTTATTCATTACTAGCGACCCGCCCTCGCTTCGCTTCGGTTTATGTGAGTTTTCTGTAACACCCGTACATGAAACAGGATTTATTATACATATAAACCTTTTTCTTGAAACACTCTATCTATTAATAAAAACCGCATCAAAATCCGTTGCGTAGTTTTAAAGATCTAAGCATAGGTACAGACAGCGTGAAGCGACTTTGTTTTATACTATGTAGTGATTGACTCGAATTTTGCACGAATATTGAAGAATTTTGAATTCAAATTGTACAAAATTAGTAAAGAAACTGAAGAAGATAAAATTAACGATGTACAATTGTAGGCAAGAGGCAGCAGTGATGATCAGGTCTCGCTCGATGATGGAGCCGGCGCAGGTGAACTCGTTGAACAGCTGGATGCTGGCTAGGAAGGGGAAGGTTTTTATCTTCGTCCGCTCGCCTTGATAGATGCGGCGAGTGTTGCTCGGGTCTGTAAAACGATATTGCTTCATGTTAATGGTTTTGTAACCTACGTTCACGTGTGACCGCAATAGCTTTCTTTACAGGCTAACAATAAAAATATAACTACTAAGCAGATAATAAGTCAATCCTGACCTGACACATTGCACAACTATGAAATTTCTGAATATTATATTGATAACGATGAGATCCTTGTCCACCTTCCAATAGCTACCTATGTGTGTTACATCGTTGGGTAGGTATATTTGAGCTGAATAAAAGTTACTATA
The DNA here is from genome assembly GCA_963966035.1 of Acleris laterana. Lineage (NCBI taxonomy): Eukaryota > Metazoa > Arthropoda > Insecta > Lepidoptera > Tortricidae > Acleris > Acleris laterana. Next base: position 1,271,889 of record OZ014458.1, on the reverse strand, counting down.
GTGCCAAGTTCCAAATTAGTTGTTGCAAGTTCCTTAGTCCATACATTTAACGTTAAAAGTTAGCATTGTTTTTAGCTGTTGTAAAACTTTCATATTTAGTAAAGCATAATTTCTGAATCGGCCAAGATTTGGAATTGGCGCCATAGTAATTTGAGTTGAGCTCAATAATACCTGTCTAACGATTTATAATGCACAACTATTAGAAAATGTGCCCAGATTATATTAAAACCCTGACTTCATTCTTTGTTGTGATATAATTGTAATAACAGCATTGTACTCGTATTACTGTTGTCAATATGATTCATATTAAAAACCTCATTGTTGTTCAATGTGTCAGGTTTGACTTCTCATCTTCTATTGGCGTTTATGAATAATAGGGTTAGATAGGTGTATAGATAAATAAAAAAAAACACTTACTCCATACTTCATCATCGTCACTTCCTGTTGTACTCAATTTAATATTCTCTGTATTATTACCATGAACCTTATGAAATTGCTGCAGCACTTCATTGTTTATGGCGATGTACGAATTATTCCTAAGATATAATGTTTTAAGTTTCTCCAACGTGCCAAGGAAGTCTTCGATGTGTTTATTGACGATCCCTTCATTTAGCGTATCACTTACTGTTTCAGTTTTATTGTCTTCATTCAATAACTCGTTTATGATGGTCGTAAAATCTCCAGTGCCGTTGTCGATTTTGATATCGAGACTCGTTACTTTAACGAGTTCTTTCCAATCGTTGTTTTCTAGCCGAGTGATTCTGGCGTAGTATTTGTAAATCTTCGAGTATTCCTTTATCTTACTATTTTTGTCTACTTTTATTTTTAGATTGGAAAATAGTTCGTTGACCACGTGACGAACCGCGTCTGTGGGTGCAATGGGTCGGGGCACACTTTCAAGACCGTGAGTGGGATCAAGGAAACCAACGACTGCAAGATGGAAGACAACACTTAAAAACAACATGAGATAACCGACACTTCTGGATTATGTTCAGACAACGCTGGCTTCAAGCAATTCAAATGTATTGTGAAATTTCGCACTTTTGTGATATATTTAAATTAAACTCGTTTTATGTCTAGTTTTATTATAACTGCAGATTGAAATGTTGCAATTTTTTTACGGTTTTTTGCCGTATTTATTTTTAACACCATAAACATTTTACTGAGAGTAATAAAATTTCATATAGGTACTTAGTTTTAACGACTTTATTGCAACATGCTACTCATTTTTTTTTATGTACAGTCGCGGAACGAAAAGTTTGACCACCTTAAGATCTGTTTTTGCTTGCTCAGTATACTGTTATCAGTATCTGCTTATCGACCGAGTATAACTCATTCCGTCATAATGAATGTCATTTCACTACATGGCCCACAGATACATGGTTACAATGGTCACGTATAAACAACAGCCACTATTGGTTCAAATTGAACTCAAGTCTTTATTGGTCATTACAAAAGGGTTGCTATGGTCACTTATAAACAACAGCCACTATTGGTTAACTGAACTTAACCTTTATTGGTCGTAACAAAAGCGTTGCTATGGTCACGAATAAACAACAGCCACTATTGGTTCAATATTATTCCTCTCGTCTGTTACACAGTTTAAAAAGGAAGCATTAAGAATTTATTCGAAAACTGGTCAACCTTTTCGTTCTGCGACTGTACTTAACCATTAAGATATAGATGTAGTGCACAATCAAACTACATCGTACTCTCTCGAATAAGTTCGTATTTATCTTCTTTTTCCAATTAGCTACAGTAGGTACACATTAATAATCTTTCCGTAAAAGCAAGATCCATACCAAATTATCAGACAACTAGCTGTTGCCCACGACTTCGTCCGCATAGAAAAAATAGCCTAGGTTCAGAAGGGATAATGTAGGATGCTGATGGTGAAGTCTTTCAACAAAGAAATAATCAAATCTTTCCTCTGTATAATATTAGTGTAGAAATACGATGTCGCTTGATTACTGCTATTCATATATTCCGTTGTCCTTGGTTCGGATAAAGATAATGCTGATGATTATAATGATGATATTTCTCACAATGTAATAGAACTAAATTTTGACACCCGAAGGACCCTGCATAAGGTCCTATCATGAATATCCCAAATCTCAAACTAGAGACGGAGATTTTACCTAACTCTTCCTCAACAATGATTTATTTATTTATTCCAAAAGTATGACACATATTACAATATTTTAAAATAAAAATATAGCTATGATATTAAGCCTACAACAGCCTTTAGCTTGGCAGTTAATGATTGGGATTGACCAAAAAAAAGGAAATTTTAAGACACCAATTTCATTAATTTTGTATTTGACCCAATAGTTTCGTTTAACTATCTTTATTTATTTAGCAGACATTTTATGGATGACATGAGTATTTTAAATTTGTGATGGCATTTTCTAATATATTACAACAATTAAATTATATCCAATGAAAAAAAGTGATTGTAATAGTGTATTAAAACATAATATTTCAAACTTTTTTCGCCTAACCCGTAAGAGGCCTAAAAGCCGAAAACGAAAGTCAAAAAAAGGTTAAATAATACTTTTGTCGAAATATCCAAAATAGATAAATATTTCAATAACTTAATAATGCAGAACGGCTTTAAAACCCGAAATAGTTTTCGAATTGGAGTACCTAATTGTAAAAATATGATCAATCCCAATTTGATGACAAGATCGCAAGTAAAATGTTTCAAAGAATCAACCCAAAGCAAACAAATATGGTCGTCGTTATTAAAACTTTGCTCTTCAAAGAATAATAAAGTATCTTTTCTACTGGGTACAACCATATTACTTTTCACGTGTTATTGTATTGCCTAAGTTTTTTTTTATGGCCTAGAGAAGACAAACGAGCACACAGGCCACCTGATGGTAAGTGGAAACTGTGACCCATAGACATTCGCATTCACAAGACTGCGATGCAATCCTAAGACTGCAAATGCGTTGCCAACCCTGAGGACTAAGATGGAATGCCTCTATGCTAGTCATTTCACCGGCTGTCTTATCCACAAACCGGAACACAACAATGCGAACACTGCTGTTTGGCGGTAGGTTAATGGATAAGATGGTGGTAGCGATCCGGACGGACCCTGCACAAGGTCCTACCACCCGCAGTAGCGATAGTTTATATTTAATTGACAGTAACGGCAGACGAGTGAGAAGCAATATCATAAGATCATAACACGTCAAGAGCAATGTTGTTTTACCCACAGAATAGAGGCAAGAGTCAAGAGCTCCTATTTCGAAACCATCATATAGGTACTGTGCAATAGGTTTTCACATAAAATTACCACTTGGTGTTTATGTGTTTTATATCAGTGTATGTAAATTTCAATGTCGCAATCCTTCAACGGAAACCTTAAAAAATACAGCATTTAGTTCGAGTGTTTTATTACATTACTTAGATTTATTCGTAAAATATAAAATTGTTAAAATTAAACCCAAAAAAACATATTTAATTAAACCAAAACATGTTCAACATCAAATGGGTCATTTTGTTCTCGTTCTTCCAAATTGTCAAACCAAGTCAAATGTCTTCTGAATCAAAAGACATCTTTTACGGCTCCCACGGCAGAATCCTCGAAATCATTGACAATGTGTTTATTTCACTAAAAATCGACGCAAAATTCAAAAAGTCCAAAAATATAGCGGAATACTTTTCAATGCACAACTTTATTCAAGATACAGTTGAGAAAAACGAACAAGTTTATCAAAATATCCGTCGCACATTAAAAACTAACTTAAGTAATAAAACTTCCATTTTAAACGTCAACGAAGTTATGGATAAAACGATAAGGAATCAACAAAGTATAATATTTAAAGAACTTATGAAGAACAATAGCAAAATTCGTGCAATAGCTAATAATGTCATTTTGAAAGATTTCACGAAATTAGCAAGAGATTTTCATTTGAAAGTAAACTTATCCGTAGCTAATGGTGTCAAGAAATTGGGTAAGAAATACTGTCATTTATATTAAATTTCTGCTTTAGATAAATTATGTTAGCGACATAAGCCCATGCTAAACATGCTTAACAATATTTCAGCATCTGATTTCAAGAATGCAAATATATTGGAAGAGGCTGTCTCAACAATCAAGAAATTTCCCTTCATGGTCAGCATCCACGTGAGAATTTTTTTCACCTGCGCCGGGTCTCTCATCCGCGAAGATCTGGTCATCTCCGCAGCATCCTGCCTCGTACAGTAAGATTTCAAAACTCCCACAGCTAAAACCAAAATGAGAGTATCACGACTATCACACAATATCTTCATTTGATTGTTTATAGGGCCCTGTCGGGTTGACTTTGACCCTGTGGGATCTTAAGTGTCATTTACTCCTTCCTAACATTCTAGCAATTCTAACACAGGTTTTGGATTAAAAGTGCTAGTCCAAACGTAGCTTGCATCGTTGCGAGTATTGCCACCTATCTAGGCGTATTAACATAAAATGTGTGTCTCAACACTCCGTGATAATTCCCGATTTTATCCACACTGATCACAACGACACTCAATATAGCCTCTGACCAAACCTATTTTGTTAAATTACACCGTTGGGGTTCATCTAGATCCATTAGGGTTGTTCACGTTCCTTCTTCTCCAAGAAGCAGTAAATGCCTGACCAAGGGAATTCTCTTGCCCAATTCTAAATTGCTCCAGTCTCAGCTTGTTGCCACTATATTTACCCAGTCCTGATTCCGCATGCAACTACACATCTAAATTATTTATTCCTGTTTGTCTCAACAGATTCATCTCAGAAGATTCTGACGTCACGCCCCTCAATGTACGCGTCGGTAGCGACTACACCAACAAGAATGGAGAACTTATACCAATCGCAGATTTAATCTTCCACTCAGATTTTAACCCTTCTAACCTGAACAATAACTTGGTCATCATCAGATTGAAGAAACAAATACAACTGGAGAAAAAGGCATTGTTAAAGTACGATAGGATTGCTGATGACTTACCGAAGTATGTGGACGAGGCATTTTATTTAGGATGGGGAGAGAGGGTAAGTTGTGTAAATGTACTCACGGAGAAATAAATTGCATTAACTTACGAGGGTTTCCGACGGCTGTATTGGCAAGACTTCGCAAATATGTGAATAACCTTACAACCAATTGACCTAGTCCCAAACTAAGATCAAGGCTTGTAGTATGAGTACTAGACAAAAATACATAAATACTAACATAGATAAATAAATACTTTAATGTATAGAAAATATCCAAGATTGATCACACAAATGTTTGCCCAAATCGGAAATCGAACCCTCGAAAACTATGCCAACGCGTCGTCAATATACACATACAACATATGTACATAATAGTTAGGACCAATTAGTGTGACATTGTCCCCTGTTATTTATTCATTTTAAAATCTGTCCAAGACCTTAAGCAGACGCTTATCCATTAACCTACCGCCAAACAGCTGTGTTCGCATTGTTGTGTTCCGGTTTGGGGATAAGACAGCCGGTGAAATGACTAGCATAGAGGCATTCCATCTTAGTCCTCAGGGTTGGCAACGCATTTGCAGTCTTAGGATTGCATGGCAGTCTTGTGAATGCAAATGTCTATGGGTCACAGTTTCCACTTACCATCAGGTGGCCTGTGTGCCCGTTTGTCTTCTCTATGCCATAAAAAAAAAAAAAAAAAAAGACGAGACGTTCCCGACTTATAATTTTTCGGTTGTTTTAGGACATCAGTCAACACCATCACAACTATAATAAGGAAGACCAAAAACTATCGTATGCTGCTTTGGAGATTTTCGATTTTATGGATTGCTTAAATCATTTTAGAAGGTACCTATTGTATACTCTCATATGCATAAAATTACCTATGCAGTTCGATAAGAGCCATTCTCAAGAGCATATCGTTTCAGATTGTACATCAGCGATCAACAATTTTGCGCTGGTATTTTCGACGAAATTATTGGAGTTTGCAAAGTTAGTATTCTTCCCTCCTTAGAAAATAATATTGTATTAGTAAACCATTAGGTAAATATTACAAAGTTTACATGGGCTTATTAAAAATGGACAAAATGTGATGATTATATACCGTAAAACTACACAACTATGGTGCTGGCCTACAATAATAGTCCAATTTTACTTATTATTTTTTTCTAAAAATATGATAGCTTTAGCTCTAGCTCGAGTTTAGAGCAATCGATTTTAGGCTAAACAGTACATATACCCAGCAATAATAGCCGTAAGGTATCATACTTTAGATTAATGTAATGAGGAAAATTGGACTATTGTTACAGGCTAGGACCATAGTTGTGTAGTTTTACGGTACTCGTATTTCAGAACGATATTGGCGGGCCGGCGATCGTTGGCCACACCCTGGTGGGCGTGATCAGCTTCAGTTCTCCCCACTGCGGTCAACCAGGGGTTCCCACCGTCTTCACGAAGATAGGGTTCTACGCTCAGTGGATCACCAGTGTCTTCGACGCGGTATGGACATAAAAAGACCGCTGAGCAACAATCAAGGGGGGATGATGAGATGGGGATGAGAGCGTCGGCGGCTTATTGGCTTAGGGGGTGATCGTAACGTACCGAGTTCGAATCCCCGCGCGGTCACCATGTACCAATGAGATTTTTTAACTTAAGTACATTATTCAATGCTCTTACGGTGAAGAAAAAACACCGCGAGGAAACCTGCACATTCCAACAGCTGAGTATGTAAGAGGGTAATTGCACAAAGGATCCTAAAGGGTCGAAGTGTATCTGAAAGGGTACAGTCACCAACCAATAGTCTGCGCGCATAAGCATACCGGCAGAGTTACCCCCCCCCCTCGCCACCTTCATACCACCAATTTCATCGAGAAATGCGCGACTGCGCAGGTACAAAGCCATTGGCCTTTTTACGTGACACGTTCTTTTTTATCGCTCCTTTTTCATGTCTCGTTAGTGAGCTGAAAATGGCATTTCTATGGTGTCTCCTTGTTTTACTGACACCAATTTCATAGAACGTATAATTTCCAAAATTTTCGTTGCATAGAAAGCTTTTTTCAGCTGAACACGTGTTGATTTCAGGTTATCATAAAATATGATTCACGTAGGTTAGGTTAGGGTAGACTTGTAACCATTACAAGAGGCTGACTATTGAAAAGAAGGTTCCTTTATCATAGCTATGCCAGTATTTTAATTTGTACATACATATTGTAGTTACATTGTAATCACGTAAAAAAAACTTTCACAGTTTCCACTTCATACACAACTGGAGCCTAAAACTGATCCCTCGACACATGAAGATGATTCTCACGAAAAAGGCGAGGATGAAAAAATTATGGAGCAAAAAGAAGAACCAAAATTGCCGAAACTTGCTGATCCACGGTTAAAATCCACTTTTAAACAAACAAGTAGTAACGATTCTCTTCACTTTCCACTCCATACACAAACGAGGCCTAAAAGAGATCCGGCTACACACGAAGATGACTCTCAGAAAAAAAGCGAGGTTGAAACAATAGTGGCGCAAAAATCAGAACCAAAATTGCTGACACGTGCCGATCCCTGGTTGAATTCCACTTTTAAACAAACAAGCAATAACGATTCTCTTCCCAATGACGTCAAGAACGACATATTAAAACAGACAACAAAACAAGACGCGCCGCATCCTCCCGAAGTAACATCTCTTAAAACATACCTAGGACCTATACTACGCATGTTTACTGTAAAGCAAACCAATCCTACGCCATCTCCTGTTATAAAACTTTCTGAGCCACCGTCTGCAGCCGACACAACCACTGATAAATTAGATTGGAATTTCGTTGATAATGTTTTTAATAAATTATTAACACTTGTAAATAATCCTGAAACATCAAGCCTTACAACCCCTACAGAGATGATTACACCTGTCCCCATAAAACGAACCAAAATTACTGACGAAGATGCCAGTTACATCACATCATCAAGCTTCAACATTGATAGATTCACGCCTTTCACACAAATCGCTGCAGACTTTAATTACTTTGACGAAAATAATGAAGATCATCAACAATCCAAATTTGAATATGACAATGACAATCACGTCAGTGCAAAAGGAGATTTGTCATATGAAAACGAAGACGAAAGCAAAGTAGAAGTTGTGATAAAGGAATTTGGAACCACAAAACTGTTTGTATTGGATAAGAAACAGGCTAATGATCGAAAGAGTTTGACGATTATCAGAGAAAAGTTATCAAAGCATTCCCCTGAGAGGGCTATAGATTGGCTAACCATGATATCAACTACGTAATGTCGCGGTCCGTTAATGAATAAAAAATAATTAAAACTGTCTTTGAGCTTAAACAAATTGTAAACACACATCCAACTTTGATCCAGCGTTGAGATACATTGCAAAACATCAAAGTAACTTAGAGAAAGGATACTTGGACTGTTTTTACAATATACAATAAAGAAATACGTTACAACATTAAACAGTAACTCTCACCCATTACATATCCGATTGACACAGTGTTAATGAGGTTTTATTTTAAAGTCATTTTCCGATTCTCTTTTAACCGTTAATTTGGCACTGTCAAGAACACTGTACAAACCATAATGTACACTTTGTTTTTGGATTGTGTTTTTATTTTTTTGCTGATTGAAAATCAAAAAGGGTTTGAATTCCCGATTTTTTTAATTTCGCCATATTAAATTCGAAAAATGAAAGTCAACAACAGTTTTATTTGTTTAATCAGTTCGTTGTATGCGTTAGAAATTGAATGTTTTGGACTTATATTATTTTATTTCATCAATTCTCTTCGTAATAAAGTCCTGTTCAGATTTATTGGATAGTCCTTTCCCATCGTTTTTGGTCGGATAAGTCCGTATTTACCTTGCTTTCACAATTAATTTCATTACCCAGCAATATATTTCTAAGGACCTTGCCGAGATTCGAGTTTCTAAACCAATCGCGTCACTGGTAGATCACGTGACTTTTCGTATCACGTCATCTACCAGTGACGCGATTGGTTTAAAAACAAAGCGAATAGAAACGCTACTTAGCGTAATGCATTTTAAAAAGGGCCTTTTCGTAGATGTTTCAGGCACCGTGGAAACTTGAACAGTACTTATTCTTGTAAAGCGCAGACCGCTGAAGGGTGTTGGGGCTAAACCGAGTTAAGACTTTTTAAAGTATCAAAATTCCTTTCGCGAAAAAAGTACTTGAGCCGTTATGAAATCTTAAATCTCTTTTATTTTGTAACTTCTTAAATATTCAATTTAACGTTCTTCAATATTTCCAAGTACTTTTTATGCGTAAAATAAAACTTGAAAAAATCATAACTTGGTTTAGTACATTGTCGGGTAGGTGGGTGAATGTTTGGCGTTTCAACCGCCGTCATTATTGTTTTCGCATATTATTCAATATAAACTCAATAACTTTCTTGTTTTTTTAAATGGAATGGATACTACCCCCGGGTCCGCTGATTTTGACATCAAAAATTGCTGGTAGTTATCATTATTTTCGTCAATGTATTAAAGAGAATAATGACGGCGGTTGGAACGCCCGAATATTCACCCAGGTATCTAGTAACGAACTATGGATCTAGTGAGGTAACTAAATAAAGAAACTTTTATTATTATCATCGTTAGCTTCAATGGCGTTCGGCCAGGGGCCCTAATATGGCTGCATTTATCGCGTGACAAAGTTTAGATAAGGCATCCGTCACCTTCTGCGGGCCTAGTACGAGTATGGCTGCGTCTATATCGTGTGCCAACTGTGGATAAAGGATCCGTCACTTTTTGACACGTGTTCTTATTTACCTGTCAGACGGTGACGGATGCTTTATCCAAAATTTATCACGCGATATAGCGGCAGCCATGTTAGGCCTGCAAGTCTGCCAATTTGTATTTAAATATCATAGAAGAACCTATACAAGTTTCCACAATGCCTCAAACACCTACTCAGAAATGCTTAACAACTCTCTTACTACAAATATAACTCCTTAACTACTTAAATGTATCAACGCTAAATTTATAGATATGAGTATTATAACTAACAAATAGACGATACAAATTTTCATCAATCACAATCTTCTCCAGGTGCATACTTTAGTTTAACACTCATGGTTTGTACAGTCTAATTTGAATACATATACTTAACTTTAGAATTTTGAGTTCTTTTAAATATTTTCGTGGTCCCTTCTTTAACAAACACAACTTCTAGCAAATCATCATCGTTCTTTACATCTGCTATAGGAATACTATAGTCGTTAGATTCCTCAGCCTGCTCTGATTGACTAGCACCACTTTTATCATCCTCATATTGCCCTTGCGGTTTATTTCCTGTTGCACCCGGATCAGGCCCCTCGTTTCTACCTTGGTCTGTTGCCATATCTCCTTCTCTTGACCCCTCGTATTTAACTTGTTCTGGTGCCATATCTCCTTCTCTCTGCATTTGAACATTATTTTTACCATTAAATTTGCTTTTTATATAGTTGTGAACCTTATGTACATTCCCGTAAGCGACTTCAGACTGACGCTCCTCGAGGATCTCGTCTACACTCGTGTTTATGTGCTTTACGACTTGCATCTCTCCTATTAGTTGTGCTAGTGAGTCGATTTCTTCGTTTATGTTACGAGTTGGTCCTGGTGGCGAATTTTCTTCGGGCGCGATCTTATCAAATTGATTCCGCAACATATATTTTTCTTTTTTTATCTGAAATCATGTCATTTTTGTAGAGACAATATTCGGAATTGTAATTTTCGTAAAACATATACTTCGGATTTGTCAATATTCATAAATATAATATTCGGAAAAACGTTTTCGTGATTTTAACTCTCGGTAAATATAAAATTCGAGGTATTGTAAAAATTCGGTATTTTCAAATTCGGAGTTAAATAATTCGACATTTTAGGGTGTGTGGAAGTACGGATGATACAAGAATTTAAAACTGCTAATTAGACAGAGAGATCCGATGACGTCATGTAACAGGTCGGCGACGTGTAAAAGAGCCCTCATGTGGCCTATTTACTGAATAAATATTTTGAATTCTGAATTTTGAATTTTGGCGATATAGATTCCACATTAAATGGTTTTGCTAGAAATACATAGGGACAAATCTTTGTTGGCTTATCTTGGTTATTTTTCTAGCTATGTTTTCTCAACTGTGTACAACTGTAGTCATGTAGATCAGCTATTATTGGAGCTGTGAAAAAAGTCTTGAATCCTATTGGTGAGTTTACCCGCTTGACGACGCTGCTGATCCACTCGGCGTAGAAACCGATCTTCGTGAAGACGGTGGGGGCGTCGGGCCGGCCGCAGTGGGGGGAGCCGAAGCTGATGATGCCGGTGAGCAGTCTGCCGACCACCGCCGGCCCGCCTATGTCGTTCTAGCCAATAACAATACGATTAAAAGGTTACTAACAAAAAAAAAATGGAACAAGTTTTTCTTGCCATTTGGGGGTTTATTATGACATAACAGCAGTTCATTTTACGGTGAGTGTAAGGGACAGAGCTATGGCAGTTATATAGCTCTGTCCTTTTCTCTCAGCGTAAACAAAATTGCATAACTATGTCATAATAACCCCCCTGTACTTTTTTGTGCACAGTAGTACAGTCTTCGTCTACTCGCCAAGACGAACTAACAGCATGCAAATATGTGACATGTAGGTAGGTACATGTAATACAACATTCAATTGTAATATTAAAATTAGGTAATTCAAAATAGCGATAAAACACAGTCAATACGAGAAAAAAAAGAACTGTCAAATAAAAAAATATAATATCTAAGATGTGACACTGAAATACTTATGCTAAAAATAATGCACTTTTCTAACAGCATCTGAGTGAATTAAATTAATAAATGCGAGAAATTAATAAGGCTTATTTATTTATTTATTTTAAAGGTCAAGTGCGAGTCGGACTTGCGCACCGAGGGTTCCGTACCGCCGCACAGTATATATACTATCAGCCCAATGGAACCCTGACTCACCATAGAACGGTGTCGCAGTGACATTATAAAACAATTTGTTTGCCACTTCTTATGCCTTGAATCATAACGTCTCTGTGACACAGTTCTATGGTGGGTCAAGGTTCCAATGGTCTGATAGTACATCGGATTTTTTTTCTTCGAAGTTTTAGAGAAATAATGAGAAACCGTAAAATGGGGTGAGTAGGGATAAAGGGGTGAGTAGAGACACAACCTAAAATCAGTCATAACTTGTTACAAATAAGAACAAGCATTAAATGGAAAATAACCTTACATCTATTGGCAATAATTTCAGTCTTATAATTAGTAACATACAAGCAACATACAGAACAAATTTATTAGGTTCCTGTATTTAAGGAAGTATGGAGTGTATTCTTTTTACCCTCTAATGTATCCAAATTTATTTGTGCTGGGTGTGGTTATGGGCGTGGCTAAAGCACTGGGTGCAGCTACTTGCCCCCTTATGCGCAAATGTTATTTAAATTAAAACCTAATATAATACTAAACCTAGATTTAAGTAATACTGTTACTAACACGTTATGGACTTTGTCCGAAATAAATGATTTTGAATTTGAATGGTTGGGTACAACGAGCTACGAGTGCACAGAGAGCTGTGCTTAGCGACATACCTTTTTAAATTAATAGCGGGTACAAGATGCAACAGTCAGGTACGAGTATTGAGTTACTTGGTGGTGTGTGTTCCCGGTGGATACGTGTGGTGCCGTCGGCGGCCGCGGCTGCTGGGTAGTGATTCTGTAAACAACGCCGGTCGTGCGGACTGTCGAGTGATATCCAAGCGGCGAGATTAAGTAGTCCCGTCAGTGCGAACAAAACACATTGTAGCGCGTGCATTTTCAATTAAGCAGCCTTATACGTTCGACCCGTGCTCTGCTGCTAAATTGAAAATGGGTAAAAATCAAAATAAATGTACATAAGGACGCTATTTAAATGTCACTTAAATGATGTCTAACTTACAATTTCATTACAATTGACGTATGTTTGACGTTAACCAACAGTTTCGTGACGGTGACAAAACTCTCTTTAACTCAATCAATATTAATAGCAATATTAGGGGGTCAATGTCACACCAATTGACTAGGCCCAAACTAAGCTCTAGGCTTGTACTATGGGTACTAGACAACGATATAAATACTTATATGGAGAAATATATACTTAAATACATAGAAAACATCCATGACTCAGGGACAAATATTCGCGCTCATCACACAAATATCTGCCCTTACCGGGATTCGAACCCAGAACCGCTAGCTTCGTAGGCAGGGTCACTACCAACTAGACCAGCGCGTCGACATTAACTGGACATTTATTTTGATTTTTACCCAAATGCACGCGTTACAATGTGTTTTGTTCCCACTGACGGGACTACTTAATCTCGCCGCTTGGATATCACTCGACAGTCCGCACGACCGGCGTTGTTTACAGAATCACTACCCTGGTCGAGCCGCGCGGGCGCACCAACCTGCTCGGTATGGCTCCGTGGACGCGAGCTGTGCGAACCCTCAACCAAATTGCGGAAAACATTGATTTGTTTTCATGTTCTCTGAATGAATTCACAAAGGCTGCATTGTTTATATCGGTCATTCCCAAAATACCAGTATTTCAAAATACCTGATTCTCAATATATCGGAATCCCAACACTAAATCCACACATACAAATTAGGGTATTATTTATTATCTTTACCCAACATTTCGAATCTGTTTTTTTGAGAACCAGGTAAAAAGAGTAGTTTGGTATTTTGAAATACTGGTATTTTGGGAATGAGTGGCTTATAATTATGTTATAGGTTTAGGGATAGAGTTTAGTTGATTCTGTACCAAAAAGTAGTTACACTATTGTCTTAGGGTACCTAAGCCCTGTAAAAATAGTTGTCAGAGAGAGAAATAAATAAATAAATAAATAAATAAATAAAATAAATAAAAATGATGCTTCGTTTTATGTTGTGTCCCTACTCCCCCCTTAATCCCTACTCACCCCGTTTTACGGAACATGTTGTATGTATACGCACATTGCAAGCTCCACTGCCTCTGTCCGTAAACCCCGTACAAAAGTGCTTGTCCTTAACGTAGAAACTAAAAAAAATGGTTACATTAAATTAAACGTTATTCGCTGAAGAATATTTTTACATAGGAATTAATGTAAGTAGTACTTTTTGATTTCTCTTGGATAAGATAACATGGGTGGACGACATCCGTCGTCACACCGCGCCTTCGGTAGTACAAGGGCACAATTCCTCTTTTTCTCATGTAGGACATTGTGCCCTTGTTCTACTACATACATACATACATTATATCACGCCTGTTTCCCAGAGGGTTAGGCAGAGACCACTTCTTTCCACTTGCTACGATCTTGACAAATTTCTTTCGCTTCTTCCACATTCGTACGTCGAGTCATGCACGCACGTCGGTTTCGGGTACTTAAGATTCGGCCCTTTCCCAGTATTTTTCCGATTTGACTCGAAAAAGTACGCCTAGGGCGGCCCCTTCCGACCCGTCCACTCACTTTCGATCTTTATATCTCTTTCTCTTTCTGTATAGCAAATCCTTATTTATATAAACATTTTACTACTTTAACGATTCCAAAAAATTATCATTTTTGTGTCAAATAATTCGCCATCCAGCTACTTCCACTTTACTCACTTTACTTTACTTTTTTCACTTTACTTTAACACAGGATGGGGACATTTAAGTGTAAGCTAGCAAAATACTTAAGAGTAAAATCATTTTTTTTTATGGTACGTTTAGTTCTAATTACTTAAGTTTAATGTCAAATTTAATTACCGCGAATAAATGTTCTTGCACTCCTCTAAACTGTACACGTCGGTAAAAGCATACGCCAGAGGTTGAGTATTGATTGAATTTTGATCACTATGCTGAAAATCATGGTAATAAATTACATAAAAATACAATAGTATTATGGTATTATTACCTGCTATATAAAAACCTTGCCATGCTGCGGAGAATATAATAATTTAAATAAAATAAAAAAGCGTTGGGAACGCCACCTCCTAATTAAATATTGAAATTATTTTTCTGGATTGGCTATAATTATCGTTGAAAAGTCGAACAATGGTACTTAAATTTTAGGACTTGCCATCAATTAAGTGTCCTTGATGATACCAAACAAGGTTAAAAACGAACAGATACCCATTAAAACATACAAACAAGTAGCCTAAAGATCGTAGGGGAAGGCCTATAGGCCCATAGTCCAGCAGTGGACGAGTCTAGGCATGACAATGATCATGATGATGAAGTAGACTACCCAAACGCGTTATTATAAGAATGAAAGATTGATGAACAAACAGTCACTTACACTTTTCTTGCCCCAGCCCAAAGTCAAGATATCCTGGGTATCCTCTGGCAGTTTTTCCGCTTGCGAGTCTATGGTTATCTTCCTTATGTTTTTGCCGAACTTAAGCCGTTTGCTCAGTTTTAGGATGACCAGATTGTTGTCCATGGATTCTCGCTCGAAAAGGGGGTGGAAGTTCAGCTCCTCAATGGGGATCACCTCCCCGGAGCGGCCGGTGAAGTCACTACCCACCCGGGTTGTGATGGAGACTCCAGCTGGGACAGTACTTCCTTCGTGGTATCTGGAAGGAATAACCATTTTTTTTGTGATATGGAGAAGAGAAACGAGCACCTAGACCACCTGATGGTAACAAAACTCTATGACTCATAGACATTAGCTGCCGTAAAGCTACAAATATGTTGTCAACCCTGAGGACTTAGATGAAATTATGCTAGTAATGTCAGTTAGATATAACTAAACATTTACTGCACATTATATAGATATAATTCTAATAATTCTAACCCATTTCATCCAATTTAACATCCAATTTTTATTTTTTCTTTCCTATCAATGATATAAGAATTAATCCTAGTAAATATTTAAGTAAGTTTAGGGTAGATTACTCTACTACTTGTAAGTACTACTACGGGATGGCGGCACTAGATTAGAGAATGCAAATAACCGGTTATAACCGGTTTTAACTGTCAAGCAGGCTGACCATAAAGGAAAACTTCAGGATGAATGTATTGGACTATTAAAGCACTTACTAACGCAGGTATGTGGCCGTGATGATGGTGAACTTGGTGATGATGGAGCTGATGCAGTAGATCCGCGTGTGGACAAGCACGCTGGCCATAAAGAAAAACTTCAGGATGAATGTATTGGACTATTAAAGCACTTACTAACGCAGGTATGTGGCAGTGATGATGGTGAGCTTGGTGAAGATGGAGCCAGCGCAGTAGATCCGCGTGTGGACAAGCACGCTGGCCATAAAGGAAAACTTCAGGATGTATGTATTGGACCATTAAAGCACTTACTAACGCAGGCAAGTGGCCGTGATGATGGTGAGCTTGGTGACGATGGAGCCGACGCAGTAGATTTGCGTGTGGACAAGCACGCTGGCCATAAAGGAAAACTTCAGGATGTATGTATTGGACCATTAAAGCACTTACTAACGCAGGCAAGTGGCCGTGATGATGGTGAACTTGGTGACGATGGAGCCGACGCAGTAGATCCACGTGTGGACAAACACGCTGGCCATAAAGGAAAACTTCAGGATGTATGTATTGGACCATTAAAGCACTTACTAACGCAGGCAAGTGGCCGTGATGATGGTGAGCTTGGTGATGATGGAGCCGACGCAGTAGATTTGCGTGTGGACAAGCACGCTGGCCATAAAGGAAAACTTCAGGATGTATGTATTGGACCATTAAAGCACTTACTAACGCAGGCAAGTGGCCGTGATGATGGTGAACTTGGTGACGATGGAGCCGACGCAGTAGATCCACGTGTGGACAAACACGCTGGCCATAAAGGAAAACTTCAGGAAGAATGTGTTGGACCATTAAAGCACTTACTAACGCAGGCATGTGGCAGTGATGATGGTGAACTTGGTGATGATGGAGCCGACGCAGTAGATCCACGTGTGGACAAACACGCTGGCCATAAAGGAAAACTTCAGGAAGAATGTGTTGGACCATTAAAGCACTTACTAACGCAGGCAAGTGGCCGTGATGATGGTGAGCTTGGTGATGATGGAGCCGACGCAGTAGATCCGCGTGTGGACAAGCACGCTGGCCATAAAGAAAAACTTCAGGATGAAAGTGTTGGATCATTAAAGCACTACTGACGCAGGCAAGTGGCCGTGATGATGGTGAACTTGGTGATGATGGAGCCGACGCAGTAGATCCGCGTGTAGACAAGCACGCTGGCCATAAACAAAAACTTCAGGATGAATCTATTGGACCATTAAGGCACTTACTGATGCAGGTATGTGGCAGTCATGATAGTGAACTTGGTGATCATCAGCCGGAGTAGTAGATTTTGGTGTGAATGACCATGCTGGGAATAAAGGGA
Organism: Acleris laterana; assembly: GCA_963966035.1. Lineage (NCBI taxonomy): Eukaryota > Metazoa > Arthropoda > Insecta > Lepidoptera > Tortricidae > Acleris > Acleris laterana. The sequence continues at coordinate 1,254,590 of OZ014458.1, read as the reverse complement.
AACTTCAGGATGAAAGTATTGAACCACTGGACGTACTGACGCAAGCACGAGGCTGCCGTGATGACGGTGTACTTGGTGAGGATGCAGCCGGCGCAGAAGAACCGGGACTGGATGAGCACGCTGGCCATGAAGGGAAACTTCTGGATAGAGATATCTTGTCCATCGTAAATGCGCCGAGTTGGCTGCAGCTTGCTGGGCTCTATAAATTGTATTGAGTCAAGAACAAGTGCGGTCACCGTCGCATAACCTAACGCTTCTTCTCCGCAATGATGGTCTTGTCCGAAGCGCTGGTAGACTCACCCTATATTACCGACGTGTAAAAGAGCCCTCATGTGGCCTATTTACTGAATAAATATTTTAATTTTGATTTGATTTTGATTTTGTTCAGCAGTGCCCGTTGTAGACACAGAGAGATACAGACAGACGGACGGACGGACAGCGTAGGTACGTTAATAGGGTCACATCGGGCTGCCTTTGGGCACAGACCCTAAAAATGACTATAGAATTGGTCCACTGTTTTTGAGCCACGGTGCCACAGACATACACAGATACACACGTTACACTGATGACACCCGTCTATTCGCATCGGGGGTTAAACGTAAAGCAGTTTATATAGAAAACATTTACCCCACTCTTTAGAATATTGGTCCTTTTTCGAATTAGAGTTCATATCGAACCAGTTTTTTCGAACGATATCCGTTAAAAGAGCGTCAATCCCTTTATTGTACTCAGTTTCAAAATGAGCAAAGTCCATTATAATGTTTTTTCCAGGTATGTAATCATCGTCATTACCATCGGCAATGTTATTACGTTTCCTGTTGATTCTAATATTTTTCAATTGGCCCCATTCGCTTTTAATAACTTTCTGTGTTACTTTCCCAATGACACCAACGAAATATTCCATTTTGATATCGCTCGGCTCTGCCTTACTTATATCATTGACGTCTTTACATATCTTATAGTTGATTACTGCCGCGTTTTGTATAAATTTGTGAATACGAATTCTCTCTGCCACACTCTTAGAGTTGGTGAAGTTTTTATTGATTTTAATAGCAAAGAATAAGTCGTCTATCGTTGCTAGCACGATATCATTTATTTGGCTAAAAATCTGTTCGTAGTCACTGGAAATCTCGAAATGGCTGGCGAACAAGAATCTACTAACAAATATGAGCAGCGAAAATTCAACAAACTTGGTCATGATTTTACTGTAAATCTTTTTATTTTTTAACATTACCTACTTTTATAGGGAAATACACAAACTACATTTTGGTACGGTTTCAGTCGTTAAAATATTGTTGTAAGTCGTAAAGAAATTGGTGCCGACTCATAAATCGCGGTTACGAAATATCTATAACATGAAATATTTTTGTGTAACTAACGGCAATAAATTCGTTCATTGAATACAAAACGGACACATTTCAAAATGAGTCAGTGTTGCATTTTAAAATTAGAAGCTGTTCGTATAAGATTTTTAATGCAAGAGCAAATTATTTTGGAATGTGTCAGTTTTGTATTCAATGAGCGAATTTCTAGTCCGCGTAATGCGGTCGACTAGGGTTGACTTTACACTGTTGCGGTCACCGCATGTTATCCACTAAAGTTCGCTACACAGTATCGTTGATTTTTAATGACAAGGAGAAAGCACTTGAGCACACAGACCATCTGATGACACGTGAAAACTCAAGACTATTGTATCAAATTTTTGAAATAAAAAATAAGTATATGACTCTGGAATTTCTCTTAAGTGGGGTAATTTTTTACCAATGGTAACGTGGTAACCCCATGTGTTGTATGTAGAGTACGTATCCATCTCTTACGCACGCACGAACTTGTGTCGAGATTCTTTGGTAAATTCATGAGGTAAATTATTTTGATGTATGTCATAGAGTGGTCAGCATAATCCGTAGAATTCTTCTCTTAATGATAATATTGATAATGAGTTTTATTGTTCCGAAATCCATAAAAACATTTTCTAAAACGCAGTAACAAATAAATTAAAAAACGTAAAGACTGAACCGAGCAAACGTCGAACGTCCAGTGGCGCCCTCATTACTATTATTGTGTTTTCTAATTAACTAAAGAATTTCCTTGCAATCAGACGATCCGTTTTTGTAGCGCAAGTAAAAACACAATTTATGGGATCCGTAACAAACTTGAATAACAATTACCCTTTGAGTAGTCAGCTTAACGGGAAAAGGTGGCCACGTTTTTCCGTTAAGTTGATAACTCGAAGGTGAATTGTTATTAAACTATGTGATATACCCTATAAGTTGAATTTTCATTTGTAGTACATAAAACTACCGACCAATTTCAAGAAAATACTTAAGTTTATTAGAAAACACAATAATAGTAAGGAGGGCGCCACTGTACATCCGGCGTACGCTCGGCGCAGTCTCAATATAATTAATTTCTTCTTCCGTCTTATTTTTTATTTATGGCCGTTTCAAAATAAATGGTAAATAATATAAATCAAAAGTGAAGGCCGGACAGTTTTAAATAAATTAATAATATCTGAAGATGACAACTTGACAGATCGATTTCTCAACCGGAAAAATTCCTATCCCACAATATCAACAAAAACGTTCGATCCGTTTTCGAGAAAACGATTAGTAGACCAGGGTAGAAGCCTTTAAAAATAATAAAAAGTGAAAAAAAAAAATAGTAGGATTAAACCCATTGGAAAAGGAGAGAAATATTATAAAAATGAAAGGAAAAATAATTTACGGGCGATCTGAGGTCGGGAAGGGGATGGGGGTGAGTTTTTAAGGGTAAAAAACGGTTTTTCTCGATTTCCGGCAAAACTAAAAGTCCTATCGAAAAAAGTCAAATGGCAAAGTTGTAGGTAATAAAAAGATCTAAAACTTTTGTATTTACACTTTTTTCACATAACCTCAAAGTTTATGTGAAAAATCCAAAAAACCAAGTTTTTGGTTTTTTATTTTTATCTTTTACAAATTTTGTTTTTTTTAGCGGAATTTGGTGAAAACTTACCTTTTTGTGTCCCAAATACGCTGTAATTTATTTGATTAAAAATATTTATTTTTTCACCTTATTTTGAATTAATATCGAAAAAACACCCTAATTTTCAATCGAAAATTCACCCGTCAAAATATCAGCTTTTTACAAAAAGTTGGTATGGTTTCTGTTCGTTGAAATCTCTACTTTCCAATGGTGAAAAAAAAAAAATATGTTACTACAGTAAATCTTCTCAGAAAATGCAATCATCCATACTGATAATCTGAAAAGACAAAATCGAATTAATAATGCCTTCACTATTTTATCGTGAATAAAATCCCGTGAAAAAAAATATATTAAAGAAATAAATGTCAAAATGTATAAAAAATATATTATTATTATAAATCTATTAAAAATGTATAAAATATATATGGAAATCGGCCAAAAGTTTGTCATTAAAAATATATCGAATACTGGTTAGGCTAACGGTTGTAACAGCTGCTACGAAATATATAGTATATAATAGTAGGTATGTATGTAGTACGACCCAGACCCGCCTAGCCCCTTCCCCACTTCTCCACGAAATACCTTTTGATGGGCTACAATTTTTCGTAGGTCACTCAGGTACATCTACTCAGGTATATATAATTTATCTTAAAATAGTTATAAATAGGCATCTACGCATATAATATATTTATTATTATATATATATACACGGTATTTCGTGGAGAAGTGGGGAAGGG